>CM076981.1:47072413-47439913 GCA_039105355.1 Benthosema pterotum | reverse complement strand
AATATGTTGATGAACACTGACACAGGACCATAGACCTTTGTGTCAGAAAGTAGAATCTAGCATCAGGAACTAGAATGTAGCACCAAAAACTACAATGAGGTGTGAAAGAATGTATTCATAGATGTATGCCTCATTTTCACAATCTTTCAAAAAATATCAGACCTACAAGCTCATAGCGCGCCATGAGCTTGTAGGTGTTGTGTATTTATGAACCACATTATACATTGTAGATTATACATTACAATATTGCACATTGCAACAGTACAATAGCGAATTGGTTATAATTACAATTGGCTGTTTCACTAAAATGCTGACAGCTTACTTGGGACAGTAAGGAGTCCTGCAGCTGTCATTCTACAGAAATAACTAGCCTATAAGGCCACCTGGCTACTATGGTCAGGACTTGTGAGCGAGAACATCTACTATAGCTTCCTCAGTGAAACAATGCCTAATTTGGGATTCTTGACAACTCTAACTTAGGGGGTTGGGACAAGACAACTGTTACATGAAACTATAAAGTCTTTACTGTATGTACTGCCAGTGTGTGTGTGTTGCCCCACCAGCCGTGACAACACAACACAACACGCACACACACACCCCCCACTTCCCTGTTGTACCCCTAAATCCCCACCCACGGTCTCCGGGTGAATTATGTCCCCAGAAAGTCACTACAAAGAGTACATAATGATGCAAAACAGTACCTTCCTCCTCGCTGGAGGCTTTGGGACAGCCGTGGGGAAGGTAGGTCAGCTGCAGGTCAGCTGGTTGGTTGCCGGAAAAATGACCGTACCTGAAAGAAAAAAAAAAAGGTTTGCTTTTATTCTGAAATAGACATAATGTTAAAAGGGGACATTTCACCGCTGGGAGGAACAGCAGCCACTCAACAATAGGTATATTTGTGCGGAACATTCTTAAACGGATCCCTGACTAATAAGATAAACATCCCTTATGTAAGTAACACCTGTGTTGTAATGGTAGGATAGTTCCCAAATTACAGTTAAGGGTTAGATGGTGTTGGACTAGTTAGGTTCGTCTACTGGAGCCAGAGGGGTAAGTCATGAGATTAAGGCAAGTCGTTGAGCTCAAATACTTTTTTTATATATAATTTGAAATAGAAATAGGAATAGGAAATAGAAAAAACAAAACAATGCGCACAAACATAGACAGTTGACAATAATGAACAATAAATGAAATGGTACCTTTGTAAGATCTTACGGTTTAAACCTGAAGGCCTTTAGATCTGAGGTTATTAAACCTGTGGGGTTTTAAATAGTTGGGTGCACCCAATTACTGACTGCATAATACCGTATGCAACCGTAGTTGTAGTATTTAAACCAATTCAGTATCGATTCAATTCAATTTCACAATTACTCTTTTTTTTTAGATTTGAATCCAAAATAAAACACTTTCACTTTGTACAATAAACCGGACAAATAAACAAAACCTTCACAATAAAACTGTTCACACGACCTGGTGGCTATAGAAATAGTCCAGGAGACACAACGTGTCTACCCTTTAGTGTGTGTACTAGTGATAAGACCTGCACCGCTCCTTGCAGGGCAGAGGTTTTATTGTCCAGCTCTGCACTGTTTCTCACAGGGCAGAGGTGTAGATGAATATAAGCGTTTGACAATGTCCCTTTCTAATTGTGTGTGTTCACACAGCTTAACACTAACACTTGCCCGGGGCAAGTAAAAAAAATGGTGGGGCAAGTGAAGGCTGCTACCTGGTTGCCCGATCGGGCAAGACCTCTGTGTCTTTCCCTGCTTTCTAGATATCCACAATTCCAGGTGAATATAAGCGTTTGACAATGTCCCTTTCTAATTGTGTGTGTTCCTATGTGTGTGTGTACTGTGTATCACCGCCCAATACTGCGTGACAGTTTCCCACCACACCAGGGTGAAAACACTACTATACGGCTCTGGGTCTCTCCAAAGAGATGTCACTCTGGGTTGTTCCGTTCAGGCAGGGCTTGACACTAACACTTGCCCGCTTGCCCGGGGCAAGTAAAAAAAATGGTGGGGCAAGTGAAGGCTGCTACCTGGTTGCCCGATCGGGCAAGACCTCTGTGTCTTTCCCTGCTTTCTAGATATACAGAACTGTATACGGTTCACTTCAAATACTTATTTGAAATCAATATTTTCAACCTTTAAATACAGGATAATGGTTACAATTACAATTCAATAGTACTCCAAATAAAACAAAATAAAATACTCTTCTCACCGATGGTGGGTGAATCTCTTACTCAAATAACAGCAACAGCTGGGAGTGAAACACTAGAAATAAAATAACATTGTTTGAGTACATATTCTTTTTTACACCAAAAAGAAATAATCATGCACTGTAGTGCAAAAAGCGTTTTTAGTTGAACAGCAAAACAAGCTTAAGATTACTTTGCTTTAGCAGTGGATTACATTTCCAGTACTCGAGTACATTAGACAGGGGTTGACACTAAGGTCTCTGAGACACTTGCCCATCGGGCAAGTGCAAGTCAGGTTCTACTTGCCCTCAGGTCATGGTCACTTGCCCCCCAAAATATATTGTAAATTTTGCATTTAAGTTTTCCTACTTGGGTTTTCAACAAGTGGTCCCTGAGAGGGTCCAGGTGGTCCCCAGTTAAGTTGGTTAAACAGATGTTAACTCTTGAGAACGTAAAAATGAAACCAAATGGACCCTTGCGGGTCCATTTGGTTTCATTTTTACACTCTCAAGAGTTAAAATTCATCATCTTAATTAGCCCAGGTCTACACAACTATAGAATGTAGAAGATTAGGTCATTTTGATGTGTATGTTAATTTGCCTGTTTTGTTTCCCAAATCCAGCCTGGAATTGTGGATATCTAGAAAACTTGCCCCACCATTTTTTTGGGGGGGGGGGGCTCCATGTTAGCAACATAGCAGCTAATGCAACAACACTACTGTTTGTCACTCACCAGGGTTTGCACAACAGTACTGCTAGATGGCTGGAAGTTAGTCACTACAGCCTAGAGTCATAAATGTTGCTTTGTGTAGCACACAACTGGCAGCTAACATTTAGATTTTCTCAAAACTTTGTCTTTTTCCTCTCTCTGCAGTACAACTCTCTCTGTGTTCTCCTCACTGTGCTCTCTCTCTCTCTCTCTGTCTCTGTCTCTCTCTCTCTCTCTCTCTCTCTCTCTCTCTCTGTCTCTGTCTCTCTCTGTCTCTCTCTCTGTCTCTGTCTCTGTCTCTCTCTCTCTCTCTGTCTCTCTGTCTCTCTCTCTCTCTCTCTCTCTCTCTCTCTCTCTCTCTCTCTCTCTCTCTCTCTCTGTGTGTGTGTCTCTCTCTCTCTCTCTCTGTGTGTGTGTCTCTCTCTCTCTCTCTCTCTCTCTCTCTCTCTCTCTCTCTCTCTCTCTCTCTGTCTCTCTCTCTCTCTCTCTGTCTCTCTCTCTCTCTCTCTCTCTGTCTCTCTCTCTCTCTCTCTCTCTCTCTCTCTCTCTCTGTCTCTCTCTCTCTCTCTCTCTCTGTCTCTCTCTCTCTCTCTCTCTCTCTCTCTCTCTCTCTCTCTCTCTCTCTCTGATTAGGGGGGTCGTTTCACCTGCTGTCCTGCACTCACAGGCAGCAGCAGGGGCAGATCTAGGCATGGGCATGGGGGGGCAATGCCCCCCTAAATACCCAGTCCCAGTCTGCCCCCCCAAACTAAACCAACAGCATTTCATCATTGAAAACAAAAAGCTCTCTGAGTCAGACCTTTAGCTTTATGCATGCTGCGTGTCTGTTGCAACTTCAACAACAACTGATGTTATTTCCACGGCCCTCTCACGTATTAGGAGGACAATATCAGTCACCAGAAAAAAGATGGGTTGTCTTGTTTTAGAATAATCTGTCATGGTTAAAATGCAGTTTTAAGTTATAATGGGTTCCTATAGGAAAGAGGCAGATACACTAAAAAGGAACATCAAATAACTGAACACTGAATGGAGTAACTTATGAACTGTCTGGGGTGTTCACATGAGACTGAGTAGACCATAAAATGACCAAATGTTTTTTTTAAGCAAAAAACAAAAACAAAACTTTTAAATGATTTATTTGTTTATTATTATTATTATTTTTATCTAAGAAAGACATTTACAATGTCAGAATTTGTTGGCTTCGTTTTCAGGTGCAGTTTGTGGGATTGGAGACTATTATTATTCCAATAAATTGGATTCAGTTCTAAAAAGAGCTCGCTAAACAGATTATGTTGTACAGTACATCTCTATTTTTTCAAAGGTGAGAGTTGAGAACCTGGGAAAGTAATACCGTAATATGTAATATATATATATTAGGGAAAGTAAAGAAGTTACTTTCCTAAGTAATATTGACCAACACTGGTCTTTGGTGTGTCTCTTCCAGGGGTCCAACCTCAACCTCCCAGTCCCAGCTGTCCAGGAGCCAGGCCGGACACTCTAACTACATTTGAGCTGTTCTGCAGGCTGCACTAGTAACAATAAATCATTTATAAGAGAGGAGATATTGAAACAAAATGAAAAAGTAAAAAAAAAAAAAAAATGTCTGTGATCTTTGACCCAGTTTCTGTCAAAGGAGCGGATGACTGAATGCATGATGATGCCAGAGAAAAAGAACAATATTGATGATTAACCATTTCAACCTCTTGCATCCATATTCTGGAGCAGGGCTTTTCAACCGGTGGTCCGGGGACCACCAGTGGTCCTTGAGAGGGTTCCAGGTGGTCCCCAGGCTAAATGATAGAGAGTTGGTTAACCAGATGTAACTCTTTGAGAGCGTAAACATGAAGCCAAATGGACCTTTGCGGGTCCATTTGGCTTCATGTTTACGCTCTCAAGAGTTCAAACATAAGCCCAAGAATAATATAAAGGTTTTTTTTTTTTCATAATATTTTTTTTAAACTATGTTTGCCTATTTTGTGTCCGAAAGGCTAAAATTGTGGACAAAAGCAAAATAAATAAATTGGTTAGTTTAGTTTTGGATCTGTGGGCATAAGTGTCCTCAAATGGTGGTGTCTCAAATGCTGAAAAAATAGTGGTCCCTGGGATCAAGAAGGTTGAAAACCACTGTGTATGATGACAGATACACACACACGCACGCACGCACACACACACACACACGTCCCTATAGTGACGTGTAACCAGGAAGTAGGCTTCAGAATCATCATCACTAGACAACAGTAGACTGCAACATGATGGTAAGTGAAGTGACATGTCTGTTGTCCTCTTGCTGATCACTATGGAATTAATCCTTTCGGTTTTTACAGTGCCGCAAAGAACGACGTCCGAATTCTGAACATGAATTGCGTCCAAATAAACTCCATCGGGAAGGAGGCACGAATGTCACTGTAGCGAGATTATTATGAATCCCACCGCAGTTCTAAGGAAAGCCCCGACGTGATTGGCCGGGGCTTTCCTGGAACTGCGGTGGGATTCGGAATCACGCGTCGCTACAGCTTTGTGTTGTTAGCATACGAGTTAGCATAGTGTTTACTTTTAATGTAAAACGTTGTAGCTATAGAAAATCACCGTTTTTGTTTGTTGACACCTCACGTGATGACGTTTTAATGTGATATTATGAGCACACAGTGGACGTATAACTCATGTATTATGTGGCCGTACGCAGAGTTGCTGTTAAATAAATACTACAACAACGTCATCTATTAACAGACGTGTCGTTTACTGCAGTGGCTCCCAAACCTGCTCATGTAAATCATTTTTCATATCAGGGCCCACTATTTATTTCTAATTTGAGCCACAGACCACCATTTAATGACTTTTTAGCCCAGACCCCAAAACTAAAGATTTCTTTTGCTTTTTGTCCACAATTCCAGGCTGGATTTGGGACACAAAACAGTCAACCATACAGATCAAAATGACCACTTCAACATTTTAATATGTCATTAATATATCTTTAGAGATGTTATGTGGACATGATAAAAAAGTTACCCCAATTCTGTATTTCCTAAAAATTGGGAGGTCTGAAAAATCATTAACATGGTGAAATACATCTGATGACATCATCAAGTCCCAGATAGCAAAATGAATTGATTCAACGTTGAATTTTGGTTGAATCAATGCATTTTGCTATCTGGGGTCTTTCACCATGTTAATGACTTTTCTTTCAGACCCCTTTTTCCTGAGAGGGTACAAATGGACCCTAGCGGGTCCATTTGTTTCACATTTGTGTCCTCTCAGGAACATTTTGAAAATGGGTGGAATTCCCCTTTAATCTTCTACATTCTTTATTTGTGTAGACTTGGGCTAATCCAGATGATGCATATTTTAACTCTTGAGAGTGTAAACATGAAACCAAATGGACCCGCAAGGGTCCATTTGGTTTCATGTTTACGCTCTCAAAGAGTTGCATCTGGTTAACCAACTTTCCATCATTTAGCTGATTGAAAACCACTGATGTAAAGGACCCCCAAATGGACACACTCGAGACATTAGCACGCTGGTCCTCATTCAAAGATATTTTCCAGGGTCCCTGGCCCATTGCTCTGACCCACATGGATCACTATTAAAGGCACTAGAATGGACCAGAGCTACTATGCCATGCTTCATATCACATATCCCTTGTGTCATGTTAATGACAGTCATGTTTAGGACTAGATCAGAGCTGAGGGACTCCTAGCTGTGTTCTATGATGAGTAGCCTACACTTACAGACCTGTTTCATTTGGTTCCAAGTGTCATCTCCATATGTGGTCCATATAGCTCCATATGTGGTCTGATCCAACAACCTAGTGTGCCTCTTCACCACATATACCACATATATGTTTGTGATGATATGAGCGTAAATTGTTATAGTAGGAGGGCAGCTTGTTATATTGATTGTTGATAGACAATAGATGTTGATAGACAAGACAAGTATGCCTTAAACCACTATACTTGCCTTCTATAACTAAAACATGCCGATAAAAACACCTTCAATACTTTATTTCTTTCTTAAATAGAGAATCTTTCACTCAATAGGAGGTGCTCCGGTCGCAGGATGATGATGTCACATGAGCATGTTCATCCATATATTCCATAGAGCTAGACCGCACGTGACATCATCATCCTGCGCCAGGAGCAGTTCCTGTTGAGTGAAGTATTCTCTATTTATGAAAGAAATAAGATGCCAATGGTGTTTTTTTTTTTTTTTTGTTTTTTTTGGTTGTAAAGGGAAAGTATAATGTTTTAAGCGATGATTATTTTATTAGTCAGGGATCCTTTTAATAAAGTAATGTAGATACTCTATAGAGTATACTGGACAGTCAGTGAGTGGTCACATGCACATTACATGAGCAGGAGATATGAGTCGTGACAGATATGGAGTCATTATGTACACAATAACAAACATGTGATGTTCTAGTCTACAATCATTCGTCATTCGTTTTTGGATGTGATGATCGTCAGTGTATATATTATCTATGCCTATGGGAATCAGAGTGAATCGGAACAGTACAGACACCAGTCAGATGATACAGTAACAACAGATAGCAGGGCAAGCCTAACAGGCCAAAGCATACAATAGATTATAAACCGTCGATCAGGGGTTGACACTAAGGTCTCAGAGGCACTTGCGTGTCGGGGAAAGTGCAGGTCATGATCTACTTGACCTCAGGGAAGTATGGAAGTAGCCTTACAAACTAAGGCATGCTAGTGAAACGTTTTCACAGCAAGGACTCCCAGCATTTTGATAATATAATTTCGAGGACCCGCAGTTTGACATGCACCAAAGAAATTATGGCCAGCTGCAAATGTGCTCCCAAAGTACATAAATTTAAGTTGCACACAGATTAAATTTCAGGTGCATTTGCAACCAAAGTGTATGCAACCTTTGGCTTTTGCAACCTGGTGATCAGGGGCGAATGTAACATTTCCCAATTGGGGGTCAGAAGAAAATGGTATGGCGGCGGCTTCATCGCCCGTGGCGCGAAGCGACAAGTCGAAGTCGCACCCATACCATTTTTGGTTACAGGACTTTTATTAGTCAAGTAAAGCATCAATAATAACATCAGTTGTTGTTGAAGTTGCAACAGACAAAAAGCTGCATAAAGCTAAAGGTCTGACTCAGAGAGTTTTCTGTTTTCAATGATGAAATGCTGTTGGTTTAGAGATAACACAGCTGTAGTTAGTCACTAGCAGTAGTATACTTCACCTACCTTACCATTTTATTTACCTGCCTCGGGCTGGTGGGCAGGTTTTAGTGTCAACCCCTGCTGATGTTTAGAATAAAAACTGTACTGGTATCACATTTACAGTAATGGATATGTTATACCTAACTGGTAAAAATCGGTGGTACAATGTCGGCATCGATGGCATGGACGAGATAATCAGTTATTAGACGGATACTGGCCAGAATGTCAATATCATGCATTCCTCGTATTTAGTTGTGCTGCTGCTCGTCCATATCTAGACTGATAGGACGATCTGGAACACTCTATAACAGTGGTTTTCAACCTTTTTGACTCCAGGGACCACCATTTATTCAGCATTTGAGCCACGGACCACCATTTGAGGATATTTTTAGACCCACTGACCCCAAGACTAAAGATGTCTTTTGCTTCTGTCCATGACCATTAATCTTCTAGTTGTGTAGTTTTGGACCAATTCACATGATGGGTATTTTAACTCTTGAGAGTGTAAAGATGAAACCAAATGGACCCGTAAGGGTCCATTTGGTTTCATTTTTTACGTTCTCAAGAGTTACATCTGGTTAGACAACTTAGCTGGGGACCACCTGGAACCCTCTCAAGGACCACTGGTGGTCCCCGGACCACCGGTTGAAAACCCCTGCTCTATAACAGTCACCATTCTCTTGACTTGCATACATACATTTCAGCCAAGGTTCAAAATGTCTCTCTTCCTTATCGACCCCTTAGGAGAACGATGACGATGTGTCCCTGTTTGATGCCGAGGAGGATGCCGGGTCAGGGAGAAAGAAGGCTGTCAAGTAAGCTCACTCACATGTTCAACTCAGTCAACAACAGGGCCCTTGTGTAAATACCAAACGCCACCTGCTGTTTGACTGTAAGAATTGCGTTGTATTATCAGGTCTGTGTTAACTCTGTTTAGATCTGAGTGATGCTGTCCTCTGTGGTACCTTAGCTTTAAAGGGGAATTCCACTCATTTTCAACATTCTAATATGTCATTATAATATACCTTTGAGGTGTTGGGTGGACATGATAAAAAAAAAGTTCCCCGAATTCTGTATTTCCTAACAATGGGGAATCATCAAGATGTACAGTATTTCACCATGTTAATAATGATTTTTCTTTCAGACCTCTTTTTCCCGAGAGGGTAGACATTTGCATCCATTTGCAAATGAAAATGGGTGGAATTCCTCTTTAATGGAATCACTTTAAACATTATTTAAATACAGATCTACAAGCCCATATCCAACGTGACACTACAGCATGTGTCACACTATGAGCTTGTAGAACTGTTATTTTTTGAAGGATCGTTAAAATGTGCCTTGAATCTTTGATTATGTATTCTTTCACAGATTAAAAATTCTAAATTAAAAATCCTGGTTTCTGGTGGAGGAGGTCCCCAGAAGATCAATGATCATATTTTCTGAGGGGGTCAGTGGCCAATTACATTATAACATTTTTGAGCTTCTTGACATGAAATACTTTGAGAGTCACTGAAATACTTTGAGAGTCACTGACATACAAACATTTTCTTTTTTCCCCCCCAGAAAACTGTCATGACTTAGAAAACATTTTTGTTGAACCTGGGGTCCAGGGCCGGATTTAGCCAGCCCTACTGGGCTGGGCCGGAAGAATGGCAGGGTGGGCAAAAACTCCAAAGTTTTTCATATGAAGCAGTGGTTTTCAGTCTTTTTGACACCAGGGCCCCACTATTTATTCGGAATTTGAGCCACAATTCACAATTCCAGGCTGGATTTGGGAAATAAAAGAGTCAAACCTACAGATCAAAAATTACCATTGATCTCCTACATTCTCTAGTTGTGTAGACTTGGCTAATTCACGTGATGAATATTTTAACTCTTGGGAGCATAAACATGAAACTGTCCAATTTGGTTTCATGTTTACGCTGTCAATGACTTACTGTACAAGTGTACATCTGGTTAACCAACTTTCCACCATTTAGCTGGGGACCACCTGGACCACCTCTCTCAACCACTGCTGGTCCCCGGACCACTGATGAAAACCACTAATATTAACATTCATTGTGTGGGCAGGATGCAAGTTTTGGGTGATCTCTGCCCACCCTTTCCCCCCCTCTAGATCCGGCCCTGCCGGGGTCAGGTTTTCCTCAACGTATTAAAATGGCTATGATCTTCTTCCCAGGCATCCACTGGCGTCGTTCTTCCACCTCTTCTTCAGAGTCAGTGCCATCCTGGTCTACCTGCTCTGTAAGTTCTTCAGCAGCAGCTTCATCGCCCCCATGGTCATGGTCATCCTCCTCCTGTCATGTGACTTCTGGACTGTAAAGGTGGGGCTACCGTCTGCTTACATTGTCTACATTGTAGATCAAGGGCTCCATTTTCGTTACATGCTAAACCCCTTATCCCAAATCCCTTATTTCATTTTTACTATTTTGAAAAGCTTTTTGGAATATTTCCACATGTCAATCTATTAACACATTGTGAGCTTGTAGACTGGCCATTTGAACTGCTGAAAATGTTTATATATATATATATATTTTAAAAAGGCAAAGGAGTTAAGGGTTAAGGGGTTTAGTGGTAACGAAAATGGAGCCCCAAGTATATAATTACTAGCGATGTCCCGATACTGTATCGGTATCGGGAAAAGTATCGCATCGGCCCTTTTTTCCTCATATCGGTTCATATTGGTATCGGCAATACTGTATCGGGACCAGAAAAGTATCAGTATTGGCCCTCATTTGTCATTATCAGGCCATTCAGTATTGGTAAATATACCAGTATAACACAGCGGTAAGGGTTTGACGCTATGGCAGGTAAATAAAAGTGCACATTTATATTATATATATATATAATATTTTCTGGTATCGAATTTGGTATTGGTATCGGCTAACATAATCCTAAAATATATACAACGTAATACTATGTGACATGTAGAAATCACACATTATGTTTGACCGTATCTACATTATCTATTGTAGAACGTCACTGGCAGATTGATGGTCGGTCTGAGATGGTGGAACCAGGTGGATGATGACGGTCAGAACCACTGGGTGTTTGAGTCAAGAAAGGTACAGTACATTGTGTTATTTTTACAGTGATTGTGTGGACACTAAGGGCTCCATTTTCTAGTTTTCTAATCTAAACCCCTTATCATAAACCCCTTATCATTTTTTTTTACTATTTTGAAAACTTTTTGGAATAGTTCAACGTACCAATCTATTGACACATTGTGAGCTTGTAGACTGGTCATTTGAACTACTGAAAAATGTTTTGTAGTTTAAAAAGGCAAAGAAGTTAAGGGATAAGGGGTTTAGTGCTGACGAAAATGGAGCCCCATGTCCTACATTTTCGTGACCACTAATACCCCTATCCCTTAACGTCTTAGCCTTTTTAAACTATTTAAACATTTTTCAATCGTTGAAATGGCCAGTCTACAAGCTTCCAACGTAAAGACTGGCACGTTGAACTATTTCAAAAAGTCTTCCAAAATACTGAAAAAGGCAAAGAAGTTAGGGATAATAGGGTTTATCACGTTTAGCCCTAAGCCTTTGAAGGTATTCTGGGATAGCATTCTGCACAACTTAAAAATAGTACATCACTTTGATACACTTCACCCTCTCTCAATTATCACCAAAGGGGGAATGCATTGTGTTTTGCATCATGTGTTTTATCATTTCAACCTCTCAGCTTTAATGGGTTTACCTTTAATTATTAACCGAAAGACCTGCCACAGTGTCAGGACGCTCATTGTGTTATTTGTTTGCTCTCATTAATGCACAAGCTCATGGTATGTCACTGCATTGTGCCTTGCTACGAGTGTGTAAAACTGTCATGTGATAGACAGTTTTTCAACCAAGGTTCATGTTTTACTGTAGGTTGTTATTAGACAAAGTAAAAGATGGGTGTTAATCGTTTTCCATTTACTGCTTCTTTTAGTTTTAGGGATTTAAAAAAAATAAGCAATTTTTTATTTTATTTTTGGCTTATATGCCTTATTCGATAGTTGAAGTGACTCTCACACAACATGCTGTGAAGATTTATTACCAGATGTAATTTCTTGTGATCTAGTAGGACTGTAGCAAATAATAGATATAAATCACCTTTTTTTCGTAAAAAGTAACTAATACAGTATACTGTATATTGATACATATTTAGCCCCATATTCGAATGTCCCCTCCTCCCTGTCAAAAATAGTTGAGATCACTAAAACAAAAGAAAGTAGCAAATGGAAAAAAATTGCCGTAACACTCATCTTTTACTTTGTCTAATATAACAACCTAAAACATGAACCTTGGTTGAAAAACAAAGTTTCTTTTAAAGCTCACACAATAGGATGACTTGACACACAGAAATGTTCTGAACATTCCGAAAATGGAAACCTGGGCAGAAGACACGGAGGCAAATAGACAATTAATGTACCATATGTAATGACTGAGTAGGACCATTAATTTCCAGATAGAATTATGCTATTTCAAGGGCAGGGATTCTGCTCAGTGTGCTTTTAAAATCCCATGATACATTATTGACCTATTGTACAATTAGAAAAACATAATAAATACTGATGCTGTCAGATCAGGAAGCTTCATTGCACTGGCAGATGTCAGTTAGTATGAGAATATCCTCTTTGTTTTTTCCTCAGGGGAGTGGAAAGAAGCAGCTGGTCTCGGATTCAGAGTCGCGCATCTTCTGGCTGGGACTGGTCGTCTGTCCCATCCTCTGGGGTATCTTCGCCTTCAGTGCCCTCTTCTCTTTCAACATTAAGTGGCTGGTAAGTCCTAAAGCAGTGGAACATTTTCGAACCTCATTTGATGACATTTTAGCCCCACATACCCCAAAACCTAACCATTTCTTTTGGTGACGTCACCGCCCCTGTTCCAGAAGTGTTTTCCCCATTCATTTTTCTCATAGACTTTTCGAAAATAATTTATATAAAGACGATTACGCCACGGAAAAAAGCCAACTCGGGTCGTGGTGAATCATGACACACACAATCTTTTTGGACAATCATATCATTTCTAAGATGAAAAACGAAACAAAAAGGGGCGGTGACGTCACTGTGCAGGTCTATACCAGGCTGGACAAAACAAGCAAACAAGCAGACATGGCCATTCTACTGCATTCTCTAGTTGCGTAAACCTCTTAATTAAGTGGGCCAATTTAGAGGAATATTTTAACTCTTTGAGAGCGTACTCTATCACCACTATTTCAAAGCTCCCATTTTCTAGGGGCCTTGACATGGATTTTCAGTAATGGGATAGTCATATTTTTGATGTGCAGATCTTGTTGAGACAGTCATTTTAAAATTAGCTTTCAAGTCAAAAATGTGTGGGGCACCCCTGTCTGCTATAAGTTACACAAGCAATGCCGTGTACAGCATATAGCAAGAGAAGGGAGGTGATGGGGTTCCATATCGCACTTTTGCACAATGTTGCATAATGTATTTGTGCTTCTACAGACCTGGACTGGAAATCCTGATGATTAATCCCACACTATTGCTGTGGATGACAGTGCAATGTGAAAGCAAAGCGCAGCAGATTAAATATGGAAGAATCATAACATCTCCGCCCATTCGCATTGAGTCTACCAAAGTATTGCAGTTCTCAGTATTGGATGAGAATTGCACAGCACACCTAGCACGAAGGCTCAGTGAACTGGCGTTTGCATTCTTTAATCCATCTTTTGATTCGTGTCACTATCCGCTAGCTGTTTTGTCCCTTTTCATTTGGGAAAACATGGACAAAGCCATTTAATATTTTTTTTGCACTCTAATGCAATCACACAATAACATTGGGCTTTGGAGATCTGCCTTGACAAAATAAGGGTTACAGCAACAATGGGGAAACCGTGGCAGTGCACTATTTGTAACGGGGCAGGCTGTGGGTTTAAATCATTGTAAATGAATTGCTTTATTCTTAACCATGTTTTCTTTGCTCCCGTCTTCCTCACACAGCCCGTGGTGATCATGGGCCTGGTGTTGCAGGGAGCCAACCTGTACGGATATGTGCGCTGCAGAGTGGGAGGCAAGACCAGCCTGAAGAACATGGCTACCAATTATTTTGGCCGTCAGTTCCTCAAACAGGTGACCTGACTTTCGTGAAAAACATAAACTCGACCAACAAACTGCCTTCTCAGTCGCCATGACTGATTTCAGTCATTTTGATTACATAGAAGCCAGCATGTCTTCTATCTCTTAATGGAAACATGTTGTGCACTGAAAATGGGCTATCTGTAGGTATGTGAGCTTGTAGATCGGTTATTTGCTGACATTATTATTGCTATTATCTTAATGTATTTTGTGTGGCTTTCGCAGTAGGCTGACAAGAAGTCAGAGTCGTATGATCGGTCACTCACGTTACCGCAGTGAAATTAGTCCTACGTTTTGACCCATCTCTTGAAGAGGTGGGCTGCAGTGTGCGCCACACTCAGGAATCATTGATTGATTGATTGATTTGACCCCCTATCCAACCCTTTGATGCCAAGCAGGGAGGCATTGGTTCCCATTTTTACAGTCTTTGGCATGACCCGGCCGGGAATCGAACTCCGACCTCCCATTTTCAGGGCGGACACTCTAACCACAAGGCCATGAAAATGGTTGCAGGGTGATATGCAGTAAAAGCTGTCTGAATCGGTAGTCAAACCCACGGACACTGCCAGTGCAGGATTACCAGTCAGGGCGCCTGGACCGCTGAGCAACGGCCCAGGGCGCTATATTAGTTATTTTAAGATTAAAAGGTGTTTGAAGTTGTTTAAACTAGCAGTAGAATACGTGTTCAGAAGCGTCTTCTAGAAACACAGGGTGTTAGTAGAGATGCCAATAAAAACAAAGGTTGCTGCTTCAAACTGCGATTTCGAAGAACATCATGAACATAGAGTAGTTGTTTTCAACCTGTTTCATCTCAAGGCCCATTATTTATTCGGCCTTTGAGCCATGGACCATCATTTGATGACATTTAGTCCCTCTAAAACCAATGAATACTTTGGTTGTTGTCGGATACAGTTATTGTCTACAGTTCTATGCTTTTGGCAAACTTATCAAATTATTCTATATGTTTTAATTGTGTATAATTTTTGTAATTAAATTAATGCACATTCTAACACTTAAGAGCGTAAAAGGAAATCAATTTGCTTACCAATTTTGGATCATTTAGTTTTTTTTTTCCCCATGCAACTGATTGCAGTGATTATTTTGTACTAGCATACAGTAATTCTGATCTGTGTTCATGTTTCCTTGTCTTACAGGCACTGTCCAAGGAGGGGGAATCGTAGAGCGCACAACTCTTCGATTTGGAACACGTTTGCATTATTCTAAATGCTATATAGTAAATAGACTTTTATCAGCACATTGATACATTGAATGAAACATTTTTGCAGCAATGTGAAAGCAGAAATGGTTGAATTTCTGTGGTTTCGATAACAATTTATTCATGAAGGTGGTGGGCATCTCTGCTTTGCTACAGGGTTACAGCACAAACCCCTTAATTACTTTTGTTAACCTCTTTGTTTTGTTTCCATTGTGTATTAACCTCTGTTAAACAATGATGGTTATTTTTTTTTTTTATATATATATATTTTTTAAAGATATTGTGCAAACATTTTTGTTTGTAAGGAAGGACATGTGTATTAAGCAAAGCAGTGTAAAGGTATGGGGGTGCATTTGTAAATAATTATTTATGTAAAGAAACTACTGTATGTGGACCACCTTTGTGTGCAAATACATTTTTAACAATTTCCAAATTGTGTTAATTTTGGTGTTTTCTATTTTGAATATACAGTTTGTTAGCCAAATATAATAGTTGGAATGTGAATGAATTTCAAATACCAGATGAGCTTAACTTGAGGGCTACAGTGACACCTAGTGGAATGTTTAAGAAGTGTATACATTGTGTATACAGTATAGATAAGAATATTGTGTTCTAATTGGCATAACTGCCAAATAAAAGTATGTGCCTATGAATATAACCTTTATAGTGGTTAATACAACACAATAAAACAGTTTTCTTTACTTTTTCATGTCAAGGACCCCCAAATTGACACTAATTAGCCCCATGGACCACTCATTTGAGAAGATGTATGTCATCATTAGCGGGACCTCCAGAGATCTCTTATAACAAAAGATTTTTTTTTTAACTCTAGTGTTTAAAAAAAATGGAATTTGTACACTATAAATCCCCAAGCTGAATAAAATAAAAATCAATTGGTTTGATTGAAAACATTATTAACATTTTGGAGAACAGTATATTTCCAGCACAACTTGAAACACAGTAAACATTGTCCTGGGATTTTCCTGAGAGGATTTGGTTCACATTTGTACCCTCTCAGGAAAAATGGGTCTGAAAGAAAAATCATTAACATGGTGGTGAAATACATCTTGATGATGTCATCAGATGTATTTCAGACATCCATTTTTAGGAAATATAGAATTGGGGGAATGTCCACACAACATCAATGAGTAGTATGACATATTAAAATGTTGAACATTAGTGGAGTGGAGTTCCCCTTTAATAACGGGACCTCCATCAGATTTATTAAATAGCTCTAGTGTTGTACAAATGGAAATCATTTGTACACTGTAAATCCCCAAAAATCAATCTCAATTTGAAAATGTTATTAACTTTTTGGAGAACAGTACATTTCAAGCACAACTTGGAACGGTGATGTTACACCAGCATAAAACATTTCTACTACTTTAGTCTAGGGCCCACCTTGTACAATATTTCATCAAATGAAGTGGTTCACTATAGAGCTGCGCAGTGACGTCACCGCCCCTGTTCCGGAAGTCTTTTCCCAATTCATTTTTCTCATAGACTTTTCGAAAATAATTTATATCAAGACGATTACGCCGCGAACAAAGCCAACTCGAGTCGTGACGAATCATGATGACACACACAAACTTTTGGGACAATAAAATAATTTCTAAGATGAAAAACGAAACAAAAAGTCTTGTATCATGCCGTTTTCTACTTCTTCCCAATTATATATTATATGACGATATTGTGTTTGTTGTCATGATTTGTCACGACCTGAGTTGGCTTTGGCCGCGGCGTAATCGTCTTGATATAAATTATTTTCGAAAAGTCTATGAGAAAAATGAATGGGGAAAAGACTTCCGGAACGGGGGCGGTGACGTCACTGCGCAGCTCTATGGGAACCACTGCAAGGGACTTTGACACATTTTTATTTGCCACAACAAAGATGGCGTCTTTTCACTGCCCGCCCTCTTGACTGGTCACATGACGCCGGATGCGGAAGGAAGAGCTATCCTCTCCTCGGCAGCAGCAGATCCAAGAGGCCGTCGTTGTTATTGTTGTTGTTTTGTGGGATAAAACGGGGCTCTGTAAAGAGGTCTTTTCGTGACAGTCGGTTCTAACTTGGATGGGAATCTCCTCTATCGTCCAGGATGATTCCCACCGAGGATGCGTCCGCCCGGAAGAGGGAGATCGAGGAGAAGCTGAGACAGGTCAGAGCCTAATGTCAGAGTGGCGACATTGAGGGGGTCAGAAAGTGAGCGCGCTCGAGCGCTGTTCATGCAGACTGAAAGAGGGACAGACTGGGTTTGGAAATGCATACTTTTCAACTAGGGCGGCGCAAATAAGAGATGTTCTATCTAGGCATGTGTCCCTAGAATACTAAAGAATGCTAAAGAATTACTAAAGTCTCTGTAATGTTTATGCAATACTACAAAACGATCTAAAATAAGTAAGATAATTTCGCTGGGTCCAAAGCATTCCTGCTTACCCGCGTTCCAGGTCTTGTCCCTATTTGGTGTCCCTATTCTCAATACAAATATATAAGAGCTGCCATTGGACTGGCCCCATGAAGTGAACGGAGTTGTCAGAACTCTGTCTTATACGCTAATAAGGGCTATGCCAAATGTCAATACCATACATACATTATAATATGAGCAACAACAAGGTGCAATGATATAGTGCAGTCATCCCAAACCGGTACATGTCAAGGACCCCCAAATTGGCGCCTACCCCTTTTTGATTATCAGCCCGTTAAACACTGGTATTGATGCAAAGGGTGACCAGATCCAAACAGTGGGAATAAGACGGGGTTGGCATGGTTATAGGCCAAATATTGCCCATCGTTTTGTTATTAAACCCCCTCTGGCATCTCACATTTAGTTTTTGTCATGGCTGGGTGATGTGGCCTAGGGAATATTTATTTACAGGTTTATAACAGGTTTATAAACTCATATTGCAACTGTTGGAAGTCACTGTGATGGATGGCCCATGTCATGCAAAGGGGAACACTAATGACATCATAGCAATACTACAAATTAATCTGCCTGATTAATTTTTATGTTCAGTTTTTATGTTGTTTATTTGTTGCCTAATTCTTGTGTAATCTATGAAACCTCATTGCAGGAACAAGAAACACTGTCATTCATCCGAGAAAATCTGGAGAAGAGCGATCAACAGACCAAGGGAATGGTATGATGAATAAAAACGATACTTAAACCTATAGCTCAGGGGTTTTCAACCTTTTTGACTCCAGGGACGACCATTTATTCAGCATTTGAGCCATGGACCACCATTGGATGACATTTTCACCCCAAAGACCTAAAACTAAATAATTCTTTTGGTTTTGTCCACAATTCCAGGCTTGATTTTGCAAACAAAACAGTGTAGACTTCTTAATTAAGTGGTGCTAATTCCAATGATGAATATTTTAACTCTTGAGAGTGTAAAAATGAAACCAAATGGACCCGCAAGGGTCCATTTGGTTTCATTTTTACACTCTCAAGAGTTACATCTGGTTAACCAACTTTCCATCATTTAGCATGGGGACCACCTGGAACCCTCTCAGGGACCACTGGTGGTTCCCGGACCACCTGTTGAAAACCCCTGCTATAGCTAATATGATGACTCATGAGATGCTGAAACAATTTACATTTGCATGGCTATACTACATATTCTCCTAAAGTTGACACTCTGATGCCACTGAAAATTTCTGACAAGCCGAAATCTTTTCTGCGGCATTTGTTCAGCACAGCTTTGATGCCATTTGGTCAGCCGTGAATTTGAAAGCCAAAGAAGCGCTGGCACTTTGGAAGAGAGACAAACCAAATGCTTCGTGGTCTGTCGTCTCTCGCTGGCCGTGCTGTTGTCAGCTCTCCTTCTCTCCTCACAGTCTTCCTCAACAAATACTGTCTAAATGCAAGCTTTGTTACCAGCGGGTTGCGTTCTTAATGACACACGTGTGAGACACATACGTGACACATCATTTAAAATTTGGTGACCAAATTTTGGTGCCCATTGGTGACCAATTCTTATTTAATTAATTCTCTGCTCATTTACTGGCCACAGAAGACATCTTCATGTCAACTCAAGGACCTTTTGAGTACAGTGACTTTATAAGTGACTTTGGCACTAGCTGTGAGAGAGTATGAATGGACTTTTATAAAGTCTAATTAAATTTAGCCCTCAGACCCTTCCAGATGGCGCGCTATGTGCTTTCAAGCTCATAGCACAAGCTTATGAGCTTGTAGGTCTGATATTTTTCAAAAACTAAAGTAATGGCAATGATGCTAAATAATGCTTTTAAAAAAAAAAAAAAAAAAAAAAAAGCTAAGTAATGCTAATTATGAAAATGATTTCTTTGTTTTCACTGGGAGCCAGCGAAAAGAGGATGAAAATCAGAGAGCAACACATTTCAAATGTCTTCTTCTTCTTCTTTCTGTCTCTCCAAGGTGTCCATCCTGTCGTCGTTTGAGAGCCGTCTGATGCAGCTGGAGAACTCCATCATCCCGGTGCACAAGCAGACAGAGAACCTGCAGCGGCTGCAGGAGAACGTGGACAAGACCCTGTCCTGCATGGACCACGTGATCAGCTACTACCACGTGGCCAAAGACACCGACAGGATCATCAGAGAGGGGTGAGACTACTAGGGCGCCCATTTTACACTCTAAAATCCCGTTCGAAATTAATTTCTTTAAAGGGGAACTCCATCCCATTTTCAGCATTTTAATATGTCATAAATATAGGCTACCTTAGAGATGTTGTGTAGACATGATAAAAAGTTCCCCCAATTCTGTATTTCCTAAAAATGGAGGTCTGAGAAAATCATTAACATGGTGAAATGGTGAAATCTGATGACATCATCAAGATGTATTTCACCATGTTAATGATTTTTCTTTCAGACCCCTTATTTTCCTGAGAGCGTACAAATGGTACACATGAAAAAATGGGTGGAATTCCCCTTTGAAATGGGTGGAATTACCCTTTAATATGTTTAATAATCGAATATTATATTTGAATATTTACATTATTTTAGCTCATTATAACCCACATTATAGCCCATATACACTTGGTAATTCTATAATTTTACTTGACTATGCAATGCATATTCTGTCCACTAGATGCCCCCATTCACATGGAAATGCGGGCCATTTCGAATCCTATTATTTTTCTTAATATTCGATATTCTTTCATGAAATGAAATTCGTTCTGATAACCCTACCAGGAACCACTTTTGGTGTTTTCTCAAGCCATTATATTAAACTTTGACTGCTGAAAAATGAGCAGATCTACACACGGTGCTGTTGTGCTACGAGCTTACAGATCTGTTATTGTTTTTTACCTTGAAAATGTGCTGCAAATATTTGAATACTATATATATATATATATTTGTTCAGAGAGAACGTTTTTAACTCAAATCTTTGCTTCTGGCAGCCGACAGGGTTATCTGGAAAAATGCATTTTTAGATGGAGTTTGGCGGACAATTATATATAATTTGTGTCCTTGGTAGTAGCAGGGCTTGACACTAACACTTGCCCGCTTGCCCGGGGCAAGTAAAAAAATGGTCGGGCAAGTGAAGACTGCTACCTGGTTGTGCAAGTGTGCAACTTACTGCACTATAACACTACACAAGATATTGGTCTTGAAGGTGGTCATTGCGATCTGGGCTCATTAAGATGATGAGTTTTAACTCTTGAGAGTGTAAAAATGAAACCAAATGGACCCGCAAGGGTCCATTTGGTTTCATTTCATTTGGTTTCATTTTTACGTTCTCAAGAGTTACATCTGGTTAACCAACTTAGCTGGGGACCACCTGGAAACCTCTCAGGGACCACGTGTTGAAATCCCCTGGTTTAAAGCACCCAAGTAGGAAGTAAACTTAAATGCAAAATTTACAATATATTTTTGGTGGGCAAGTGACCATGACCTGAGGGCAAGTAGAACCTGACTTGGACTTGCCCGATGGGCAAGTGTCTCAGAGACCTTAGTGTCAACCCCTGAGTAGGCTTTAATTTTTGTTCACACATAGAAACACAGGTTTTTCAGAAAACTGTCATGGTTTAGAAGACATTTCTCGAATCTGGTCTCAACTTGACACATTGACTGTACATGTACAGTGCAATTCCATCATTTGTCTGTTGGCATGTTGCACTTCCTCCCACTGTAGAGCGTGGGCATGTTCACATCTTGTTACCGGGGTGTGGGTTTTTTCCCACTGAATCTCACTGAATTCTGCTTTAAATAGAAACCGTGTGGCTTGTATGTGAAAAGTGTAGTGTGGCAAAAAAAATACCCACTCACAATGGCCAAAATCTTCATGTCTTGCTAGAAGATAAAACAGTGGTTTTCAACCTTTTTGGCACAATTTCTTCAGCATTTGAGCCACGGACCACCATTTGAGGATATTTTAGCCCTACAAATCTCAAAACTAAAGATTTCTTTTGCTTCTGTCCACAATACCAGGCTGGATTTGGGAAACAAAACAGGCAAACATACAGATCAAATTTGACCATTAATATACTACATTCTCTGGTTGTGTAGACTTGGGCTCAAAGAGTTACGCCCGGTTAACCAACTGTCCATCATTTAGCCTGGGGACCACCTGGAACCCTCTCAAGGACCACTGGTGGTCCCCACACCACCGGCTGAAAACCACTGTACTAGAAGATACTAGTATAACTTGTACAACTTATAATGATAATAAATATCATTGAATGTTTTCAGAAGATAATGGATTCTTAGGTGGATAAATAAAAGTTTCGCAAAAAATATTACAACTTCTGATGATGATAACACAACATTATTCGCGTTAATGTTTTCAGACCCACCGGCAGACTGGACGAGTATCTGGCCTGCATCGCCAAAATTCAGAAAGCGGTGGAATATTTCCAAGACAACAATCCCGACAGTCCGGAACTCAACACAGTGGTACAGTATATAGACAGCATAACAATATGCCGCATAACCGCTCATTCAGGTCACTGAATAATGAACCTACTTAAACTTTTAGGGCTGCTCATGAATTAATGTATTCGCTCCCTGCACTGCAGGCAACGCCAATGCCTAGAAACTTGGGTAGCTTCCAGGACTATGACGTTATAAGACTGTATAGTCGATCATCTCTGTATCTTGCTTCTTGATTTTAAAATACTGTATTTGGCTTCAAGTTCTTGAAACATTAAACAAAAAAACATTAACACAAAAACAGACATACCGGTATGACAACATAACATAGGACAACACATACTGTAGTATATCGACCTGCGCAGTGACGTCACCGCCCCTGTTCCAGAAACAGATTCCCCATTCATTTTTTTTTTCTCATAGACTTTTCGGAAATAATTTATATAAAGACGATTACCCCGCAGACAACGCCAACTCGTGTCGTGACGAATCATGACCCACACAAACTTTTGGGACAATCGAATAATTTCCAAGATGAGAAACGAAACAAAAAGTCTTGTATCATGCCGTTTTCTACTTCTTGCTAATTATATATTATATGACGATATTGTGTTTGTTGTCATGATTTGTCACGACCCGAGTTGGCTTTGGCCGCGGCGCAATCATGTTTTTATTAACCATTTTCAAAAAGTCTATGAGGAAAATGAATGAGGAATCCACTACTAGTGGAACAGGGTTGGTGACGTCACTGCGCAGGTCTATACAGTGCAATTGATAAAAACATACAAAAGAGTAGCGCTCGTTTTTAGTAACGGGTGCTGCTGCTGCCGCCTCCATTATGTGCAAAATGCAAAGCAGTTGGTACACAGGGACGTTCATTGACTTGAGTGTGTGCTTCTGAACTCCAGCACTTAGAAAACAGATGAGCTGCAGAAAAAGTACTTTACAGAAAATAGCTGATGACATGTCTTTGATGGAGTTTTACGAAGCAAACTGCTTTGCATCACGAAAGCGGATAATTCAAGCTCGGTTAAAAGCCGAAACGTCGGTGATTATCTGACATTGTTTATTACAAGCAGATCGCAGATGAAAATTGGATGAGTGGAGGACAAATCTAGAGTTGCAAATTGCGGCTATAGCGTGAGCCTTTAACCAAGTCTAAAACTTTGATTTATCGGCAAATGAAAGTTGTTAGTTTTCGTTTGGCACAAAAACAGCGGTGGAAAGCATTATTCGAACCAGGGAAGTCTAGATTGAAAATCTGTCTTTCTGACTAATGAGCCACGCTTACGAGCTGACAGAATGAGTTTTGTTCAGGCTGTGGTAAAATTCATAGAGTATCAACGCTAAACTTTGTGAAAAGAATGAAAGTTGTCATGTGGCTTACGCCATATGTCTGGCATAAGCCGCTGGCGTCTGAATTCACCCTTCTGTGCACATAGAGAGAGAGAGAGAGAGAGAGAGCCCATTCCACAGAAGAGGGACAACGTTGCCATTTTGGCTAGGCTTGGGCGATATTTCGCTTATACTGTTTGATATGGTATAATTATTGTCACCGGGATGTCAACTGCTATAACCGACTATACCGTTTCAGCTGACATAAGACCGTTGGATGCCTGTGATAATTGTTTATTGTTTTGTTGTTAGAGATGACGGTAAATGTAAAAGATAATGTAATAATATATGAATGCATGGCCACGTTAATATTAAATGGACAGTAAAACCGGAAACAGTGGTGTTTTGGTCATAGTAAACCGGGGGTTTTACATTTTGAGAACCGTCCGACCTTAATTTCGGCGTCTTCTCCTTCCCGCAGAAAGGGATTCCGCATTCATTTTTCTCATAGACTTTTTGAAAATAATTTATATAAAGACGATTACGCTGTGGACAATGCCAACTCGGGTCGTGACGACGAATCATGATGGCTCAAACTTTTGGGACAATCGGATAATTTCCAAGATGAAAAAACGAAACAAAAAGTCTTGTATCATGCCGTTTTCTTCTTCTTGCTAATCATATATTATATGACGATATTGTTGTGTTTGTTGTCATGATTTGTCACGACCCGAGTTGGCTTTGGCCGCGGCACAGTCATGTTTTTATTAACCATTTTCGAAAAGTCTATGAGGAAAATGAATGTGGAATCCACTAGTGGAACAGAGGATGATGTAATGATATGAATGCATGGCCACGTTAATATTAAATAGACGGTAAAACTGGAAACAGTGCGGTGTTTTGGTCATAGTAAACCGGGGGTTTTACATTTTGAAAACCGTCCGACCTTAACTCATTTTCCGCGATCGCATCTTCTTCTGTTTTCTCCCCATTGCCACGGCTCAAACCAGTGAGATCGGTAAAAAAACACTTATTTTGAAGCTCAGATCTCCTAAACAGGATGTGCTGTTTCTGTCATGCTGTTTCTGTTGTCTTGGCTGACCTGTCTTCTGACGATTTCAGCAAAAACATCCGGGTCACAAGTCTAGCCCTAGTTGATTTACCAGTGCGACAACACCATTCAGAGGGAAAACCGGAGGAGAGCCGTTTGAATGCATTGGATTGAATGGGTGTGAATGGGACAAAAAAAAAAAAAAAGTTGTCGCCAATTATGTTCCAAATGAAAGTCAGCAACGGGATCATTATCAGACGATGCGCTCGGACTAATAGTTTGATTAAAGAATGAAATCTACATTTCGTCGTGATACCAGCCGTCGTCGTGACCGGCGGGCGTAATCTAACGGGAAATCCACGAGCAGCACGAGAGCGGCGTGAAGAGAATTAATTTCGGTGTCTTCTCCTTCCCGCAGAAAGCGCGCTTCGAGAAGGGCAAGGAGCTGCTGGAGGCAGAGTTCCGCAGCCTGCTGACCAGGAACAGCAAGGCCGTGCCTCCCATCCTCATCCTGGACGCCATCGCCGTGGACGAGGAGCTGGAGGTGCAGGAGGACGTCATCCTGGAACACCTGCCCGAGAACGTTCTCCAAGACATCATCTGCATCTCCACCTGGCTGGTGGAGTACGGACGCAACCAGGGTACAGTGTTGGGAATATTACTTTACCTTGTTAATATATTATTAATTATTACCTTCATTTTAAAGCAATATATTATATTACAATATTACTGTCTGAGCAAGTGTAATATATTAATATTACTATTACATATTACTCTATTATTCTTGTATTTATTTTTTTACAAAATGTATAATTGAATATTTAGTGTCACTATTAATCAAACTATTAATCAAATATTACGTAGTGGCATACCTACAATAAAGCAAGCGCACTTGGCTATCGGGCCAAATGCAGTACATATGAAATCAACTTGAAAAAAGTCACTCCTGAATAAATAATTTGATGACAAATTATATAAAATAAGTAATTATTTAACTTCTGCAGTTGTCAACATAATTTCACAACATTTTCAATTGAACAGATCGGCTGAAAGTAATATTGAAAGTAATGCAGTAATGCAGAAAGAAATGCATAATATATTAGATTGTTTTTGTTAAGTAATATATTTATATTACAAGTTACTGCATTCTGGTAATATATTATGTAATATAAAGTTATGTAGTGCACATGTCCCACACTGCCAGGGTATGGTAGTATTTGCCAGAGAAACTGTGAAACCCTTTCTTGTACTGTACTTGTTTTGGTGTTTGGTGTTAGCAGTTGAAAGATAGCAGATCTACAAGCTCATAGCGCGCCACCGAGTGGCGCGCTATGAGCTTGTAGGTCTGCTATTTTTGAAGAATGAAAAGTGAAAATTTGGCACACATCTTTGAATCGGCTATATTATTTCGGAAGCAAACAGTTTTAACTCAAATCTTTGCTTCCTGGGGGGATCCCGAGAACAACATGGTTTAAGATAGGGGTCCGCAGCCAAATATAGATAAATCTAGGGGTACTTGGCATGAAATATGTTGAGTGTCACCTACATAGGAACTTTGTTTTTCTTTCAGAAAAGCTAGAATCTAGTGTCAGAAACTAGAGTCTAGTGTCAAAAAACTAGATTCTAGCATCGGAAAATAGAATCTAGCACCAAAAAAGATTTGCTACTTTGCTACAGTTGTACAGGAGAGGAATGCCTACAGAGTGGCAAAAAATGAAAAGTACTTTCTTGCTTGACAGGCCATGAATCCAAACAGAAAAGCCATATCTGAATGCACTCATTGCTGCCGCATTGCATACCCTCTTTTCAAACATTTCTATTCGATTCTGATCTAAAAGGTTATACACATACAACAACACAACCAACCCTAGTACTCAATATAAGATGAAACGTTGTGCACATGCAAACCAATTACTGACTGACCAAAAACATAAAGACATTTTTGCACAATTGGCATAGAAAAATGTGCCTGTGTATCATAGCTTGTACATTAAATTGATAAACTCCAAGCTCACAAATTTGCACTGTGAGCTTATAGACTGGCTATATACAATATCCAGGGAATGTTGGCGCTGCCCTGTGTGTAAATCAGACTAAGCAGTTTTTTACAGCTCACTCTGTGTTGTGATTCAGAACACATCCTGCCTCTCCCCTCACCACGCTCTGTTCGTCTTTCCTTCCTTCTCCATTTCCTCTGTTCGCTGATTTCCTGTATCCCTGTTTCCAAGGATAGAGACAGAGGCCATTGACAATTAAAGATAAAAGAGGCAACTTTAGTGTGTACCAACATTGTGTTTGTAAACACATTTGTTTAAAAACAGAATCTAACTCATCTCCCCTCCACTATTGGCTCTCAGAACGGCACCCCTTACTGGCCGCTATGACGCAAACGCCGTAGCTGTCAAAATCGTTAAACAAACAGCCATTCGCAACGGTGGCGGATTACTATAGGTGACGCGTCTATGCAGCATGTGTCAAACAGGCGTTGTGGACACTACATTAAATTCAGGTTCTGCCGTAGTAGGAATGGCTGAGCACTGATTGAGCACTGATCGAGTTCCTGTTGCCGTAGTGGAGACGTCGCCTTCCTAGGCTTAAAGTCCCTATTATGAAACTGGTGGAGACTGCTGTGCAGTGATTGGCTAAAACGCCCCCCCCCCCTCTCCCTTACACATTAGCCATGCCTGTCCTGAGCCTGACAAATGTTTTGTTTTCATGTTCTGGACCGTTTGCAGGACGAAGCAAGTGTCTGTCTGTAGGGAAACAACTGCTGCATCAAAGTAGAAGCAATGTAGAGGGGAAAAAAATGTGAAAAAAAATAGTAGCGATATATCTATTTTGATTTTTTGGGGGGATAAAAAGTTGCCTCCAATACCTTTTTTTAAATAATGATGTTTGGTTATCGATCATGTTATCAATTTAAACCACATTACCAATAGAGGTAGTGTGTGTCTTTTTTTTCCTTGTGTCCTTTGTCACAATCCTCCGTCCTTTTCACCAGACCAGTATGTCTGACAAACAGCTGTTTTCAGTTTTAAAATTAAATTCAAAAGGACAGCAGGCCATGACAGCCAGTCATGGTCAGTAGTAATGCTTATTGTCACCTAGACTACACACACTAATGCTGTGGGGAAGATGACCCACTTAGTGAGTCAGTGGATGCTGTACTTCCAGCAAAATATTTACTTCTTACTCTGTACATTTTAAATGAAAACAGTGGAGTTCACTATGCTAACCACTTAAGCTCAGTGCTATACATTTTTGTACAATGGAGGTATGCAAAGATAGTAGACAAGCTTATAATAAGTAGCATATGTGGATATGTGCCTTGTGAACTAATATTCTCATCTACTATTTGTGCTACTAGGCTATTTAAGGTATAGGTATAGCAAGTGATTTCACTTTATTCAAATTATTGTTATTTGTGTGTGTTTTTTCCTTTTTTGGCTAATCCTCCCTACTACAGCGTGTGGTGACCATAAGGAGTTCCTCCATATCCCCAGTGAGCCCCTGGCGTAACAAAAAAAAAAACTAGTTTCAGTTTGGGCTTTGGGAGAAAAGCCTTTCATCCAATCAGGATGGCCAAATGGACCCGCAAGGGTCCATTTGGTTTCATTTTTACGTTCTCAAAGAGTTACATCTGGTTTACCAACCTCCATTTAGCCTGGGGACCACCTGGAACCCTGTCAAGGACCACTGGTGGTCCCCGGACCACCAGTGGAAGTTGAAAACCATTGCCTTCATACTTGTGTCTAACTGTGTTGTTTTTTTTGTCCCGTCTGCCCTGCAGATTTCATGAACGTGTACTGTCAGATCCGCTCCAGCCAGCTGGACCGCTCCATCAAGGGTCTGAAGGACCACTTCCGCAAGAACAGCGCCGGTTCCGGGGTCCTCTATTCCCCCGCCGTCCAGACCAAGCGCAAGGAGACGCCCACCAAAAAGGCTCCCAAGAGACCAGGTCAGAACACAGTCACTCAGAAACACACACTACTCTCAGAGTCGCTGATTTCTACCATTAGGATTCCATAGAGGAGGCCAGCTCTTTTCGGAGTATTATTTCAAGATTAAAACATGCCAAGTGGTCAAACATCTTCCATAAAGACCTACCGTAATTTCTGGACTATAAGCCGCACCTTAATATAAGCCGCACCAGCAAAAATTGTGGCAAAATACAGATTTTTCCTTGTATAAGCCGCACCTGACTATAAGCCGCACCAGGCAATAAGCTTCATGTTAGAGCAGTGCTTTTCAACCTTTTTGATACCAGGGCCCACTATTTATTCAGCGTTTGACAACATTTTCACCCCACAGAACCCAAAACTAAAGATTTCTTCTTGTTGTGTCCACAATTCCAGGATGGATTTTCGCAAACACAACAGGCAAAACATAGATATCAAAATGACCATGACTTATGACTTCTTATTTAAGTGGTGCTAATTTAGATGGTGAATATCATAACTTGAGAGCGTAAAGATGAAACCAAATGGACCCGCAAGGGTCCATTTGGTTTCATTTTTACGCTCTCAAAGAGTTACATCTGGTTAACCAACTTTCCATCATTTAGTCTGGGAGCCACACCTGTAACCCTCTCAGGGACCACCTGCTGAAAACCCCTGTGTTAGAGCACCGTTACCTGTTAAAATCCATAGATTGATTGGCCGCACCGTTGTATAAGCTGCAGGGTCAAAAGCATGTAAAAAAGTAGCGGCTTATAGTCTGGAAATTACGGTAATGGTCTGGAAGGTTTCATAAAAGCATAGCCTCAAATCTGTGATTTCTTCACCTGGTTGGTAGTATATAGAATGAGAGGAAAAATGTTACAAAAACATGATACATAATTCTGTTAAGTTATTTAGGAAAGTAGTCCTAGTGTGAGTACCCCTGTCTATTAAAGTTAGAACGTGTCCATATAACATTTTTCAGCTATGAAATGTTATTTTTTGCTCTAATCCATCCATGACTTCTGTTATTCACTTTCACTGTATAGTAGTCTCACAACGTTGACAGATTGATACCACCTATTAGGCCTTTTTTAATCCATTTAGACTTGAGGCCCGATTCTACACAACCTAACCTAAGTCTGAAAACCTCAAAATTCATATTAAAATATTTAAAAAAAGAAATACATAAACAGGGCTTAAAAGTTCTCAGTCCTGGGGACAGATTTCTGTCCTGGGTATTTCAGAGTCATTTATTCATATCAGTGTATATTTTCCAAAACAAAATCAGCCTTGAGATTTGTTTTGGAATTCTGCTCATCTGAAATGTCACTTTGCAAATCACTCTGGCCAGGAGCCAATCCCACACAGGCAGGCGGGGCATATGAAGTTTTGAAATGCAGCCGAGTATTCTGATTGGTTTGTGGTTCGTTTGCGGAAAGAAACACTAGTTTGCATTTGTCTGAACACCATCCAATCAGAATCAACGTGACTACGTATAACAGGTGACGTCAGGGAAAAATGCAAGTCAAGCAGTGCTCTGGCCAGACTCATTTACCAAGTGACATTTCACATGTGCGGAATGCAGCGAATCATGCCGAAAACCAGGCCATGCACACGGTAGATAATCAGCAAATCTTAGCAACTCTGAACATGAGGTAATACCTGGATTCCAAGGTAAGGTTCTAAGTGGTGAAATAATCAAGACATTATTAAGACGACACCACCGACACTAACCTAACCAGATGTTCAGACATTTTAGAATGTGTTGATTTGTGGGCGCCTTTGGCTCCCACCGCGTCACCGTGTCCTTCAACATAAACCACCCAATCACACGGATGCATGCTCCACCGCCGCCGAGAAGACACGTCTTCTCCTTGAGCCTGATTATTATCATTATTACTGAACCATTGCTGTGCACAGCCAGCCAGGCAGCTTCTCCAGGGGCGGATCTAGGTATGGGCATGGAGGGGCAATGATGAATCAATTGATGTTTTTACTTGCCTAATAAAAGTTCTGTAACCCAAAATGGCATGGGGGGCGGCTTCATCGCCCGTGGCGCGAAGCGATGAAGTCGCACCCATGCCATTTTCTCCTGCCCGCCCCCCATTGGGAAATGTTACATTTGCAGCTCTCCACTATTTAGTTCCTGTGATTTCGTTTTAGATTTTTTTGTTTTTGTCTTTTTGTACTAAACTAACATTTCACCCTTTCCTCTTTCATAATCCTTGTCTTGTGATGACAGTCTACATCCCAGGTAAAGACTATAAGCTGTAGTCCGTGTGTGTGCTTTAGTGCTGTAATTTGCAGGCTTTTTATAGCACTTAATACATCAACTGACGGCACGATTTTTGATGGTAGAACTCGCCGTTCAGGTAGGGTTTGCACAATACACGTTTCGTTACCGTTTCCTGCGCATTGAATCCAAGGAGTAAAGGGATGTGGAAAATGTTCTAGTTTAAAATGTTGAGCGGTGTTCAAGAAAATCAAGAGTTTAATAACGGATGAATATGAGGGCTTAAATCGGTGCTTTGGTCAGCCGCTGCCATGCTTTTCAAGGACATTGTGCGTGTGCACGCCGACTGAACTAAAGGTAAATCTAATTCCACATTCCACACGATGTAAACGCTTGTTTTTTATTTTTCAATTTCCAGCCCACTTTTTGGATTAAATGTGCAGAAAAAAGGTTAATAGGTGTGCATTGTGGGAACCTTGAACCTTTTCTGAACCGCGGTCGGAGGTTCCCTGTGTGTGACTTCATATCGGAGCTACAGAATACTGAATGAACACATCAGGCAGGGATACAATGTAACCCTATGGTATATAGTATTTACAGGGGGATGGTTCCTTTAACTACAGATTGTTCATTTAAACCATGCTGCACTGTACTTGTTGTGTTTTAACTTTCCTTGAAAAATAGCCGAAAAATAGCAAGAATATGTTCTTTCAGATTTTTGGAAGTGAAGTTGTATGAAATACTGCCTGGTAATATAGTGGTGTCAACTGTTTTAATTGTTTGCCAGAGTCCCATAGTGGGAATTCTGGTCCGGTTTTGGTCAATATTAAGTAGTTCTGGTCATTTCGTGGAGGTCACTGGGGCCACACAGTAAAAGTAAATGAATCCACAAAACTAACATGATTTGTCTTGTTGAATTAGCTCTAAAATATCAGGTTCTCCTTCGTTCATTTTTGACCCCCGTATCACATGGAACTACTGTTTGGGCATAGTGATATGGACACAAAATACACAGTTCCCTGTGAAAGAGGGGTAAAAATGAACGAAGGAGGAGCTAATATTTCAGAAATAATTAAACAATACAAGCTATGTTAGTTTTGTGGATTAATTTACTTTTACTACTTTTACTACCCCAACAAAATGACCAGAGCTACTTCATATTTCATCAAAACCAGAACAGAACTCCCACCATGGGACTCTGGACATCAATTAATACAGTTGCGTCCACTATATTAATGGCAAGTATTTCATACAGCTTAACTTAATAAAATCTGAACTATCCCTTGAACTGGGTTGTTATTACAATCACCAGTTCTGCAAGAGAGAACAGGGATTACTCCGAAGAGAAGAGACACGTTATCTCATTCTGCAGTAATCCCTGTTCTTTTTTGTTTCTGCTACAAAGATAAAGGACTTAGTGTTTCAGAACAAAAATAAAATGTGAATAATACTGTATTCAACTGTCCATAGAAAAAACAATATCTTCCTCTCTCTCAAAAAAGGTGTCTGCTTAACTCTACACCAGAACATAAAGTAACTCAAAGCAATCACATAATATTCCTCCTTCGCTGGTAGGTTCATCCCACCAATACGGTGGAACAGTGGTTAGTGCTGTCGCCTCACAGCTAGGAGGTCCTGGGTTCGATTCCCACTAGGGATGCCGCTATGGGTGCTGGCAGCGTGTCTGCTCCTCAGTGCCCATACCCGAGGCAGGGTTGGAGAAAGGGCCTTTCTGTTGTGTAGTTTGCATGTTCTCCCTGTGTCCCCTAGGGTAGATACCCTCACAAAAACATGCAGTAAGGCAACTTTAAACTGCCTCCCCCTGGCCAGCCGGGGCGCCTGATGGAGGGGACTGGAACTGGTTGGAATAACGTGTTCTTTACACACGCCACGTCCAACCAGGGAAACTCCCCGCTGTCAGGTGAAAAGAACGCAGCTTGGACTCCTCATGCATTGAAGGAAGCATGAGGCCAGTCCGCTGCCTCCCCAGGTTGATGGAGGGTGTGTAGCGCCCAACATTAGGAATTGGCACTGGGTGAAAAATGGTTACAAAATTGAGGGATGTATAGAGCGAGCGAGAGAGAGAAAGCGAGAATGAGCAACCCCACCTGTAAATAATATATACCATAGGGTTACAACAAGTAAAACTAGAACGTAATGTTCAGTAGGATTTGGAAACCTTCTTCCAAGTGCGCAGACATACACGACAGTAGCTGCGACGGACGGATCTCCTCGATACACTAGATGTGAATAGTGAAGTTTTTATTTGTGTCACAGCTGGGTCGATGTGTGTGTGTGCTTGTGTGTTTCGTGCTTTCTCTGTGGTGAAAATACCAGCTGGCAATTTAAATGAAGGATTTTTGTGATACAGTGGTTATTGTGAGTATTGTGATACAGTGGTTGTGTAGTAGCCTGTTAGCCTGACTAATAAGCCAGACCAAATCAGCTGTTGGCAAAATAATATGAGAGGATTGCGGTCTGGAATAGCTCAGTGGTACTCCACTTCCTATACTCCAGGGGTTTTCAGGGGACCACCAGTGGTCCCTGAGAAGGCTTCAGGTTAGTTAACTAAGTTGGTTAACCAGATGTAACTCTTGAGAACGTAAAAATGAAACCAAATGGACCCACAAGGGTCCATTTGGTTTCATTTTTACGTTCAATCCATCATGCCAGTAGAATTAGTCCAAATCTACACAACTAGAGAATGAATGTTGTGTAGACTTGGGCTATAACGTTTAAACTCTTTGAGACCGTAAAAAATGAAACCAAATGGACCCTTGCCGGTCCAAAGAAAGCTAAATATAGCGACAAATGCGCCAAGTTGGCAACACTGTACACAGCTATTCCAGACTTGTATGTCGGTGTCTGTTATGAGTCTGGGTTATTAGACAGGCTAGTAGCCTGTTGGTGCAGACAGAGAGGTAGAAGAACCTGCGTGAAGCTGGCACCCCATGATTTTTCAAGTTTCGGGGGAAAAAAAACTATTTAAAAAGGGTGTCATTCTTTAGTGCTCCATTTGTGCTGAATTGTGCCATAAATTTCAGAATTTCTGCTGCTACCATATTGGGGATAATCTGCACCCCACACTTGGGGTGGTCCAAAACGGACTAAAGTGGTTTCATCTGAAATCGTCATTTGTGCTGCTTTTATTGATTTTATATGAATATTTATATACAATGAGCTGTGCAAATATAAATATTCATATAAAATCAATAAAAAACAGCACAAATGCCGATTTCAGATGAACCCATTTTATTCCGTTTTGGACCACCCCAAGTGCGGGGTGCAGATTGACAAAGCTCAGGACCTATAACTTCAATTATCTCCAGAATGGTAGCAGCACAAATTCTGAAATTTATGGCACAATTCAGCACAAATTGAGCACTAAAGAATGACACCTTTTTTATTTTCCAAAATTTGAAAAAATCGTGCGGTGCCAACTTCACGCAGGTACAGTAGAAAGAAGGCTTGTGCTGCTTTGCCACTTCCAAGTCAACCTGGCGTCCCCATTTTGGGCATGTCAAAGTAGTGTAAAAAAAGTAGTGTAATTCAAATACCAAGAATTGCTTATTTACAAGCTCTACAATGCATTGTGAGATTGTAGATCGGCTATATTCTTTGCTGCACAAACACTGTTAAGTGGTAAAGCAGCTTAATCGTTGCTCACTCACAGCATGCTTTTGCTATTGCTTGCACTAGAAACAATTCACATTTACTGAAGAAAGCAGTGTAGATGGAGAGGCGGCAATCTTGAAGCGCTGTAGAGCGAGATAGTATGCCACAAGTATGCCACAAGCTGATTTGACAGTTCTCGGCATTGTGCTAACACATTCCTAATTTGATGTTTAATCCTGCTAACTAACACACTAACAGAGTCAAATGCTGTATTGTTTGAACCCTTTTTCACCCAAAACCATGTATCAAAATTGTCTTTTGTTTGGTTTTGTATTGTTTTTTATGAGGATTAATTGTAGTGATAGTAATGTAATAATCCTGCATATGACTTAATAATTATATTGGCTGTGTCATTTTGTGTTTGTGTAATTGACCTAACATTGTTTTATTGTACTTTTTACGGGGTGTGGTTGTGTTTTATTTCGCTCTAGTCTAAGTGTCTTCGCTGGTCTCTTGTTGTCCTGTCTTTTTATAGCGGTACTGCTGGTCATTCTATTTCTGTGTAGGGTTGGGACCTAGACACTTTATTTCAAATTCTGGTTCCGAGATCGAAGAACTACAACGTAAAAGTTCCATTTCTGGAACCGATTCCATTTCTGGAACCGTTTTTCTTTTCAATCACAGCGTCAAAGCTGGCTATGTGGCCCTGAGTTCTGCAATGCAATTATTACTTTCCTTTTTAATTTTTCGATGAGTGCCTGTAAGGGTCCATTGGGCCCAGAGGATTGTTAAAGGGACATTTCACTGTTGCAGTGCATCAAATCATTGTGGGAATTGTAGTGTCGATGACATCATCAGAGACACTGCTAAAATCTAAAATACCTAAACCCTAACCCCAGGAAATTGTTCTAAATCTTCTAAATGACATTAAAGGGCAATTCCACCCATTTTCAAACTTTTCCTTTTTTTTCCTCTCAGGAAAAAAGGTCCTAAAAGAGAAAACATTGTAACATGGTGAAACACAACTTGATGACGTCCTCAAGTTATGTTTCACCATGTTAATTTTTTTTTTCCAGACCTCCATTTCTTGGAAACACAGGAATGGGGGAGAACATTTTTATCATGTCTACACAACATCTCTAAGGTATATCAATGACAATGGGAAATGGGTGGAATTCCCCTTTGACATGACTACTTTTTGGGCAAGAATTAACTCCTATATACAGAACCGGAATCATCATTGAAATCCTTAAAGGTTCCCAACCCTAATTCTGTGTTGTTGTAGTCGTGGTGGATGCTAGATGCTAGTGTGTTTTCCGCTAGTGGGGGGAAGGGGGTCGCTGTTGCCCCGCTGACATCATCGCCTGCTTCTTCGGTGGTGGCGCATGGTGGTGGCGGTGATTGTCGGGATGTGGTGTTTATATGCGTTTCATCACTCACTTCCTAGCTCTCTGTCCCCATTTTCCTCTTTTTTCCTCTCTTCTACCCTTCCCCTCTCCTCCTTCTCTTCTTCGTTGGTTTCTGCTGTGTCTCTTCTTGGGCTTCTCTGGACCTCCTCGCTCCCTGCCCTGCCCTCCCCCTCCTCTCCTGTGTATGGGACCGTCTCAGGGACCATTCGCAAGGCTCAGAACCTTCTCAAACAGTACTCACAGCATGGGCTGGAGGGGAAAAAGGGGGGCTCTAACCTCACTCCTTCGGAAGGTAACGAACGCACCCTCTTTTTCTGTCTTTTTCTCTTTTTTGGTGTCTCTCTCTCTGTCTACGTAATCTCTATTGTCTCTTGTCTGTCTGTCTTGTCTGTTCGTGCTCTCCCCAGGCTACTGGGGCAACAACGGTCGCGTTTCTTCGACTCCGCGGAAACGTATCGACACGTTGGCCATGTTGCTCTGGTGGTGTTTAACGGTGTGTAAAACCCACCACCCCTCCAGTGTGCGAGCAAGAGCTTTCTCACTGGAGGGGCGCGGTGCAAGAGCAACAATGCTACCGCGTTAAAGGAGAATTCCACACCAAAACACGTTGGGCATCCATCTACCTTGATTCCTAGGACCTGATACGTAATGCTCTTGATTTTTATCACAGATGCCCCATTTTCTACATTTCACCACGAGGCGCCCCTCCCTCCCAATGCAGTTTGCATGGCCACAGGTTGTCTTTATTCTAATGTGGCTAGTTCAGTAACTTTTTCTTTTTCACCCATCACATCAAACAATACACTACAAGATAATTGGGCCACTACATGATTTAAAAAAAAAAAACTCAGGTGGCACCCCTGTGACAAGAGTTTCAACCGGAGTGATTGGAGAGGAGAGTGGCAGAAGGGAGGAGAGGAGAGGAGGAGGAATAGATGACCTCTGGGGTTACATGTAAAGACTGCCCCAGAGTGACATAACACTCATGTATGAGTATCAGTATATTATTAAAATATGATGAAAAAAATATGTTTGGAGCTACTAAAATATCCACATTAGAATAAAGACAACCTACGCCAATGCAAACTGCATTGGAGGGAGGAGGACCTCATGGTGAAATGTAGAAAATGGTGCATCTGTGACAAAAATCAAGGACATTGTGTATCAAAACAAAGGGCCGTTCACACCGAGCACTACAGTATATCCATAAAAATATAGTTTTAAACCCCATACTAAGTCAAGGGGATCGCAGAGCTCACAGCAAATACTACTAGAAAATAAATCAGACCTGTGTCATTTAGCTGAGGGCTAGCACCCCTCAAAAAGTAAATCATATTTTTTGTTTTATATTTTTTGGTAGTTGACAGCCAGACGTTTGGAATGCGCGCTACTTGTTTTTGACAGATCGAGACTAAAAAAGAAAAAAAGAGGAAAAAAACAAAGAAGAAGAAGCGTAGCGCCGAGCAGCTGAAGGAGAACCAGCGAAGGAACAAAAGCAATAATAGAGACCATGACAAATCAAATAGGAAATAAACATAAAAGGAGCAGAAAGGATTATAATTATTCCGGCGGGTTGTCAGTAGAGAGAGAAAGCAGTGGGGAAAACAATGAACGCTTTTGAGGAGAACGAAGGGAGAGGGAAGGGGAGGCCAGTAGTGGTGTTTCTAAGCAATTTGCAGAGCCCCAGGCAAGATTTTCCCTGGGAGCTACGTGATGTCATGACGTTTACAACAAACGAATCTGTTTGAAAATCGGTTTTAAAAATAAGCGATGTTCATAGACACAATGTTATGCTATCCTCTCACAAGATGGCTGCCACGTAACAACATCACTCCCATCGATACTATATATAAGGGATATTTAAGGGACTATATTTCAGTATTTCTGTAGGAAAATCACATTCTGACAATTTGGACATGCAGGGTGGATGTCTGGTTCATTCCTCATTTGATGAAGATACCAGTGAGCATTCTCAAGTTATAGACTTTTATATAATTTTTGTCCTATTCGGATTTTACTTTTTCAGAGATTTGGGTACGTCTAAAGAATAGCCCAAAAAACTAATTTTGCACCAAAATGAAACTCCACAACAATCCAAAATATGAATGGGGGACCCTAAAGATAAGAAAAAACATGGTTGTGGTTTGTTCTACCCCGGGTGGGGGTATCTCAAAATTTGAGGGCCTCTGTTACTAGACTAATATAAGAAAGCATCTTGTGAGAGGACTCAATACACTATGCTCTATGGCAGCCCAAACAAAACGGATTGCATTATTATGAACGTTATCAAACACGGCTATGATTTTTGCTAAATTGTATATATTTTTTTTTTTTTTTCAAAACCATCATATAACTCGTTTACAACAAACCAATCTGTTTGAAAATCGGTTGAAAAGTAAGCAGGTTATCGTCATTTTAAAAAGTATATGCTCATAGACACAATGTTATGTTCTCCTCTTACAAGATGGCCGCCACGTAACGACGTCACTCCCCATCGGACAGCAGCGCGGACGAGACATCTAGCTTTCTTATATACAGTATATCTATGGTCACTCCCTATTGGCCAGCAGCAAGGGCGAGCCATCTGGCTTTCTTATATACTGTATGTCTATGGATATAGCTGTAGTTATGGTTATAGTGCTTGGTGAGAAGGTACAGCCATTCGGGTCCCCCCCCTCCCCCCTCTCTCTACCCTGGAGGGTATAAACCCCTCTGCTTCGCCCCCCCTGCTGCCTTGCTTGGTGGTCGGTGTTTAACAACAAGTCCCAGGGCTTGGCTACTCTTCCTCGGGGCTTATTATAGTCATATTAACCCAGGGTGGTGTAGGTGGTGGTGGTGGTGGTGGTATGACCAGGTGGTACGAGTTGTCCCTGATAACTCCAACTACCCCCCCACCCACCATTATTAGGTCACGATCACGACCCGCGGGTCAAACACCATTCCGACGCCCTGATCGACAAGCACGGGGCCGCAGCAGGTGAGTGAAGCGGGGAGAGAGGTTGTGATAACACATAGACGGTGAAAACCCTTTCACCCAAAATCACTTTACCCTGGAGTATGTAAGAGCCTTAAGGGCCCTATTTTGATTGTCTTAAGTATCAGGTCTTAAGTCAAAACTTGGAGGTGTGGCAAAGCTGTTTGGCTGTATTGAGTGGCCAAACAGATTTGCCACACCTCCAAGTTTTGACTTAAGACTTAAAGGGATATTCCACTTTCGAAAAAACTTTTGGTCATTGTACGGTCTACTCAGTCTCATGTGAACACACCAGACAGTTTATAAGTTACTCCATTCAGTATTTAGATATCTGATGCCATTATAGCTGCCCCACCTCTTTCCTATACAAATCCATTATGACCTAAAAGTCCATTTTAACCATGGCAGATTATTCGAAAACACCCCGTCTTATTTCTGGTGACTGATGTTTCACTGTCGCGTCACTTCACTGGAGTGTGAAGGAGCTTAAGGGTCTATTTGGAAAGGGATAAGTTCAGTCAACACACAGACACTTAGAGTACACACAAAGAGAAATTCTGTTTATAAAATAATTTTTCAAACCGAATACCAAAATAGGAAACAGTTTCAATATCAAATATTGTTTCCCCCTTACCATTGATGTCATGGGTGCACCTTTAAGGCGACCTGATTATGGCAAAAGACATGATTATGCCAAAGATTAATCAATATTATGGGCCCATTACAACATTTATTCAGCACTTTGGAAAGCATATAATTGGATACACTATATTATATATACTACTACTACAGCAATATATTTTCCACCAATTTGGGACAAAAATCAATTTTTGGCCGTACATTTTCTGCAGCCAAATATTCGGTGCATCACTTAAATCAAATCTCTCTACTCACAAAACCAGCTTGTGAATAGAGAGATGTGTGGATTTTTTTTAAGGGAATAGCATGAAAATCCATGATGTTAATCGGATATGAAGATTCACTCAACTTCATTCTTTGATCAAAGCATCCAGTTTGTGGGTTGAGATATCATTGTCACGTCACAGGGTAGTACAGCACAATGAATGAATGAAAGAAAACGAATTGACTACACGTTTAAAATGTCTGTATCCTTTTTAACGCTTATTATTGCCACACACACAGACAGCACCGTCACAAACGCTTTAAACACTCCGGTCTAACAATGGGTAAATACAAAAACAACAATTTCCATGAAACATTTTCTCATTATCAGCCCACAGGCTGTGTTTTACCTCTAAATCCCTCACGTAGGCGTACACAGACACAAAGAGAGTCCTTTGGCTCACACCAACAGCTGAATTTTTACTCTGTGCTGTGTTTTATACCACTCTAAATCCCCACATAGGATTGCTGCACACACACATACTCCTTGGACTCACACTAACCACTGAATACGAAAGGGGGAAAAAGACACTTCAGGATGTGCTATGAGCTTGTAGATCTATTTTTGGGGTGCGTAACACTGCCAGAGCAGCTGGATAGTTAGCCCCGTCCCCAAAACAAAATGGCCACCGCAAAAAAAATATTCTTTTTTTTTTCTTTCTTTTAAAAAAAAAACTTGAAAAAAACTCGGGTGGTTTAAGTTTTATTGAAAAATAGCAGGCGTTCACGTCTCATAGAGCGCCACAGAGTGGCGCGCTATGAGACGTGAACGCCTGCTATTTTTCGGGGCGAAAAGCGTGAAAACACTTGGAGTATTGGAATCTTGGAGTATTATTTCTACAATCCGTGTGTCTTTGACTTCCCTTCACTCTCGTTGTCGCCTCCTATCCCAGGAAAGGACGACGTCCTGGACATCGAGATCGACTCGTACATCCACTGCATCAGCGCGTTCGTCAAGCTGGCGCAGAGCGAGTACGCCCTCCTGACCGAGATCATCCCCGAACACCACCAGAAGAAGACCTTCGACTCCCTCATCCAGGTACAGGGAACGCAGTTGTCGACTAAGACTAAAAGACTAAGTCGACTAAGGTTTTTGATATTTAGTCGACTAAGACTGGACTAACAAAAATTAATTTCAAAAGACTAATTGGGACTAAAAGATGTGTGTTTTCAAAAGACTAAGACGAAGACTAAATCATAACCTAAGACTAATGGAAATAGGAAACATTTTTATCTTCTTTCCAATCTTTATGTGAACACATCTGCAGTATACATTGCATACCTTGTCAGGAAAGGAACTTATTACGATTGCAGTAATTTCATACAAGAAATAAAACTTTTATTAAAAACTATAAATCTGTATAACACATATAAACCGACAATGTACCTACAATGTAAGACTAAAATACCAAGACTAAAAGACTAAGACTAGACTAAATCTTTTTTTGACATTTCGTCGACTAGACTAAAAAATGAATTTCAGAAAACTAAATGGGACTAAAAGACTAAATATGCCTTATTGAAAAGACTAAGACTAAATCAAAATATCCTATAAAAAAAAACTCTTGAGAACGATGACGACAAAAAAAAATGCATCTTTTTTTCCACCCATTTAAAGCCTCGATTTCCAGGCTTTTACATCCGCGCTGTGAGATGAAAGCCTGGAGCCAGGGTACCCCAAAGCGACTATGAAAAGGCGGGACTTAGTTCCGGTTTGTAAACTTCCCCCTGAAGTTGCCATTTTTCAGCCAATTGTGGCGCGGCTGCTCCCGAAAATGTATACCCCGCGGAAACATTTTATTTCTCCCTTTGTGTTCGCAAAGCTGTTGTAAAGTTTTAAAAGATGATATGGTGTGCACTTTGCACACTTCTATAACGGCTTTGTTTGTTGAAATCATTATTTCTGAAAATAACAGTGAACAAGTCAATTCGCTAGCGAGGACTGAGTAGGGTTGTTTCACTGGGGACTGTAAATACAGTAATTGCCGTCAGCAACTTCTGCAAGTCCCACTCGTGGTCTCAAAAGTGCACCGTTTGCCCAGGGTGCCCATTTATAGCAGTGGTTTTCAACCTTTTTTCATTCCATCCACGGAGGACCACCATTTTGAGGACATTTTATCCACACACAAAGACCCCAAAACCAGGCTGGATTTTGGAAACAAAACAGTCAAACACACAGTAGATCAAAATGACTAAAATAATTCTTCTATATTCTCTGCTTGTGTAGACATGAGCTAATTCAGCTGACGAATATTTTAACTCTTGAGAGTGTAAAATGAACCGAATTAGATCATCTGAATTACCTAATTTTCAAAAATCTACACATTTAGAAAATGTAGAAGAATTGCTATTTTGACCAACATTTTGCCAGTTATGTCTCCTAAATTAGTCTATTAGAGAGACTAAACATCTCAACATCACTGGTGGTCCATGGCTAAAAGGTAGAATAAATAGTGGGCCCTGGGTATGAAAATGGTTGAAAATTCTGCTACTGCTCTAGCGCATACATTCTAGTGCATTTTGGAAGTGCCACCAGTGCATTTTTTTTTTTGATTTTGGCTGTTGGCAACACTGGCAAAAAAAAGGCTAAATCTACGAACTTAACCTAAAATGGCGTTGTTGGTCCTCTGCTGTCCCCCTAGGAGGCGCTAGACAACCTGATGCTGGAAGGGGACAACATCGTGTCAGCTGCGCGCAGGGCCATCATGCGTCACGACTACTCCGCTGTCCTCACCATCTTCCCCATCCTCAAACACCTCAAGATGACCAAGCCTGAGTTCGACACGACGCTCCAGGTACACGACGCTCCATGTGGAGGCCCCATCCATCCTTCCATCACTGCATTTGGGACTTAGCCTAGGTTATTGTGCCACATTTTCACCATTTTTCAAAAAATGTCAGGTCTAGAAGCTCAAAGCGCGCCACCTAGTGGCGCGCTTTGAGCTTCTAGATCTGACATTTTTTCAATAGCCAATGATGCTGGTTATTATAGTTATGGATGTTTCATTGTAGTTTAGCTTTAGTTAGTTTTGATATTTTATTTTTTTAATTCAGTTCGTTAGAGCGAGTTTGCTAGTTTTTGTTTAGTTTTTATTTGGGTGAAAATATTTAGTTTTAATTTAGTTTTTTTTTTTTTTTTTCTGTGCTTTGGTTGTCACGTATAGGATTAAAAATGTGCCAAAGTAGGAAACGGTTGGTATTCAACCCTTGCTTTGAGATTCTTGTTATGGAACTCAGTAGTGGATAGAAGATTTAGAAGCATCTCCTCCTCATGGTGGTCACCAACACAGTTTTGATTTAAACTAAGGGTATTTTGGGTATAATTTCAGTTAGTTTTAGTTAGTTATCTGAACCCACATTACAGTTTTAATTTAGCTATCATTTTTTGCATTTATTTTTAGTTTTTATTAGTTTCAGTTAACTATTATAACCCTGAATTAAATGCTAAGTGATGCTAATGTTGATTATTAGGGTTGTCCCAATCACATTTTTTTTTGCTCCCGATCCGATCATTTCAGTTTGAGTATCTGCCGATCCCGATATTTCCCAATCCGATCACTTTTTTTTTATCCCGATACAATCCCGATCATTCACAATATTTTTTTCCCATTCAGATACATTTTGCAAAGGAATTAAGATAAAAGGGACTAAAACTCAATTAAATTGTCCCAAGAAAAAGATCTTATATGAAGTCCACCAAATATAGCAGAATGATATAGCAGAATAGAATAGCAGACTCCTCACTCAAATGTGCACTTGGGCAACTCCAAAGCAAATTCCACAACATTTATTAACCTGCCATAGTATCAATCCCTTACCTTGTTTATCAAACCTTACTCTTCTTTAAAGAAACACGTTTCACCGTCACATGTTTGTTTGACACTGAGTGACAGGGCTCTCGGCCAATTAGCTGCTGTAGTCGGATTTTCAACTACGTTAATCCAGACCCGAATCGTCAGGGAAACAGAAAAGGAGTACCGTAATTTCCGGACTATAAGACGCACCTGAATATAGGCCGCATCAGCTAAATTTGGGGCAAAATACTGATTTTTCCTTGTATAAGCCTCACCTGACTATAAGCCGCACCAGGCTTATAGTCAGGTGCTTCATGTTAGAGCAGTGGTTTTTAACTTTTTTCACAATTTAACAACATCTTCACCCCACCGACCCCAAAAATAAGATTTCTTTTGGGTTTGTTCACAATTCCAGGATGGCTTTTCGCAAAACAAAAGAGGCAAAACATCAAAATTAGACCCAAATGAACATGACTTATGACTTATTAAATAAGTAGTGCTAATCTAGATGGTGAATATCATAACTCTTGAGAGTGTAAACATGAAACCATGTTTCATAGTTAACCAACTTTCTATCATTTAGTCAGTGGAGCTCACCTGGAACCTCGAAAATCCATAGATTGGCCGCACTGTTGTATAAGCCGTAGGATTAAAAGCATGCGAAAAAAGTAGCGGCTTATAGTCCGGAAATTACGGTAGTTTGATCCAGTTTGATCCAAACATTACTTATTTTCTCTCTTTCTATATTTTGGCAGGAAAACTACTCCTTTGAGATTATTGTGTGTGTTCACAGTGGCTGTGTTCTCTGTGTTATCCACAGGGCACAGCAGCCAGCACCAAGAACAAACTACCGACTCTCATCACCTCCATGGAGACTATCGGAGCCAAGGCTCTGGAAGAGTTTGCAGACAGTATAAAGGCAAGGCAACCCTTCCCTTCCTGCGCTCACAGGTCTTCACGGGTCTCAAAAAATCCACCCCGAAAACCGACATAAATCCGTATAATATCGATACCGATTCCAAACTGTTACGAAAATATTTTCAAAAAAGTTAAACCGGAACCGAGTCGATCCGTGGCATTTTTTTCCCCGATTTCGAACCGTTCCGAGATTTCTTTCAAATCGTGGCGCCAAGCCCGCCCGAATTGCGACATGCAACAGCATTCTGAGAGACCACGACTTTCTGAACTAATATAGCTGACGCATTGACCAGTTACCATTTTATTATTAACACTCACGAGAGAGCATGGGAGAGAGACCCAGACAGACAGAGAGAGAGGCTGCAGGCTGCGCTCTATCCACATGTGCGGAGGAGAAGGATGAGGAGGAGGATGTTTACCCTTTACGCGCGCAACTTTCTCTTTGAGCTTTGACTGATCTTTCACCTCGTTTAGGCCAACAGTACTGTATTCGGGTTGCGTGATATAATCAGCCGCTTCGACCTCTATCCATCGATTGAATAGACACTTATCAACAGAAATGTTACGATCCAATCGTGCCGGTATAGCAGATATTCAGATACCCGCCGGGCAAGTAGATATTTTGTATTCATTGCATCGGTGGATCACGGATACTACTAGTAGGGCGGGGCGAAGCATAGTTTTACTGAAGTTATGTTTAGGGTTAGTAACCGCATAAAGCACCGTCTAACCCTAACCCTAGCCTAATCCTAAACCCTAAACATAACCCCAGTAAAACTAGGCTATGCCTACACCTAACCCCAACCCTAAACTTAACCTCAGTAAACTTATGCCTAAACCTAACCTAACCCTAACCATAACTTCAGTAAAACTATGCTTCGCCCCGCCCTACTAGTAGTATCCGTGATCCACCGATGCAATGAATACAAAATATCTACTTGCCCGGCGGGTATCTGAATATCTGCTATACCGGCACGATTGGATCGTAACATTTCTGTTGATAAGTGTCTATTCAATCGATGGATAGAGGTCGAAGCGGGTGATAGAGCGGTCGGGCATGAAGTATAGAACACTGGTGATAGTTGTACAATCAGTGTAATGCAGCAGCAGTAGCAGCTGAACGTCCTTTTTCCACCCTCTCTCTCTGTCTCTCACACAGAAGAGCGCAGCACAGTGTGTGGAGATAGACAATCACACACCAGACATTTGACTAATCTTTGCAACAAAAAAAACAAACAGTAGAACGGATCTTCTCGGATATAATCAGGTTTTTCACATAATGATTGACAGGTGTTTCGAGGGGGTATGTGTTCTGATTCCGACCCTGTACGAGTGACTTTGTTTTTACGGGTACAGAACCCCCTCGAAGACCTCTACAGCACACAAACACAGAGCTATCGGATCACTCCATTATTATGTCCATATTATTTATTTAACTATGTCATTTATCCTGTGCTTCTCTCCGATCACAGAATGACCCAGACAAGGAATACAACATGCCCAAGGACGGAACGGTGCACGAGCTGACTAGCAATGTAAGCCTAGAGCCCTTTTTTTTTTTTACTCTTTATAGGCTCTTCATACGGACTCTTATATAGGATGAATTCATACAGAGTTCAATTCAAGTCAATCTACAATCCTGACACGTACTGAAGTGTGTATGTACACGTTAGAATAGGTTGTACTCTTTAGACGCTGCCATGGAGACGAGAGCTAAGCACTCGCTCTTTAATTATCATCAAGACGCTTACGTCGGTCTGATGCGCAGCGGTCTTGCATATGTGGCAGGTTAAAGGGGAATTCCACCCATTTTCAACATTCAAATATGTCATTAGTATACCCTAGAGAGGTGTTGAATAAAAATGTTCCCCCATTCTGTGTTCCTAAGAAATGGAGGTCTGAAGAAAACCACTAACATGGTGAAACATCTTGATGACATTATCAAGATGTATTTTCACCATGTTTATGGATTTCTTTAGACGATTGTTTTTTTTTTTGTTGAAAATGGGTGGAATTGGGTGGAATTCCCCTTTAAGACTCACTTCCCTGTGAGGGGTCAGGGTTTGTAGGTTTTCGGACCCAATGCCTGTCAAAACCAAACATTGCACTCATGGTGACGGAGGTTCCTAAACCTCTTGGCCCTAACAGGGAAAAACTGAACATGAAGCAAGCAGTGTTGCTGACTAACAAAATACAAAATGCACTAGTAGTGACACTTGTAAAATGCAGTAGAATGCACTAGAGCAGGTTGGTTTTCAACCATTTTCATACCAGGGCCCACTATTTATTCTGCATTTTAGCCATGGAGGAACCACCATTTCATGTTGAGTTTAGTCTCTCGGACTAATTTAGGAGAGTTAACTGGCGAAATGTTCGTCAAAATGGCATTTCTCCTACATTTTCTAAATTGTAGCCTCTTGGAAATTAGGTAATTCAGATGTTTAAATATAAGAAGCGTAAAATAAATGAAACCAAATGGACCCGCAAGGATCCATTTGGTTTCATTTTACGATCTCAAGAGTTACAGATCTATAAGGGTCCATTTGGTTACCAATGGTTCTTTCTAGGAAGGAAGGAGGACTCTATCCAATTTCACCCCAACTCACCAGCAAAAACAAGCACTAGATTTTCTGCCAGGAGTTTTTTCCACTAATTTTGGAACTAGGGGGTCTGAAAAAAAAAACTAAATACAGTGCCAAGTTGGCAACACTGGAAGCAAGCCTTGTACAAGTCTGGCATAACATAACGACACATTACGTGCGCAACACATAACACCTACACTTCCGCCTTGTAATGGCTTTCAACCGTTTGAATGTTTTTCTGTGAACTGCACTTCTGGGGTCTCCTGGGCGACTGCTAATTGCCGCAGAGCTCAGAGCAGCAGTGGCAGTCGAATCCATAACGGTGACGTAATCTTGACCTTTTTTGCTTCCGTTATTACCTCTGTAGGCCATCCTGTTTCTGCAGCAGCTACTGGACTTCCAGGAGACGGCCGGAGCCATGCTGGCCTCTCAGGGTACGTATAGGGCCGCGGCACTGTGGGTTTAACTGCCCCCACATGTTCTGCTTTCCCTCTACCTGACTCCGCCAGATTGCGCTTGTATTGAGTTCATAAATAAGTTCCCTCCTCTTACCTTCATCTGGCATTCTCAAGCATAAACGATGCGGGACAAATGCGGGGGAAAAAATGATATCTCCGTAATATTTTCGAGTTGTAATCTCTAGCAGCCATGTACGGCCGCATATACTTTACCTCTGAGCCGATTTTGATCATGAGTGTATCGTCTCTGCCTCTGGGTGTGCAGATGGGAGCAGAGATTGTGTGTAGATTGTGTGTAGACGTTTGTATAATAACTGATTGAGATGTCCAATCAATCAATCTACAACAGTCCGTTTGGTTAGGAACTCTACCGTCATTCAGCTAGGGGTCATCTGGGACCAGATTCCACTACCAGCAATGCTTCTCGGCCGCCTGCGTTTCACAAATGCTTGACTACGTCCGTGCATGTTCTGTAACTGGCATGTTGGGTCAGGTCTCTCTGTGGACAACGCGCACATAGGGATTTTTGCCCTCTGTTATGCGTTAGTCCGCCGTCCTTGTGCGTCCAACAGCACCGTTGGTACTTTAAAGACATTAATATGTGCAAAAAAGATTCCTGGCATGTTGAATGTATGGCTTGGTTCGTGCATTCTCGTATTTCTAGTAATTACTTTACAAATTCAGTTCACGTCGAACATCCATTTCACCCTCATGCTTTATTAAGGCTGTCCCTGAACCTTCCGGGGGTTGGAACGTTCGCTCGTTATGGTTGGCACGCAAATTAATGGCTTAATTAATGGTCTCAAACATTGGAACATTACGTTGTGCCTATTTTTATTGTGTTATTTCACGGTTTACAACAAAAAAAAGACTTCATAGCACATACAGTATGCTTGTTTAGCCACATTCATGCATATTCATGCAATGCTGTTCACTAGACTAGAGCTACTGCATTCATTCATTTCATTGCCGCTATTCTTATCTTGTATAGCAGCAATGAGAGTGGCTAAAAAGCCACTCTTTTCATCTCTTTCATGCGTGATTATTCCTCTCCCACAAAATCCCTGCACCTCTCTCTCACCCCCCCTCACCACCACCACACCTGTATGACTCAGCGCTGCCTGTGTACGCTGCAGACAGAGATAGTAAACTCCCCAGGTTCACCTCTCAATACAGGGGCGGATGTAACATTTCCCAATTGGGGGGGGGGGGGGATGGTATGGGGGCGGCTTGGGGGCACCCATACCAGTTTCAGTTACAGGACTTTTATTAGGCAATTAAGTTGTTGTTGTTGTTGTTGAAGTTGCAACAGACACGCAGCATGCATAAAGCTAAAGGTCTGACTCAGAGACTTTTCTGTTTTCAATGATGAAATGCTGTTGGTGTAGTGGCGCCACAGCTGTAGTTAGTTAGTAGCAGTAGTAGTGTTTCATATCATTTTAAATAGAAGCACTTTAATTTATTTGAAATATCTTGGGTTGTTTTGCATGCCATCACGTTTGGTGGGGGCAGTCGGGGCATTTAGGGGGGGCATTGCCCGCCCCCCCATGCCCATGCCTAGATCCGCCCCTGCTCTCATATCATCGCCCACCGATGTGTAGTTTTTTTTCCTACTGGTCTTCAGTTCCATAACTGCTCTGCTCTTCCTCCTCTAACTTCCCACGCCGCCTGGCTGTTTGCCTGCCGTTTTCCCTCCCTTGCTTGTCTCTGCATCCAGTCGGACCTTCTCCCCAAGCGATATGCTTCTGCACAGCTACATGGAGATCACTGGGAACGCATCATCGTCTCCTTAAAGGGGAACTCCACCCATTTTCAACATTTTAATATGTCATTAATATACCTTAGAGATGTTGTGTATGTGGACATGATAAAAAAAAGTTCCCCCAATTCTGTATTTCCTAAAAAAGGAGGTCTGAAAAAATCATTAACGTGGTGAAATACATCCGATGACATCATCAAGATGTATTTCACCATGTTAATGATTTTTCTTTCAGACCCTTTTTTCCTGAGAGGATACAAATGTGAAAATGGGTGGAATTCCCCTTTAAACTAATGGCCTGATTTAGTGATATATATATTTTTTTCTTTTTGATGAAGTCATCTGCTCATGACACAGTGGACAACTAATGCTAATTGAAAAGGATAATGCTGATAATGTCCCCTTTTATGGAAATGAGCGTGACTTAGTAGAACACAATAAATTAGAAAAATCAATTCCCAAAAGCGTTTAAGAAATTACTTGGGCCATTCATTTAAAAGGTGACATTTGTTGGATGCATTTGCAATAAGCAGTTTACAGTGAGGTCCTCATCTCAAATTCATCGAACGAATTGGGTCCTTAGGTACTTGCGATGGCGTCATCACAAAAACAAATTCTATATTTTTTGTTCAGCTGAACTAACCCCCATTTTCACAAGTTCTGCAGTTTGTTGATTCGTATTTTTAGGTACCGCTATTGTTCACAGCACGCTCACAGCACGTCACGTTGTGAAGTATTGTGAGCTTTGTAGAGATCACTGCTTGTCACTTCATTTTTACACTGACAGTTGACTCGTGTCTAGAGCCCGACCAATAAACTATATTTATCAGGCCGTCGTAACGTCCCCGATATGAGAATACCATATACAGTATAAGGGCATATTGGTGAAAACGTCTACCAAGTGTTTTCTGTTGCCAGGTCAGAAAATTGCTTTAATACGCTGCACTTCATAATCTACTCCTCCTGTCACTTTGACTGTACTTTTGCTGACTAACATCGGTGCGTAATCTTGGCACCATTTTATTCCTTAAAGAAATAAAAACACCATCGGTTGCAAATTGGTATGGTTTCGAAAATTTCCATGTCAGTCGTGCTCTACTCACATCAAATCCGGTGTTTTTCCTTTATTTTTTGGAGATGGGTTCCAGGGGTTGACACTAACACTTGCCCGCTTGCCCGGGGCAAGTAAAAAAAAAAATGGTGGGGCAAGTGAAGACTGCTACCTGGTTGCCCGATCGGGCAAGTGTGCAACTTAGTGCACTATAACACAACACAAGATAAATTTGTCTTGAAGGCAGTCAATGCACTCTGCCTCTGTGTCTCTCCCTGCTTTCTAGCTGTCCACAATTCCAGGCTGGATTTGGGAAACAAAACAGGCAAATTAACACACACATCAAAATGACCTAATCTTCTACATTCTCTAGTTGTGTAGACTTGGGGCTAATTAAGATAATGAATTTTAACTCTTGAGAGTGTAAAAATGAAGCCAAATGGACCCGCAAGGGTCCATTTGGCATTTTGCACTTGCCCGATCGGCAAGTGCCTCGGAGACCTTAGTGTCAACCCCTGGGTTCTCACTTTGCGGTTATAATGAACACCCTTCCCGTGCTCCTCTCCTACCCTTGACGCTCTCCCTGGTCTCTCTGGCTGTTAAAACGTTTTTTGCTACTATGCTTGACTCTGCACTAACACAATCTTTTTTCTAACCTTTTTGCACTTTCTGCTTTCTTCTTCTTTCTCTTTCTTGCTTAACGTCCGTCCGTCTTCGTCTGTTAGTCCTGGGGGACACTTACAATATCCCCTTAGACCCCCGAGGTAAGCAAGCAAACAAGCCATAATAACACCCCACAAGCCCACCTGTCCTCCCCCCCAGGGGTGTTTTTGCCATTAGGCAGACTAGGCAGTTGCCTGGGGTGCCATGAGGGGAGGGGAGGGGGGGCACCGGGGTGACCACCAGACATGCTTTAAATAAAAGGATCGCAGGCTAATAAACCTCTTATGTATAAATGCATTATAGACCTGCGCAGTGACGTCACCGCCCCTGTTCCGGAAGTGGATTCCCCATTCGTTTTTCTCCTAGATTTTTCGAAAATGATTCATATAAAGACGGTAACGCCGCGGACAAAGCCAACTCGGGTCGTGACCAATCATGATGACACACACAATCTTTTGGGACAATTGAAAACGAAGTTTTTTATGCTGCCGTTTTCTACTTGCTAAGTAGATATTATATGATAATATTGTGTTTGTTGTCATGATTTGTCACGGCCCGAGTTGGCTTTGTCCGCGGCGTAATCGTGTTTTTATTAACCATTTTCAAGGAATCCACTTCTGGGACAGAGGCAGTGACGTCACTGTGCAGGTTTATACTTGTCCTCTACAACTAGAATTTAACATTTAAAACACATATAATATGTTCTGGTAAGGGGGGGGGGGCTCCAGGGAAAATCTTGCAAGGGGCTCCAAATTGCTTAAAAACGCCACTCTTTCTTCTGGTGGGCTGAATTCTGAATGTGTTATTAAATGTAACATGTCTATTCATTTAGCGGAGATCAGGGTAATTATATTTCTATGACTGCCTCGTTTGCTTTTGTGATTGTTTAATGAGATATGTGACAGGGGAGAGGCGCTAGTCCGTTTCATAATCAGACAGTGAAGTGCATGTCATTTACGCGTACAGACGTAGAGTCGGAGCCATGGAAACTAGACCTACGCACTCCCATTTTAATTAACACCTAAGATGCTTTGGTAATGGAGGACGACCCCCCCACGACCCCGAACCTTCTTGACCCTCTGACAGAGAAACGTATGAATGTCAGAATGTGTCGGTGTGGAGCGAGAGGAGCAGCTACTGAATTAATATGCTATGCTAATGCGTGTGTGTTTTTTTTTTTTTTTGTTACAGAGACCAGCTCGTCGGCGAGCAGCTACAGCTCGGAATTCAGCAAAAAGCTCCTCAGCACGTATATATGTAAGTGAACGCAATTTACAGCTGTGTTCTTAATCCAGAGCGACGTACAATAAAGAAACGTACAATAGAAAGCCCAGGTATACATTACTATGTTAAAAAAAAATGTTTTCAACCCTACTACTAGTTTTTACTAGCATGATCTATTTTAAAAAATACTTTTTGGCGGGGGGGGGGGGGGGTATTTTATTTATGCAAATGAATTATAATGAATTAAAAATCTATATTTTTGTGGGATATCTTTTATCTTTATATAATGAATGTATATGACATTCTAATGATCGCAGAAATGTATGTATTGCAGTCATTTTACTTACTTTTACTTATCTTTTACTTACCTTTACTTACTTTTTCTTTTGGGGTTAAAGGCTAAAGGTCAAATGTAAAAATCATCAAAAGAATAGGTTAATTGCAGCCTCTGTGGGGGCAAATATCATGACCAATTGCAATGAAATACTAAACAATGAACATCAACAATGAGATTTATTTTGTTTAAATAATTAAAGGGTTAATGTTCCAAAAACCAACACTGGGCCTTCTAGGTGCATGAACAGAAGAAAAAGCACGGGATGTGCTTACATAAACTGTTATCTAAGAGACATAAATTGAGCCTTCGGGCCAACATGGACTTTGAAGAGGTGCATTTTTTCTGACTGCTTCTCTTCCCTGTCTTCTTTTTTGAGTCACGATGTGAGCTGGCAGGTCTGCTATTTTCTGCATAAAAACTCCATCATGTGTGCATGGTGAAGTCTAAAAAACACATGTTCCCAGATTGTCTAACGTTCAATCAGGGATGAAAAAATAGCAGATCTACAAGCTCTTACTGCATCACGGCGCGTTGTGTGCCCAGCTTGTTCATCTTGTACAGTGGCTTTCAACTTTTTTCATGCTGCTATTTATTCAGAATTTGGGCCACGGACGACAATTTGAGGACATTTCAGCCCCACAGACCCCCAAAACTAAAGATTTCTTTTGCTTTTGTCCACAATTCCAGGCTGGATTTGGGAAACAAAGCAGTCAAACATACAGATCAAAATGACCATTAATCTTCTACATTCTCTAGTTGTGTACAGTTGGGCTAATTCACATGATGAATATCTTAACTCTTGAGAGCGTAAATATGAAACCAAATGGACCCGCAAGGGTCCATTTGGTTTCATGTTTACGCTCTCAAAGAGTTACATCTGGTTAACCAACTTTTCATCTGCTTAACCAACCCTCTCACAAACCACTGGTGTTTCCCCGGACCACCTGTTGAAACTGTACTAACATTCTTTTTTTTTTTAGGCAAAGTGTTGGGCAACTTGCAGCTGAATCTCCTCAGTAAATCCAAAGTGTACGAGGATTCGGCGCTGAGCGCTATCTTCCTACACAACAACTACAACTACATCCTCAAGTCTCTGGAGAAGTAAGTAGTAGTAGGCACCGTTTTCTCTCTTAATCATTGCTTTTGTTATCTCTGAGCTAAACCTCACTACAGCTTGTAGCGCTGCCCTTAGTGCCACGCTAACCAGCTTGTAGTTGAGACTTTCTCACCACTCCGTGGCGTGCTATGAGCTTGTAGCTCTGATATTTTTCAATCGCTAAAATAATGCCAATGATGCTAAGTAATGCTATTGGTATTGTTATAAGTATTGTTAAAGGACCACTTTTCAATGTATCTTATCTCATATAATAAGTCCTCACTAATGTACATGATAAAATAGTTTTTTTTCCTACTCAGTCTGTGTCTCACAGGAGAGCTGTGGGCAGTTCAGAAACTTCTTCATCTTATTTTAATTATATAGGGAAAGTATAATGTTTTAAGCGATGTTTATCTTATTAGTCAGGGATCCTTTTACAGTGGTTCAAGGCTACCACAGTGATGTTGGTCTCACTGACACATTTGACACAAGAACTTTGTCCTGCAGGTCAGACCTGATCCAACTGGTGACAGTGACTCAGAGGAAGGCAGAGAGTCAGTACAGAGAGCTGATCGAGCAGCAGATCCAGATGTACCAGCGCAGGTACCTTTTACTATCCCTTTTACTCTTTCTCAACTGAAAAATGATTGAACAATTTCCACCACATTTTCACCCTTTTTCAAAAATGTCAGATCTAGAAGCTGACAGTTTTCAATAGCAAAGTAATGCTGTTAATGCCAACTAATGCTAATAAAGCTAAGTAAGTAATGCTAATTATGCTGAGTCGCCCAATGCCAATTAATTTGACTAATGCTAAGTAAGTAATGCTAATAACGTTGAGTATTGTTAATAATGCTAAGTAATGCTAATAACTCTTTGAACACCAAAACGCGTTCATTTACGCTCTGGAAGAGTTAAAGATCTACAGTGTGAAGATCCATTTGGTAAGTCGTCTCCACACCGAGACGCGTGCACCCACACACATCAGTCACAACAGTGGCGTTTCTAAGCAATTTGGAGCCCCAGGCAAGATTTTCCCTGGAGCCCCCCCTTACCAAACGGACCCGTAAGGGTCCGTTTGGTAAGGGGGGGCTCCAGGGAAAATCTCCTGTGACGTCATACCTATGACAGGCACAGAAAAATGGCGCCCCCAAGGGATAAAATTATGAACTATTTTAAAACTAAAATATATATGTTAAATTCTAGTTATAGGGGGTTAGGGTTAGGTTAGCCTGGTCTAGCCCTCAATGATTTTGGCCTTGGGGGGCGGGGGTGTCGTGGGATCCACATGGCGGAAGTGCTGTGCTCTGATTTGATCTCACTAACGTGTCGTCATCCCCGGCCCCTCCCGCGCCCGTCCACTGCTGTTCTACGTCACATCATTTAGAGCGACGCCCACCCCGGAAGGTTCACTCCCACTTGAAGGCCACTTTCCAACGCGCGTTAGTCCAGGCTTTCCGTTTTCGCGCAAGGCGAACGAAAATGAAAGCCTGGGTGTCGAGGCTAGGGTTAGGTATAAGTACTATATAAGCATAGGCGGATTATGAAATTAAGGGCCCCTGGGCCGCCACCAGCCAAAGGGCCCCCCTACACCGGAGGATTTTTCTGCCCGGCAAGGCGGCATGATGGTTTAGGACTTTTGGGGCTATTTTAGTGTGACAAAATTACCCGTTGTTAATAAGGACTGTGTGCACAACATATTTATATATTCACTTTTACCCCTTTTTTAGGTGGGCCCTGAGCTTGAGCCTCTTAGTGATCACGCGTACACTCAAGCTCATTGGCCCCGGGGGGCGCGGTGGCACAGTGGTTAGTGCTGTCGCCTCACAGCTAGAAGGTCCTGGGTTCGATTCCCGCTAGGGGCGCCGCTGTGGGTGCTGGTGGCGTGTCTCCTCCTCCGCGTCATCAGTGCCCATACCCGAGGCGGGGTTGACGAAAGGGCCTTTCTGTGTGGAGTTTGCATGTTCTCCCTGTGTCCCCTAGGGTAGATACCCTCACAAAAACATGCAGTAATCCTGTGCCTCCCCCTGGCCAGCCGGGGCGCCTGATGGAGGGGACTGGAACTGGTTGGAATAACGTGTTCCTACGTCCAACCAGGGAAACTCCCCCCTGTCAGGTGAAAAGAAGGCAGCTTGGACTCCTCATGCATTGAAGGAAGCATGAGGCCAGTCCGCTGCCTCCCCAGGTTGGTGGAGGGTGTGTAGAGCCCAGGATCACATTAGGAATTGGCACTGGGTGAAAAAATGGGTTACAAAATCGTGGGATAAAAAATTATTAAAAAAAAAAAAAAACTCATTGGCCCCCCCTAGCTCAGGGGCCCCTGGGCCTGGGCCCAACGTGCCCCGTTGGATAATCCTTCCCTGTATATAAGTATAATGTACTCATCCATATGAGGCTTATTCGCCTGCGATCCTTTTAAAGCATGTCTGGTGGTCACCCTGGTGCCTCCCCCCCTCTCCCGTCATGGCGCCCCAGGCAACCGCCTAGTCTGTCTAATGGCAAAAACACCCCCTAATTATTGCACTTTATTTATTCTTTTCCAGCTGGTTGAAGGTCACAGAACATCTCACAGACAGGAACATGCCCGTCTTTCAACACGGCACAAAGGTTAGAGACTTATTTGTTGTTATGTGTTTGTTTCTTAATGTCTCTTTGTCTAATGAATGTACTTAAGCGTCTAGACGTTCTGTCATCAAGGGGCTTGTCTGAATAATTATTGGTGTGAAGAAGTGGTCCACGGGACAAGCGATGGTTGACATAATCGAGATCTGGGTCTGGATGTATTGATATTCATGAAAATGCAAGTCATATATATATATATAATGTGATCATGACAGTGTTGCTGTTACATCGTCATTGGATTAAGTCCATGTGACATGGATGGAAGGACATGTAATTACGTTTACCGGGACGTTTTGTCCCCCGATAAAACACTCCTGCGACCACAGCACGCCTGTGTGGTCATTTAATTTTGAGAGTGTTCAAAAGGATGGCAAATGGACCTACAGTGGTGAGCACTTGAGATTGTCACTGTCACCATCTGACTGCTCCTGAGGCACCAGGGTGGTACCACTCTCCTGCTGTGGTAACAGTTTTCAGACTTCATTTACCCATTGTGTCCTGACCCTCGATTGGAGTTTCTGACACCAGATCATACAGTAGTTCCTGACACCAGATTATAGCTGCAGCAACATTCTAGCTTTTGACGCTAGATTCTACAGTAGTTTCCGACACTAGATTCTAGTTATTGACACTAAATTATAGTTTCTGATGCTAGGATCTACTTTTGACACTAGAATTTAGTTTCTGATGCTAGAATCGAGTTTTTGACAGTAGATTCTATAGTCTCTGACATTAGATTCTAGTTTTTCTGAAAAATCTGTGTTCCTGTGTCCAAGGCCAAGCCAAGGACCACCAGAATTATCCATATTTGGCTGCAGACCCCCATCTGAAAACATGTTGTTCTAGGGATCCCCCAGATGCAAAAAAATTGAGTTAAAAATGTTTGCTTCCAAAATAACATATTCAGAGATTTGCAGCACAATTTCACAATTTTTCAAAAATAGCAGAACAACAAGCTCATGTCGCGCCACTCGGTGGCGCGACATGAGCTTGTTGATCTGCTATTTTTCAACAGATAAAACACCAAAACGCTTTCAGGACACAAAGGGTTAAAAAGGTGTCAACTTTGCGCTACCACTTTTTCTGGCTATCCTACCAGATAGCTACCACAGTGGTGCCACCAGTGACAATGTCAAATGACATGTGAATAAATACATTTTGATTTGAATATTGACATTTATTCTTATCTCCCCTCCAGCTGAAAGACAAGGAGCGGCAAGTGATCAAAGACAAATTTAAGGTAAAAAATTACCCTTGGTGACACATTTCAGTCTTCGGGAAGCAACATCTACATATAACTAATCTTTCTAGCAAAGCTATAAAAGGAAAATAACATGAAATCCAACTTTATATGTGTGTGTGTGTGTGTGTGTGTGTGTGTGTGTGTGTGTGTGTGTGTGTGTGTGTGTGTGTGTGTGTGTGTGTGTGTGTTTGGTAACCCCATGTGTGTATTCTGTCCACGCAAATTATATAGTTTGAACAATCAGTATTTCATATCATATAGGAGCATAAATTGCTCTCAGGAACAGCTTGTTTGATTTTGGCCTCTTAATGATGTCATCAGTGCACCATGTGTTGTGTAATTCCTCCTCTTATTCAGTCTTCAGTTCCAAATTTGCAATTCAACTTTGTTTATAATGTCCAGCATTGTTGATTTTTCCAAGTTGACATGGAATTTAAACAAGCCTGGTTTTATCTAGCATCAGTATTATAATGACTCTACTATAAAAATATCCTGCATATCAGCGCCCCCACCACCTCAGGACATTGTGGTACTGCAGCTAAACTGTCCATAAAGAAATGACAAGGACTGGTTCCATCAGTGGTGATGGAGGCTCAAACCATTAGAAATAAGATTGAGGGACATATATGTTGTACAATATGCTATTATGTATTGAAGCAATTTTAGAAACCCATGTTATTTGCACTTTAGAAGACTTCAGAAGCGTTGCATGGTATTGTAGCTGTGAGCTGTTGCCTATTTCAGTATTGAGAGACCATAACAATCACCTCATCATATCACTTCAATCTCGCCTCACTCTGAGTCTCAATTTGGAGAAAAGAGCGGCGGAAGTCAGCGGCTAATAGAGCAATCTATGCACTGGCCGTCTCGTCACAGTCAAATACACCGAGCCGAGAGTTACCTAGCGACGGGGAACACTGCTTGTAAAACATGTAAAACACATTCCTGGCATTGACTTGCAGGGCCGGATGTAACATTTCCCAATTAGGAGGGCAGGTGAAAATAGTATGGCTTCCTCGATGGAGTCAATGAACTCGCATACCATTTTGGGTAACTTCGATGACTTGGGTATTAGGCAAGTAAAGCATCAATAACAACATCAGTTGTTGTTGAAGTTGCAACAGACACGCAGCATGCATAAAGCTAAAGGTCTGACTCAGAGAGTTTTCTGTTTTCAATGATGAAATGCTGTTGGTTTAGCGTTGCCACAGCTGTAGGTAGTTAGTAGCAGTAGTAGTGTTTCAAATCATTTTAATTATAAGCACTTTAAGTTGAAATATCTTTGAAATTTGGGGTTGTTTTGCATGCCATCATGTTTGGTGGGACAGTCAGGCCTATGTAGGGGGGACATGCCCCCCCTTCATGCCAATGCCTAGATCCGCCCCTGGCATTGAGTATGTTTCATAAGTTATCCACGAAACCGCTCAAGGACCAATCAGTATGTTATGGTTCTCTGGTGTATAGCATGACGCTGGTTGACCACTTCAGGGCTTGACACTAACACTTGCCCGCTTGCCCGGGGCAAGTAAAAAAAAAATGGTGGGGCAAGTGAAGACTGCTACCTGGTTGCCCGATCGGGCAAGTGTGCAACTTAGTGCACTATAACACAACACAAGATGAATTTGTCTTGAAGGCAGTCATTGCACTCTGCCTCTGTGTCTTTCCCTGCTTTCTAGATATCCACAATTCCAGGCTGGATTTGGGAAACAAAACAGGCAAATTAACAATTAACATACAGGTCATCAAAATGACCTAATCTTCTACATTCTCTAGTTGTGTAGACCTGGGCTAATTAAGATGATGAATTTTAACTCTTGAGAGTGTAAAAATGAAACCAAATGGACCCGCAAGGGTCCATTTGGTTTCATTTTTACACTCTCAAGAGTTACATCTGGTTAACCAACTTAACTGGGGACCACCTGGAACCTGGGGGGCAAGTGACAATGCCCTGAGGGCAAGTAGAACCTGACTTGCACTTGCCCGATGGGCAAGTGCCTCGGAGACCTTAGTGTCAACCCCTGCACTTGTAGGCTTGGGTGACCATAACTTATGACTTCTACTCAGGGCTTCAACGATGGCTTAGAGGAGCTGTGTAAGATCCAGAAGGTGTGGGCCATACCGGACAAGGAGCAGCGCGATTTCATCCGCCAGGCGCAAAGGAGAGTGGTGTCTGACGCGTACAGGGCCTTTCTACAGAGGTGAGGAAAATAAATGATGATGATGATGATGGGGGTGAAAAAAGGTCGACAAAGCCAAGCCAAAATAGACACACCCTTCTAAAAAACCTTCTTACATCAGTGGTTTTCAACCTTTTTTTCATACCAGGGCCCCACTATTTATTCAGCATTTCACCCCTCAGACCTCAAAACTAAAGATTTCTTTAGTTTTTGTCCACAATTCCAGGCAAAACATGTCAAATATATATATCGAAACCTATTCTTCTACATTCTCTTGGTTGTGTAGACTTGGGCTAATTTACATGAATATGAGGAATGATTATGAATATGTTTAACTCTTGAGAGTGTAAACATGAAACCAAATGGATTTGGTTTCATTTTTACGCTCTCAAAGAGTTAGATTTTGTTGACCAACTTTCCATCATTTAGACTGGGGACCACCTGGAACCCTCTCAAGGATGCCTGGTGGTCCCCAGACCAACGATTGAAAACCACTGCCTTACGTCTTGGCTTCCGGAATCTTCTCCCAGGAATATCTTTTACTTGATAAATGGTACCTTCTAGCAAGTACAGATATTTCTGGGAGCATGAGTGATGATGGGCTTGCGCTCAATGATGATAACGATACCATGTATTTTTGGATTCCACAGAAGCCCAGCATGTCTTCTATGAAAGCATATTGTGCACCAAAATTAGTATATCTAAAAGCTCCAAACATGCCACACGTTGTTGTCGGATAATGTTATTTTAAGATTAGGCTATTATTTTAAGATTAAAGGGTATTTGATGGCAAGTCTAGAAGCATCTTCCATCAAAATTAATGGTCTCAGAAATGTCCCTAAAAGCAATGGTTAATGCCGTTAAATCTGTCATTTCTTCAACTGGAACTGGTGCGTGGAACATCAATAAAACTTCAGTGACAACATTTTATTTGTGCTTTATTCAGTGATGTTTTCTTATTATTTGATTCAAGTTCACAAAGTTCACGTGCAAATATGGTCTATAAATGGACTCTGCTGTCGTGTCGGGGCGTGGAAGAGATTGCATGGCCTAAAAAAGTTATCAAAACATTTTAATCCTTGGAATAGATCTCTGTTTCTTTTGGCACTTGGCTGGAATTGTTGTTGGACTCTACTTGGCTTGCAGTCGCTTTGTAAACCTGTGATGTTTTTTTTTTTTTTTTTTTTTTCGTCCGCCTGTAGATGCGCCAACATCTCCTTCACCAAGAACCCAGAGAAGTATCACAAGTATCGTCCGGATCAGGTGGAAGAGATGATCGAAAGGCTGTTCGACACGTCGGCCTGAAGTGGTGCCTCCTAACTAACCCCAATAAGACCCTACAGCCTCCAACGCACCCTAAACCTCACTCCAAGGACCCTTGGAGAAGCAAAGATTTCAGTAAAGAATGTTTGGCTTCGACCCATTTGGATCTGAAGCCATTTCTAAAGAAAAGACCTCCTCCTTCTTCCAGGTATATCCTGACATACGTTTTTTTTTCCTTCTCTGAATAACTTCTAATATTTATTCAAAAACGAACAAAACTAAATGTTTCTATATACAGTATGTACAGGGCTGTACATAGCGACAGTGACCCAGAAATGGGTCCCCATCCTTAAAGGGGAAGTCCACCCGTTTTCAACATTTTACTATGTCATTGATGTACCTTCAAGGTGTTGGGTCGACATGATAAAAAAGTTCCCCCATTCTGTGTTCCCAAGAAATGGAAGTCTGAAGAAAACCACTAACATGGTGAAACATCTTCATGACATCATCAAGATGTATTTTCACAATGTTAATGGTTTTCTTCAGACCTCCATTTCTCTCAGAAAAAATGTTGAAAATGGGTGGAGTTCCCCTTTAAACAATCTACAAGCTCATAGCAAGTCGCAAAGTGTGACATACTATGAGCTTGTATATCTGCTGTTTCTGACTGAAGTCTGAAGTACAAAATAATCATTGAAAAATCGAATCTGGTTGCAAATCTAAAATGACACTTTGCCATTTGCAGTTCTCATTCACTTTTACGAATTTAAATCCATCTCACATCTCGATGGCTAAAACACCTGGCTGACAGTCTCCATAATTGAGTCCCCCTGCTTCCCCTCACACTACCACTTAAAGCCTAAATTATCGGTTGTCGTACAAAAAGTCATTTAGCAGAAATAACTGATTTTCAAATGACAAGAACATGACCATGTGTTCTGCTGTTTTAGTTAAAGAAAAAGGTGGAGGCTGCACTCTCGTGCACTCTCGGCTGCACAGCTCGTAGCCACGTTTCAAAATAGATTTTGGACTGCAGTGTTGCCAACTTGGCGCAATTGACGCTATATTTAGCTTTTTTTTTTTCCAGACCTCCCTAGCGCCAAAATTAATGGAAAACTCCTGGCCGAAAATCTAGTGCTTTTTTGCTGTATGGTAAGTTGGGGGGCGCCACAGATAAAACCCTCGTTTTTCACCATTTCCCTCCTTCGTTCCTATAAAGGACCATTGGTAACAAATGGACCATTACACATCTGTAACTCTTGAGAGCGTAAAATGAAACGAAACGGACCCACAACTGTCCGTTTGGTTTCATTTTACGCTCTAAATTATATTTAAACATCTGAATTCTCAAGAATTTACACATTTAGAAAATGTAGAAGAATTGCTATTTTGACCAACATTTTGCCAGTTATTTCTCCTAAATTAGTCCAAGAGACTAAACTCAACATCAAATGGTGGTCCTCCTCCGTGGCTAAAATGCGGAATAAATAGTGGGCCTTGGTATGGAAAATGGTTGAAAAGCCACTGCTCTAGCGCATTCTAGTGCCAAGTGGAAGTGCCACTAGTGCATTTTGGATTTTGGCAGTTGGCAACACTGTTGGACTGTAGTCTTTCCCAAGAAGACAGGTATAGAAGACTATCAGTAGAAAATGTCCACATCGTCTATTTTGCCCTTTTTTATCAGTTGTGGTCAACACCTCCTCAGTAGTTGGAAGTACTGTTGTCTTCCTTTTCCGGTATTCTGCCTGACATTTATATCAGTTCAAATGCAGTTATTTTCAGCAACACATCATGGTCACAAAGTACGACAATCTGTACACTAGGCTTTTAGGGTCCCTTTGTGTGTGTGATACATGTTAATTCTTTTGTACAACACTGTAAAAAAAATGATGTATTTATATGTAATCTGCCCCCTCTAAATGTCAACGCATAACAAATAAAGGGAACTCAGACGTGACGCGTTTTGTGACTGTGTGTGTGTGTGTGTGTGTGTGTGTGTGTGTGTGTGTGTGTGCGTGTGTGTGCACAACACAGGTCTACAGAACAGGACAGGTCTTGTAATTGTATTATATTTTAATCTAATAGTGAAGCACTGCATATAATCAGTGTTCCATTTGTCGCTAGCTTAGCTTTCTTCCAGACCCCGCTAGCGCCAAAATTAGTGAAAAACTCCTGGTGGAAAATCTAGTGCTTTTTTTGCTGGTGAGTTGGTGCGAAAATGGACCCTTGCGGGTCCATTTAGTTTCGTTTTACGCTCTCAAGAGTTAAATTAGATTTAAACATCTGAAATAACTCATTTTCAAGAATCTACACATTTGGAAAATGTAGAAGAATTGCTATTTTGACCAACATTTTACCAGTTATTTCTCCTAAATTAGTCAGAGACTAAACTCAACATCAAATGGTGGTCCTCCGTGGCTAAAATGTAGAATAAACAGTGGGCCTGATATGAAAATGGTTTGCACTGTTCTAGTGCTTTCTAGTGCATTTTGGAAGTGCCACTAGTGCATTTTGGATTTTGGCAGTTGGCAACACTGCATATAATTTCCAGTGGTGATTTGTCGTGCGAGGTGGAGTGGAGAGCACCCCCCCCCCCCCCACACACACACACACACACCTTTTTTTTCACAAATGAGATTTAGATGCATCTCTGTGCAGGAAGCGTTGCACAATGAAGTATAAATCAGGTGTAACGCCTCCGGTCTCACGGGTGAAAGTTCAACATCTGAACCACTAGATCAGTGGGTTTTCAACCTTTTTCATACGAGGGCCCACTATTTATTCAGCATTTGAGCCATTTATTCAACATTTCAGCCCCACAGACCCCCAAAAAACAGTCAAACATACAGATCAAAATGTCCATTAATCTTCTACATTCTCTAGTTGTGTAGACTTGGGCTAATTCTCATGATGAATATTTCAACTCTTGAGAGTGTAAACATGAAACCAAATGGACCCGCAGGGGTCCATTTGGTTTTAAACACCCCTTTGAAAAAAAAAAAGTTGGATTCTAGCTAGCGGTACACCGAACCTCAAATTGCTCCTGATGCCTTGCATGGTTTCTGCTGCAATCGGTGTGTGCATTTGTGCAAGTGTAAACCTAATGCACTAAGTTTTACAGGCTTACAACCACTTGAACTATTGACTATTTACCTACCAGTAGCAGATCTACAAGCGTGTACAGCAGATATTTCCAAGGAAGATATTTTGGTGTAGAAGGAAAAATGGCAGAAAAATTGTAGTGCCAACTGATGGCCGTGGTTAATTATAGGTTCTTCTGGTCGTAACCTAGCGAGCAACTATAGTTGCAGCCTGGTCGCGACTACTTTGTTATGGTTGCAACTGGTTAATAGGTTGCCTTTGGGAGACCCATTTCGCCATTCCTCTGGAACTCGGACCGTTTTTACTATGTACATAATAATGAGTGTTGATGCCGGGTTAAGTGAGATGAGATGTCAGCAACAGATGGAGTGTCCTGTCTCCAGTAGACTGCAGGCAAATGGGAATGTAAATCAGAGAGAGAGGCAGTTAAATATTATTATTATTAATAGATTATTATGAGCACAAGTAGGCGATAGTCATTTCAATTCATTAAGGCAAATGATGGCACAAAATAAATGATGCTTGTTTTGTGTAAAACGAAAACAATATCACAACTGACACTGAAATCTGAAGCATTAAAGTTATTCGGGCTCAGGCCCGGATGCAACATTTCCCAATTGGGGGGGGACAGGAGAAAATGGTATGGGGGGCAGCTTCATTGTCTGTGGCGCGAACGCACCCATACCATTTTCAGTTACAGGACTTTTATTAGGCACGTAAAGCATCAATAATGACATCAGTTGTTGTTGGAGTTGCAACAAGCACACAGCATGCATAAAGCTAAAGGTCTGACTCTGAGAGTTTTCTGTTTTCAATGATGAAATGCTGTTGGTTTAGTGTTGCCACAACTGTAGTTAGTGAATAGCAGTACTAGTGTTTCAAAACATTTTAAATATAAGCACTTTCATTTGAAATATCCTTGAAATGTGGGTTGTTTTGCATGCCATCATGTTTCGTGGGGCAGTCAGGACACTTAGGGGCATTGCCCCCTCATGCCCATACCTGGATCCGGCCTTGTTTGGGCTTGGAGTCTCTTATCTTAGCCAAGAAGAGTGGTTGATAGTTGACTTGGATGATTATGATTTATGGCCTGTACACTACATCTCGCTTATCTTAGCCAAGAAAAGTGGTTGGTTGACCCGGCAACGATTATGATTGATGGCCTGTGTACGCTACATAGGCCTACGTGTTTCACTTGGTTCATTTCATGAATGGTATGTCCTCCTCACCGCCCAACAAACATCCTCTACTCCGTTCTCAGATCAGGAGATACCGGAACAGTGTCATTTACTGGGCATCATGTGTCCACTTAGACCCCTTTAGGGCTCTAAATTGACATGATGACCCAGTAATTAGACTGTGACTGTTGTCCTAAAAAGGCAAATGCAAATCCAGTGGTCTGGGGATAATCATGTTGTTGTTGTCTCCACCAGGCTGAAGGCATGGTGGAAGAGTATGTTTTGCCCTCCGCCCGTGTGTGTGTGTGTGTGTGTGTGTGTGTGTGTGTGTGTCCATCCGTTACCAGCTAATCTCTGGCACCGTTAACCCGATCGATGCCAAACTTTGCTCACACACACTCCCTAAATTTCACTTCAAACTACAATTACTACAATTCAAACTGTGCATGATTGGCGTATTTACAACAAAAAGCGTCAAATGATGAACACAGCAGGCAATTTGCTTTAAGAAAAATATCACACCTTTTTCACAATACCTTGTCATAGCGCCACCCACGGGTGGATATTTCCAAAACACATTTTGGGGGACAAAATGCCTCAAATCAAGAACTGCAATGGCACCCTTTTACCATTGGCTTATTATAGCGCCACCAGGAGGCCACAACCTGACCTGGCCTGGTGGAGACCTGTGCCCAGAAGAGGCACTTTTCTAGTCTCTGTATGTTGCGGTTGAGGCTTTACCACAGGAAAACATAGAAAGACGTTTTACCTTCCAGGGCTGCTATCCAAGGACATTGTTCATGTATTACTCATAGTAATGTGCTTTGTTGTACGATAATTGTTATGCTGAGCATAAGTGTAATCTTTTTCATCTGAGGAAAAACGTGTGCACAAATGCAGCTGACAAGCTTTTTTTTTTCACCACAGCACATTATGCAAATTTTTGCATGCAAAGTTTCATAACCCCACAATTTCAGTGCTCTTATCACGGATATTGTAGCATCCTCGTCTATTCATGTCTCAGGGGGACTTTCCAGCATGTCCCGGGGCTCTCAGAACTGAGATACTGAGGTCGCCAGTGGCATAGGTGATTTTAGGCTCTCCCGCAGGGGGGGAAGCACTTGTTTTTTAGGCTACCATTTTTTTTTTTAGATCTGTAACTCTTGAGAGCATAAATTTAAGCCATTTTTAACTCTAATTTAAAGACAGGGTATCATGCTAATATCAACTTTTTCTCATTTTAACTATGACAAAGTTGTGATAACATTCGAAAATGCAAACATATGGCTATATAAAGCCGTTTCGATGCTGTTTCAGGTCGGAGGACACTCTTCTGAAAAAACCCTCCCACCAGCTCGGAAAAGCCCGACCCAAAACAGCGCGTCACCAGTGGAACACGCTGACGTCACACCCCTAGGAAACACATGTTAAAAACTCCTCGGAATTCCATTATTTTAGCGTCATGTTAATGAAGTAAATAAAAATCTTTTTTGGTTAGCATGACCAGGGACCGCTATACTATGCACTCGAGATTTTTTGTAAATAATCCGCCAGCCGATTTTGCATTATCTACTGGGAAACACGGCCGTGCACTCCTCGCATTTCTACACAGGCTTGGGGGGCGTGTCTTTCTTGAGTCACTGTATCCAACCTCCAGCTGGTTCCAGCGGGCCACGCTCGCTTGCCTGCCCATGCAGAGATTACGTCTCTCGGGCAGGCTTTTGAGTTTACTCGGTGTCGGTATGGGGGGGAAATAGACAGAGTTGCGATATTGAGGGGGCAGAAAATAGTCTGGTTACGTGGTTCATGTACTTGCGCGAGCCCATAGACTCTAATGTATGTAGTAACTTCTTCTTGGCTGTTGATAGCCTAGCCACCTAGCAGTGGCACCGGCTTAGCGGCTACTGCTACTGCTAGTACCGGGCTGTGATGGCGGCGGCGGCGGCTGCATCCTCTCCCGAGCCCCCCTCTCGCTCTAGCCCTATCGTGTGCATCGAGTGCCGCATGCAGAGTTACGACCCCAGTGCTTTTGGAGCGATGGGTCTGTGTAACAAATGCAATGCGATCTCTGTGCTAACGGAGAGGCTGATCGAGCTGGAGGCTCTGGTTAAAAGTGCTAGCGGTGGTGCGGCTGGCTCGCCCACCGCTCGCACCCGGACACAGGGACGCCACCGTCAGCCGCGGACCGCGGCTGATCGGGGTCCCCACGAATCAGATCGTGACGGCGGCTGGGTGACTGTTACTGGAAGGAAGCGTAGTCATACACATAAGCACACGGGACACCAACCACTCCACGTTTCAAGCAGCTTTTCCCCACTCACTGCTACACCCAGACTCGCCATACAAACGGCCGCGGGTCGACAAGACAGTCAACTCTGGTTATTGGTAGTTCTATAGCAGGGGTTTTCAACCTTTTTGACACCAGGGACCACCATTTATTCAGCATTTGAGCCACGGACCACCATTTGATGACATTTTTTGGTTTCGTTCACAATTCCAGGCTGAATTTTGCAAACAAAACAGTGTAGACTTCTTAATTATATAGTGCTGCTAATTCAGAAGAATATTTTTAACTCGAGAGTGTAAAAATGAAACCAAATGGACCCGCAAGGGTCCATTTGGTTTCATTTTTACATTCTCAAGAGTTACATCTAGTTAACCAACTTTCCATCATTGAGCCTGGGGACCACCTGGAACCTTCTCAAGGACCACTGGTGGTCCCCGGACCACCTGTTGAAAACCCCTGTTCTATAGTAAGAAACGCTTTGAGGGGAAAACTGGTCTGATAGGGAGAGACATCCAACTTGGGACGGTGCGAGGCTCATCTCTAGAAACATGGACAAATCTATAAACAAGACAAATCTATAAATAAAGCTTGACAACCCAGAGTTGAGACCAGAAAGCAGGGTTGCGGTCCTACACTCTACCCTATGCTTCCTCTAGTGCAGCTCCCATTTCGGAGCGGAGGGACGGAGCAGAGAGTGGGAGCTAGAAGAACATTAGTTAGTCTCTATAAAAGTATTATTGTCGCACCTCGATCGCAACGCGTGTGTGCGTATGTACCAACGCACATGTGATCTTGAAGATCATGACAACTAAGCAGCTGATCGCTGCCAAATATAATTTAATTGTATTGTATTTGGGTAGGCTATCCTACTACTATGCTATGCTATGCTGCTGTGGATAACTTTAGCCGGAAGCTGAGCTGCACGACCTGCTCGCCGAAGTTGGCCGAGCGTACCACTGTATACGTCACGCCAAGGCGCGTTCGGCTCTTTTCCCGAATGCAACCTTTTCAGGGAAGCAGGGGGGGGCGCTCAACTTCTTTCTTCAACTCTGCCTATATATTGTATTTTTTCTGAAACGACTTTTTTTCTGGACATCTTTAGGGGGTCATTGATAGATATGCGTCATTAGTTTTTAAAGGAAATATCCGTGATACCTACTCTTTAACTCTCTAGAGTTAAATTATATTTAAACCTCTGAATTACATCATTTTCAAGAGTCTACACTCTACAAGATTAGAAAATGTAGAATTATAGTTATTTTGACCAACGGTTGCTAGTCCTAAGTGTGAACAAAAACATAAAAATCCTTAGTTTTGAATGGAGGTCTGTGGCTGAAATGGTTAAAAACCACTGCTTTAGAATATAAGCAACTAAATATGATTGCTTTTCTAGACACTATGTGATTTATTTTCACGTTTTGGAACAAGCCAATGAGTAGGTCTGTAGGTAGGTCAATGTCAATCTGGTCTTTTTTTTTTTTTTTTTTTCAACTTTTTTTTGACCATCAGGGGTCAAGTGTCCCCCTGGCACCCTCCCAAAATCGCCAACGGCCAGCAGCGATGTTTGGCACAGGACAAGGGTGCTGGGGCTGTGAGCAACCAAATTAGGCCTTGATCAGGCATACAATCTGAATCGTTATTAATGTGATTAATGCTAAGTAATGCTAATAATGCTTAGTACACCAAAAGACGTTCCTGCCTACAATGGCTGGCCAGGGCCCAACTGTCTAGACCAGGGGTTTTCAACCTTTTTGACTCCAGGGACCACCATTTATTCAACATTTGAGCCACGGACCACCATTTGATTACATTATCACATCAAAGACCTGCAATAAAAGAATTCTTTTGATTTTGTCCACAAATCCAGGCTGTATTTTGCCCACAAAACAGTGTAAACTTCTTAATTAAGTGGTGCTAATTCAGATAATGAATATTTTAACTCTTGAGAGTGTGAAAATGAAACCAAATGGACCCGCAAGGGTCCATTTGGTTTCATTTTTACATTCTCAAGAGTTACATCTGGTTAACCAACTTTCCATCATTTAGCCTGGGGACCACCTGGAACCTTCTCAAGGACCACTGGTGGTCCCCGGCCGGACCACCTGTTGAAAACCCTGGTCTAGACAGAGAAGAGTGAAATTATCATAGAAGCATACAGTGTGCCACTGCTGCTAAAAGCAATAATGTTAGTATATCCAGGCCGACCGGTTAGTACCCATTACACTGGACCAGCCAGCTGTACCGAGTGTATGGGGACGAGTGAGACACCTGTGAGTGTCACTGAGGCACCCAATCGCAATCCATTATGGAGTCAATTCGATGATAGCTTTACAAACATTTGCATTGCCAAAGCAAGTTTCACAAATATAATACAATAAAAAAACAGAGTGATGCCACAGAGTGATGTAAACAGAGTGATGGCACATTGCATCATTATGTTATAAAAGAGTGTAGAGCAAATAGCAGCAAATATTTGCTGCTGTGTCTTTGGGACCATTTTTATGCATAAAAATAGTATCCCTTAGGGTGGTTGTATTCCCACAACAGTCACAACAGTTCACAAATACCTGTACTGCTGCTGTGTTTGCACATTGTTGTACTTCTCCCAATAGGTATGGAATTTTATCATCATTGGTCACAGTTTGTGTTTGTGTGTGTGTGTGTGTGTGTGTGTGTGTGTGTGTTGTGTGTGTGTGTGTGTGTGTGTGTGTGTGTGTGTGTGTGTGTGTGTGTGTGTGTGTGTGTGTGTGTGAGGGAGTTTTTTTTTGTCTCTGATATCTTGGTATAGTGGGCAGGTGGTTAGAGAGTATAGCTCTGTTTCTACCACGTTTTGTGTGCAGTGGGTGCATAGTCTGTCCTTACAGATGGCAGACAGGGGCGGATCTAGGCAGGGTATGGGGGGGGCAATGCCCCCCTAAATACCCAGTCTGCCCCCCCCAAACACAATGCCGTGCAAAACAACCCAAGATATTTCAAATTAAAGTGCTTATATTTACAATGATTTAAAACACTACTACTGCTACTAACTACAATTTTTTACAACCACTATTGAAAACAGAAAACTCTCTGAGTCAGACCTTTAGCTTTATGCATGCTGCGTGTCTGTTGCGACTTCAACAACAACTGATGTTATTATTGATGCTTTACTTGACTAATAAAAGTCCTGTAACTGAAAATGGTATGGGGGCGGCTTCATCGCCCGTGGCGCGAAGCGACACGGGCGATGAAGCCGCCCCCATACCATTTTCTCTTGCCTCTCCAACATGTTCTCTTACCCCCCCCCCCAAATGGGACATGTTACTTCCGCCCCTGATAGCAGACAGGTTAGGGATGGAAGCTTCTGCCATGCTGCTCTTTCTTGCACCTACCTACTGTATGTTGTCTTGGGACTCGGAAGCTGTATTTATTGTTATGCTGTCCGGGTCACTGTGTTCCTTTTTTTTTTACTTGCATAATTTATACTTTCTTTTGTATTTATGTATGCTGCAGTGTGTGTGCCTTTCTTTGTGTCCAAGACAAATTTCGCCCCCACGGAGACTAAATTAAATAAGTGACGTTTGTTTGGCCGGCTAGCTTGCGCTTTTGGGGTGACATAGAAATATCCCAGCGGCCCTCTCCCTCCCTTCTGTGTTCTTTCTCTGGTGTTTGTTGTGGTGTGTCACAAATAAAGGTGGTTGCCATGACAACCTCGACCAACCTGAAACCCCCCAGTCATAGGTAAGCTTTTCTATTGTTATTGTTTTCAGGGGAATATATTATGGCAACCTTAATAATATTTAACACAGACAAGGTGCTCCATTTTCGTTACACATACTAAACCCCTTATCCCAAATCACTTATTTCTTTTTTACTATTTTGAAACACTTTTTGGAATATTTCAATCTATTAACGTGAGCTTGTAGACTGGCCATTTGAAGTATTTGAACAACTGAAAAATGTTTTTAAATAGTTTAAAAAGGCAAAGAAGTTAAGAGGCCTACTTGTGTTCAATGCGCAAGTTGGCCCTCTACTGGGTGCAGTTCTCTTTGAAAATGCCATTTGGTTCCTATGCAGATGGGTAAAGTTTAGTTACAACAAATGTATGCAGGTTCACGCACATGTAAATACAATATAGTGGTCAAGGACCACTGGTTGAAAAGCACTGACATAGGCCAAGTGGTTGTTGACCTTTCCCAATCGGGGGGGGGATGTGAAAATGGTATGGGTATGGTATGGTATAATGGTATGGTATGCTTACAGGACTTACATTAGGCAAGTAAGCATCAATAATTACATCAGTTGTTGTTGAAGCTGCAACAGACACGCAGCATGCATAAAGCTAAAGGTCTGACTCAGAGAGTTTTCTGTTTTCAATGATGAAATGCTGTTGGTTTAGTGGTGCCATAACTGTAGTTAGTTAGTAGCAGTAGTAGTGTTTCAAATCATTTTAAATATAACCACTTTAATTTGAAATACAAATACAGTATCTTTGAAATTTGGGTTGTTTTGCATGCCGCCATGTTTGGTGGGGCAGCCAGGGCATTTAGGGAGGCATTGCCCCCCCATGCCTAGATCGATCCGCCCCCTGTCGAACTTTATCATATCAAGGTTGTTGTTGCTGGATATGATTTTGTCCATGCAGTTCCATGCTGTGTTTGGATAAGATTTGGTCCACAGTAACATCATGCTGTGTTGACGTTGGTACCATAGTAGCATACCATGGTACCACTTGCTCTACCACCAGACCGTTGCCTCTGGCAAGTTTCAAACCCTTCCATCATACACAGCATTCAGAGATTGTGGAATAGTTGTGTGGATACGCAACAAGATATAACTGGCAAACATTGTTCAAAATAACAATTCTACATTCTGTAGTTGTCTACACTATAAATTAAGTATTGTCCAAATTAAAGGTACTTCTACTTTGATGCTGCAGCTGTTTTCCTGCACACAGACACTTGCGTTGCCCTGCAGATGGTCCAGAAATGTACTGTCAACAAATCATGTTGTTATCTGTTACAAACACAGATTTGTACATATTAATGTTGCCTATATTGCCTTTACCTAATAATAAATAATAATTGAAATATTTGACACCTTCGAAACCTTCAAAATATCTGTTAAAGGGTACTTTTGGTTACCAACTGTCCATCATTTAGCTGGGGACCACCTGGAACCCTACAAGGACCACTGCCGGGTCGCAGGAACACTGATTGAGAACCACTGGCATAGACCATCAGCTATTTTAGAGGCACAACACCACACAATTCCTCTGGCACAGACTAGCTCCCCTGCATGCATTATTGTCTATCCACTCGGGGGTCTATTAGTAGGCTAATAACAATTCCATAGACACATACAAAACAGTATCACATCAATTTGTCCCCCTTTCAAGCCGGGAATCCATATTTGGATTCTGTACAGTATGTACAGTATTCCATAATTAACTTTATTTGATGCTGAAATATAAATATTTGAGGTTTTTTAAAAACCTTAGGTCAGGCCTAAATGGGTTAAGAGATGATTCCATCAGACAAAATAAATCACAAAAAGCACTGAGCAGTCCAACCTGTTCTTCTTATTACATCCAGGCCCAAACGTTTATTCTCAAGAACATGTTAAAATTCTCATACATATCAAAAAAACAAAAACAAAAAAACAAAATGCCTTATGTAACACCATGTATGTACAAGGTAACCATTTGTTGAATTGTGACCATTAATTACAAGTAGAGATGGAGGATCAGCACACCACAATTAGAATATTTGGCATCTTTCTGCTCTCATCTGTAAATGGTATTCTTTGGATCCACCAACACTCAGTGTATTGCACATGAGATGTGCATGTCTGTTTCTGCCATCTTTCTTGTTTAGTTGTGACCAAATAATCAACGGAGGTGAAAGACTGGTGATCCTCATGGGGCCCCTACTAGCCTAGACCATGCACCCGCTTCGACCTCTATCCATCGATTGAATAGACACTTATCAACAGAAATGTTACGATCCAATCGTGCCGGTATAGCAGATATTCAGATACCCGCCGGCAAGTAGATATTTTGTATTCATTGCATCGGTGGATCACGGATACTACTAGTAGGGCGGGGCGAAGGAAGTTTTACTGAAGTTATGGTTAGGGTTAGGTTAGGTTTAGGCATAAGTTTACTGAGGTTAAGTTTAGGGTTGGGGTTAGGTGTAGGCATAGCCTAGTTTTACTGGGGTTATGTTTAGGGTTTAGGATTAGGCTAGGGTTAGGGTTAGACGGTGCTTTATGCGGTTACTAACCCTAAACATAACTTCAGTAAAACTATGCTTCGCCCCGCCCTACTAGTAGTATCCGTGATCCACCGATGCAATGAATACAAAATATCTACTTGCCCGGCGGGTATCTGAATATCTGCTATACCGGCACGATTGGATCGTAACATTTCTGTTGATAAGTGTCTATTCAATCGATGGATAGAGGTCGAAGCGGTGGACCATATAGCAGTGTTGCCAACTGCCAAAATCCATAATGCACTAGGGGCACTTAGGGCTCCATTATTATCACACACTAAGGGCTCCGCTAAACCCCTTATCCCTTAACTTCTTTGCCTTTTTAAACTATTAAAAAAAGAACATTTTCCAATAGTTTAAATGGTCAGCCTACAAGCTCACAATGTGTCAATAGATTGGCACGTGGAACTATTCCAAAAAAGTTTTTCAAAGTAGTTATAAAATGATAAGGGGTTTAGGATAAGGGGTTTAGATGGTGGAAACAAAAATGGAGCCCTATACCTGTCAAAAGGCCCCTTATCCCTTTTTACTATTTTGAAAAACATTTTTGGAATAGTTCAACGTGCCAATCTATTGACACGCTGTGAGCTTGTAGACTGGCCATTTTAACGATTAAAAATGTTTTTTTTTTATTACAAAATACATTTTTTTTTAAATACAGTTGTAGTTTAAAAAGGCCTTAATCTTCTACATTCTCTAGTTGTTTAGATTTGAGGTAATTCAAATGGCGAATATTTTAATTATTGAGAGTATAAAAATGAAACCAAATGGACCCGCAAGGGTCCAAATGGTGAAAAATGATGGTTTCATCTCTGGCGCCTGTCAATCAATTTCGGCCCAACTCATCAGCCAAAAAGCACTAAATTGGCAAGAGTGCCCTATAGTCTCGTTCCCATCTGCGAAAAGTCTGGTTCGTGACCATCTAAGGCAGACAGTGTATCAGCCTGGAAGCGTCAGACCTTAACATCCGTCAGATGTTATTTCCCCCGGATGCGATAAGTTTTGACCGATCACAACCCCCCATTTTTTTTCTTTCATTCAACATAGGACATAAACAGATTTGTAAAGTGTCAACATTGTTTCCTTGAACCGTACTTCTGCCAAATTCCTAGCCTGGCTCAGCCCTGAATCAGCACCTTTTTTTCCCCCTGTGATTCAAGGACTGACTCCCCTGCCTTTGGGTTCGTTGGTGCCAGTTGAAAATCCAAGCACCGCACCTGATTGGCCAACAGCCCTGTCACTCACTTCGTTTCACTTCATTATTCTTTAAAGAAGTGTCAGGTTTTAGGCTTTATAAATTAAACAGAGACCTCCAGGGGTCCCTGCGTGGACCGTAGCCCAGGAGAAAATGGTATTAGTGCGGCTTCATCGCCCGTGTCGCTTCGCACCACGGGCGATGAAGCCGCACCCATACCATTTTTGGTTACTGAGCTTTTATCGGTTAATAATTACGCATAACATCAGTTGTTGTTGAAGTTGCAACAGACACCCAGCATGCATAAAGCTAAAGGTCTGACTCAGAGAGTTGTCTGTTTTCAATGGCGAAATGCCATCGTGTTTGGTGGGGCAGTCTGGCCATTGGGCATTGCCCCCCCCCCCCGCCATGCCCATGCCTAGATCCGCCCCTGCTGTGTCTGCAGCGAGGTGCGTCGCTCGTGGTGACAGTCCAGTGCACGTGGCAGCAGTGGCACACAGTTGGCGCTTGGTTGGTCAGCTGGCAATATCATCCCCAAAAGGAAGATAAGATAATGGGCTTTTGTTTGCATTGATTGGTCAGCTGTCGTGTTGTCCTTTGGGAAGATAGCCTCGCTGACCAATCGGCACAAGCCTAACATTTTCACTTTCGTCACTCCCTCTGCCTGTCACGCTCACAGCACATTAAGGGCCTCTTATCACTAACCTGCTTTGACCCCTTAAAAAAAAAGACAATGGTCGTTAATAGCTGGGGAGCCACAGTCCCAAAAAGGAAATAACGAAAGGAAATAAAGTTTAACCTGTGATGCCATGCCGTACTGTATTTATTTATTTATTTTTTTATTTTTTTGAAGGCATAGGGAAAGAGTATGTTTTGCACTCTGTTGCACTATAACTGGCCTTTCTTACTCGGCTGAGGAATACATCCCACCCTTTTCATATTGGCATGTGTAAACATAACAAATGTTTTCCAGAACAGTGGCCTTGTGGTTAGAGTGTCCGCCCTGGACTTGGGAGGCCGGGGTTCGATTCCCGGTCGGGTCATACCAAAGACAATGCCTCCCTGCTTGGCGCTCAGCATCAAAGGGATGGATTGGGCGTCAAAATGATTCCCAAGCACGGCAATCCGCAGCTCACCGCTCCTTGATGGGTCAAAAGCGGAGAACCAATTTCGCTGCGGTAACATAGTGACAAATAATGCGACTTTGACTTTGATAACAAGCATTAGTTTTCTATGAAACCTTGGGTCCAAATTCGGCCATAGTCACTAACCCTAACCTCGTCGCATTTTGTGCCGACAGCTATGTTTTTTTGTTTTTTTCTTAATGCAAAGGAGTGCTTTTCGTAGAGCAAAACTAACGCTTGGACTGGATTCACAATCATGAAAACGCCCTAGTTTAACGTGCCACAATTGTGCACACATGTAAAGCTTGATGGAATTTGGAACCTTTTCCCTTATATTGGTTGTCAGAGGTGTGTTTTTTCCCCTGCTATGTCTCCAGCAGAGCAGACCTCTCAGGCTGTGGCCCTTGTGGGCCAGATGAATAGAGAAAAAACACACACACGCAAATAAAAAAATGTAAAAATAAATAAATAAAATAAAAACAGCATTACATCACTCGACAGGTCCTGTCCAATTTTGCGTGACTGCCTCCCTGGCTATTAGGAACAAGCTGGCGAGTGTCCGACACACACGCCGGTAGCGAGTGCCAGACACGAGGCAAAAATAGGTCCCTAAGCATGGACATGTGCAAGCGCATGTAAGACACAGTATGCAATCATATGCAATTCTCCCCTGACATTGTTAAACATTATAATTTAATTTAACTTCCTTTGGACTTCTTACAACATTACGACATCACAACTGCGGCGTGTTCTAATATTAACCCTTCCTGTACCGAACGCGTTTTGGTGTTCTAAGCATTATTATTGTTATTGTTATAATGGCAGTTGAAAAATATCAGATCTACAAGCTCATAGCACGCCACCGAGTGGCGCGCTATGAGCTTGTAGGTCTGATATTTTTGAAAAATTGTGACCAGGTAATAAATTACTTTGGAAGTAAACATTTTAAACTCAAATCTCTGCTTCTGGTGGATCCCTAGAACACCATGTTTTCAGATAACTCATCAGAAACTAGAATCTAGCGTTGGGAACTAGAATCTAGTGTCAGAAACTAGAATCTAGCGTCAGGAACTAGAATCTATTGTCAGAAACTAGAATCTAGCATCAGGAACTAGAATCTAGTGTCAAAAACTGGAATCTAGCATCAGAAACTAGAATCTAGCGTCAGGAACTAGAATCTAGCATCAGAAACTAGAATCTAGTGTCAGGAACTAGAATCTAGTGTCACAAACTAGAATCTAGCACCAGGAACTAGATTCTAGCAAGTGTCAGAAAATAGAATTTAGTGTTAGAAACTAGAATGTAGCACCAGAAACTAAGCTTCTATCACCAGAAACTAGCATCTAACAACTAAAACTAGGATCTAGGGTCGGAAAGTAGAATCTATAGTGTTAGATTACTACAACTAGAATCTAATAGGGACAAAATGACTTAACATGTACAACTCTACAACACTACAGGCCATATGGCCCTTTGATGGAGCCAGCAGTGCTTGTTCTTTTCACACCAATCTACCACATCACATGCACCACATGGCTGATGATGCAGCAGTCAAAATCAGCAGGAAACAGACGGCGCTGGCTGAAGCATAACGCCGCGGGGCCATTTTGACAACACAATATGCAAAAAAAATAATATATTAGCGTGGCGCATTGTTGCAAATGGCACGTTGCATAATATACTCCTTCTCCTGTCCAGTCCAGTATAAACACATCCTATTCATACATAGTTCCAGTGGAACACTAGGATCCCGTTTGAACTGGTGGATCAGAAAGATGTATTATACACAAATGATACCGTTTGATGTTCGTGATAATGGGGAACAAACTGTAAAAAACGATTAGTGCTGTGACTTTCAGTAATTATATTCATGAATAAATTATCTCTTTTCTCAAAACATTCAGAAGAATCCTCCATTAGCAATGGTGCTCTATGTTCCCGTGTTCTGTTCAGAGTGTATTTGATTTCCGGGAGAGGTACTTAAGAATCCTACCATCCATAAGTCAATTGCAGAGTATTTGTTCAGTCATGCACATCACTGCTGCGACCTTGTTACATTTTAACTCGCGGCGTAAGAAATGAAGTAGCATACTGTATATGAGACCTATTAAGAGGTAGGGGAAGTGATTTCACTTTTGTCAGATATCACCCAAAAAAAAAAAAATCTGTTAAAATGCTCTATTATAAGGTGTGGAAACCACATATGGAGTTTCCCCCTCCCCCACGTTAGCAGAGGAGCTAATAAAAGTTCCCCAGGTCACCACAATTCTCCTCCAATCAGGAGAGAGCAGCAGGTTCACATAGTGTAGCTACTTTTGGGGGCCCCTAGTGCACCAGGCTGGTACTACACCATGAATTTCAAATCACTTCCCCTACCTTTAAGTGGTCTCATATACAGTGGGATATGTGGGGCGGGGGTTGAGTAGCCCTGAACTAAGCATGATGGACCACAGAACAACAACACTGCACTTTGGGGAGGTGGAGCACACTTAAAATTCACAAAACTGCATAATACACAACCCAAATACAATACTTTGAAGTATAAATAATGGACCGACTTAATTCTATTGTTTTTGCTTTGATTAGATGTCTCACATTTTGTTTTTGATGAGTTTGTCTATGTTATGTTATGATTACTGTTCAGCTGGATCTTGGTGTCAGAAGTGGGTTCACCACCCTACTGCTGCCATCTGGAAACTCTCGGGCAGAGACGATGCGCTCCAAACTAAATCTGACCAGGGCTATATGCGGCCACTGTAGGCGAGATCAATGTAGGACTGGTGTCTGGTGCAGCTGTGCCGCAGCACAAATGTAAACAACCAGAATACAACTCGAAATGATTATGAGGATATCATATTTTTCTCCCGCTGTTTCCAGTTCACTGTTTTTGCTTGAGAGAGCCCAGATCAAGATAAAAAAGAGTGAACTTGTGACCCACAAGATTTATATTTTGTACAGGACTTATATTAGGCAAGCAAGCATGAATAATAACACCGGTTGTTGTTAAAGTTGCAACAGGCACGCAGCTAAAGGTATGACTCAGAGCTTTCTGTTTCGAATGATGAAATGGTGTTGGTATAGCGCTGCCACAATTGTACTTGGTTGCAGTAGTAGTGCTTCAAATCATTTTAAATATAAGCAGTTTGATTTGAAATATCTTTGAAATGTCGGTTGTTTGCATGCCATCTTGTTTGGTGGGGCAGTCAGGGCATTTAGGGGGCCCTGCAAAAAAAAAAAAATCAAAGCCTGGGTGAACAACCCACATTCCCAGGTCCTAGAAGAGTTCATGGACGTCGCTCAAAACATGATGACGTCGGTTTTGGCCACAAGAGCATGGGCCACATATCATCCAGTGCATCGCTTTGAGCGCTTTTACACGCCGCTCTTGACCAGAAAGCACGCCGGCCTGGGGCGGGGGCTATACGCCGTGACCGACGAGCGACCCGACTGGTCCGACCTGCGATCCCTTAAAATCCATTCTGTACTGAACGCATTTGGGTGTTTCAAGCATTAACTAGCTTTAACTATTGAAAAATAGCAGACCCACAAGCTCGTATCGCGCCACCGAGTGGCGCGATACGAGCTTGTGGGTCTGCTATTTTTTGGAAAATCCTTAAAACACGGTGCAAATCTTTGAATATTATTTTCTGTCGGAGCAAAACGTTATTTACCCCATCAATCTTTGTTTCTGGGAAGGGGTCCCTCCATGGGATATTTTCAGATGGGGGTGGTCCTCCGCAGACAATTCTAGGGGTCCTTGGCATGAAATATTTTGAGCATCACTGACACAAAAATATCGATTTTTCAGGAAAAACTAGAATCTAGCGCTAGAAACCACTATCTAGGGCCAGAAACTAGATTCTAGTGTCAGAAATGGGGCGGCTGTGGCTCAGGAGGTAGAGCAGGTCGTCCAATGACCCGTGGGTCGGCGGTTCGAATCCCGGCTCCTCCTGTCTACGCGTCGAAGTGTCCTTGGGCAAGACACTGAACCCCAAATTGCCTCCAATGAGTTGGTCGGTGTGAGCTCGCCACCATTGGTGTGTGAATGTGGGAAGTTTAGGACGCTGAGCGTCGACTGTTCGCCGCTCTACTTCCCAATGTATGTATGAATGAATGGACCATCGTGAAGCGCTTTGAGCACTTGGAAAAGCGCTCTAAAAAAATGCCATGCATTAGAAAGTACAATCTAACGCCAGAACAATACGGGTCAATCCCTGGATACCTCGGCGCTGCTGACCGTGTGGACCGCCTGGACGGTCACGGCGGCGGCGGTCACCTTGTTGCTGACCGCCTTCTTTTCCAGCGCGGCGGAGCAGCAGCAGAAGACGTTCCGGAAGCCCTTGCGGAAGTGGCGCGAGACGAGCGCGTACACCACGGGGTTGAGGCAGGAGTTGGCGTAGGCCACCAGGTGCGACAGGATGCGCAGCGCGTAGGTGGCGTGGCTGAGCGGGAAGCGGCCGAACCACATGCACATCACCACCAGGTGGTGGGGCAGCCAGCAGGCGGCGAACAGCACGGCCACGATGATGATCATCTTGGTCACCTTTAAAAGGGGAAGTCAGAACGTTTTCAAACATTTTACTAGTATGTCGTTAGCCCATTGTGTCCTGTCTAGTTTCTGAATAACATAATATTCAAAGATTTCACCACGATTTTTCAAAAATAGCAGAGATACAAGCTCATAGCGCGCCACTCGCTGGCGCGCTATGAGCTTGTAGATCTGCTATTTTTCAATAGTTAAGACATAATGCTTAGAACACCAAAACGCCAAAATGTCGTTAACCCGTTGTGTCCTGTCTAGTTTCTGAATAACATGATATTCAAAGATTTCACCACGTTTTCACGATTTTTCAAAAATAGCAGAGATACAAGCTCATAGCGCGCCACTCGGTGGCGCGCTATGAGCTCGTAGATCTGCTATTTTTCAATCGTTAAAACACAACAACACAACCATTGTGTCCTGTCTAGATTTCTAGTTTCTGAATAACATAATATTCAAAGATTTGCACCGCGTTTTCACGATTTTTCAAAAATAGCAGATCTACAAGCTATGAGCTTGTAGATCTGCTATTTTTCAATAGTTAAAACATAATGCTTAGAACACCAAAACGCGTTCAGTACACATATACCTTAGAGATGTTGTGTGGACATGATAAAAAAGCCCCCCCCCCCATTCTGTGTTTCCTAGAAATGGAGGTCTGAAGAAAATCATTAACATTGTGTAACACAACTTGATGACATCATCAAGTTGTGATTCACCATGTTAATGTTTTTTTTTCTTTTAGGAGCTTTTTTTTCCTGAGAGGGTGCAAATGGAACCAAATGGACCCACTAGGGTCCATTAAGTTCACCTTTGCACCCTCTCAGGAAAAAACAAATGGACCCACTAGGGTCCATTTGTAAAAACCAAATGGAACCAAATGGGCCCACTAGGGTCCATTTGGTTCACATTTGCACCCTCTCAGGAAAAAATAGAAAATCTGTGGAATTCCCCTTTGTGTGTATTGTATGTCATTGTGTATTTAAGTGAAAGTTTGATGAAGATTTTTGTAAACTTTGCACCCATACCATTTTCGGTTACAGGACTTATATTAGGGAAATAAGCATCAATAACAACATCAGTTGTTGCTGAAGTTGCAACAGACACGCAGCATGCATAAAGCTAAAGGTCTGACTCAGAGAGTTTTCTGTTTTCAATGATGAAATGCTGTTGGTTTAGTGGTGACACAACTGTAGTTAGTTAGTAGCAGTTGTAGTGTTTCAAATCATTTTAAATATACAGTAAGCACTTTAATTTGAAATATCTTGGGTTGTTTTGCATGCCATCGTGTTTGGTGGTGCAGTCTTGGCATTTAGGGGGGCACCCCCCCCCCCCCCCCATACCCACACCTAAATCCACCCCTGCAAAAAATCATCACGAAGCGTTCACTAAACAAGATTCCGCTACATAACCACAAACCTTGCGCTTGGCCCTCCGCGACGCCGACATCTCCTCGACGGGGTCCACGGCGGTCCACAGGTAGCGGACGATGCGCGCATACGTCAGGCCCAGCACCAGCACGGGCACCAGGTAGCCGAACACGAACGTGCACACGTCCATGGCCAGGCGCGGCCGCGCCTCCCAGGCGGGCAGGCACACCACGGCGCCGCCCAGGTCCATCTGCGCGTAGTAGCTGAGGTACGGCCCCGAGAACGCCAGCGACAGGAGCCACACGGCGCCGATGGACGTCAGCGCGTTCTTGGCCGTGCGCATCTGCCGCGACTGCAGCGGGTAGCAGATGGCGAAGTACCTAGCAAGCAAGGAGGTTTGGGAAAGGAACGGAGAAAACAGGTAAAAGATATAGAGCAAACCGTTAAAACAGGGGTTTTCAACAGGTGTCCGGGACCACCAGTGGTCCTTGAGAAGGTTCCAGGTGGTCCCCAGGAATAGGATAAATGATGGAAAGTTGGTTAACCAGATGTAACTCTTGAGAATGTAAAAATGAAACCAAATGGACCCTTGCGGGTCCATTTGGTTTCATTTTCACACTCAAGAGTTAAAATATTCATCATCTAAAGCACTATTTAATTAAGAAGTTTACACTGTTTTGTTGGCAAAATCCAGCCTGGAATTGTGGACAAAACCAAAAGAATTCTTTAGTTTTTGGTCTTTGGTGTGAAAATATAATCAAATGGTGGTCCGTGGCTCAAATGCTGAATAAATGGTGGTCCCTCATGGAGTCAAAAAGGTTGAAAACCCCTGCATTAAAGGTAGGGGAAGTGATTTGAAATTCATGGTGTAGTACCAGCCTGGTGCACTAGGGGCCCCCAAAAGTAGCTACACTATGTGAACCTGCTGCTCTCTCCTGATTGGAGGAGAATTGTGGTGACCTGGGGAACTTTTATTAGCTCCTCTGCTAACGTGGGGGAGGGGGAAACTCCATATGTGGTTTCCACACCTTATAATAGAGCATTTTAACAGAAAAAAAAATATTTTTTGGGTGATATCTGACAAAAGTGAAATCACTTCCCCTACCTTTAAAAGGATCCCTGACTAATTAGATAAACATGGCTTAAAACAGTGGTGCCCACACTTTATTGACTTGAGAGCTACTTTCAAAATGACCGGCTCAACAAGATCTACACATTTTTAAAAAATCCATTTCAAGGCCCCCAAGAAAGTCTGACTTTGAAATAGTGGTGATGGTGTTACTTACTGTCACAGTGTTTAAGAATAATGCACTGAAAAATGGAGGGGGGAGAATTGGAAGGTTTTCTTGCATATGCTACTACTGACGTTTGAAAACAGTATTCGGGTTTGAGTTGACAGTTTGTGATGTTGAATTTAGTTTCTTGCACCTAAAGCTAATAATTTTCACGTTTTTGTCCACAATTGGGAAATAGAACTGGCAAAATGTTTGTTAAAGTAACAATTATTCTCCATTTTCTACTTGTGTGGACTCTTGAAATTACGTAATTCAGATGTTTAAATATAATTTAACTCTTGAGAGTGTAAAATGAAACCAAATGGACCCGTAAGGGTCCATTTGGTTTCATTTTAACGCTCTCAAGAGTTACAGATCTATACATTTTAGGGGACTGTCATGTGATCTACCTGCATGGCCTGTGTGATCTACTGGTAGATCGCGATCTACCTTTTTTGCAGCCCTGGCTTAAAGGTAGGGGAAGTGATTTCACTTTTGTCAGATATCACCCAATTTTTTTTTTCTGTTAAAATGCTCTATTATAAGGTGTGGAAACCACATATGGAGTTTCCCCCTCCCCCACGTTAGCAGAGGAGCTAATAAAAGTTCCCCAGGTCACCACAATTCTCCTCCAATCAGGAGAGAGCAGCAGGTTCACATAGTGTAGCTACTTTTGGGGGCCCCTAGTGCACCAGGCTGGTACTACACCATGAATTTCAAATCACTTCCCCTACCTTTAAAACATTATACTTTCCCTATATAACTAATATAAACCAATAAAAACACCAATGGCATCTTATTTCTTTCATAAATAGAGAATATTTCACTCAACAGGAACTGCTCCTGGTGCAGGATGATGATGTCACGTGTGATCTATCTCTATGGAATATATGGATGAACATGCTCATGTGACATCATCATCCTGCGACCACAGCACCTCCTATTGGGTGAAGGATTCTCTATTTATGAAAGAAATAAAGTGTTGAAGGTGTTTTTATCTGCATGTTTTAGTTATGGAAGGCAAGTATAGGGTTTTAAGGCATATTTGCCTTATTAGCCAGAGATCCTTTTGATGTTCTACATTCTCTCGTTGTGTAGACTTGGGGCTAATTTAGATGATGAATATTTTAACTCTCAAGAGTGTAAACATGAAACCAAATGGACCCGCAAGGGTCCATTTGGTTTCATGTTTACGCTCTCAAAGAGTTACATCTGGTTAACCAACTTTTCATCATTTAGCTTGGGGACCACCTGGAACCCTCTCAAGGACCACTGGTGGACGTAAATTTTTTTAAAAAAAAAGCTTAGTTAAATATTCATGTTTCCTTAATCTCTAGTCGACCAGCTGTTTTTAACCCTTTTCATACCAGAGCCCACTATTTATTCAGAATTTGCAAGCCACCACAGACTGAGGACGTTTTAGCCCCACACAGACCACAAAAACTATAGATTTATTTTGCTTTTGTCCAAAATTCCAGGCTGGATAAGGGAAGCAAAACATGCAGTCAAACATACAGATCAAAATGACCATTAATCTTCTACATTCTCTAGTTGTGTAGACTTGGGCCTAATTCACATGAATATTTTGGGGACCACCTGGAACCCTCTTAAGGACCACTGGTTGATATTAGAAAACTGATGACTGAGTATTTTACAACCGTCAAAAGTCAAACACAGACACACATGCAGACACACTGCCACAGTTAGTTCATGGGTGTGTGCCTGCGGAGTGCGCACGCGTGCACGCAAACAAACACGAACACACACACACACACACACACACACAAACACACACACACACACACACACACACACACACACACACACACACACACACACACACACACACACACACACAGACTCTTGAAACATGAATAGAATATATGATCATATTTCAAGCAAGGGAGCTCGTGCCCATTTCCAACATTTTTTTCTGAGAGTGCACAAATGCAACCAAATGAACCATTTGGTTGCATTTGTACGCTCTCAGAAAAAAAAAACAAACAAAACAAGCGTCTAAAGAAATCCATTAACATGGTGAAAATAGCCTACATCTTGATGATGTCATCAAGTTGGGAATTCCACCCATTTTCAAAAAAATCCTGAGAGGGTACAAAATTACAAATGTGAACCAAATTGGTTCCATTTGAACCCTCTCATACATCTTGATGATGTCATCAGATGTATTTAATTTCACCATGGTGAATGATTTTTTCACACCTCCATTTCTAGGAATACAGAATTGGGGGAACTTTTTTTTTTTTATCATATCCACATACACAACATCTCTAAGGTATATAATGACACATTAAAATGGTGAAAATAGGTGGAGTTCCCCTTTAGTGGTTTCCTTCAGACCTCCATTTCTTGGGAACCCGGAATGGGGGGAACTTTTTTTTTTTTTATCATATCCACCCAGCACCTCTAGGGTATATAAAGGAGAATTCCACCCATTTTCTTTTTTTTTTTCTGAGAGCGTACAAATGGAACCAAATGAACCCGCTAGGGTTCATTTGTTCATCTAAAGAAATCCATTAACATGGTGAACGTGGTGAAACATCTTGATGACATCATCAAGATGTTTCACCATGATAGTGGCTTTCTTCAGACCTCCATTTCTTGTGAACACAGAATGGGGGAACTTTTTCTTTTATCATATCCACCCAGCACCTCTAGGATATAACCTACTAATGACATATTGGAATGTTGAAAATGGGTGGACTTCCCATTTAATGACATAGTAAAATATTGAAAATGGATGGACTTATTCCCCTTTGAAATCAGTGTTGTAGTGGTACTTTTAGATGTGGGGGGACGCCTCTTAAAGGGGAATTCCCCCCATTTTTTTTTTCCTGAGAGTGTACAAATGTGAACCAAATGGACCCTAGCGGTCCATTTGGTTCCATTTGTACACTCTCAGAAAAAAGGAAACTCATTAACATGGTGAAACACATCTTGATGATGTCATCAAGATGTATTTCACCATGCTAATGATTTTTTTCAGACCCAAAAATAATTTAGATGTGAGAACTCCACTACACCCTGTTTAAAATACTTTCTCCCCTGAGTCCTCTCTCTCAGACACGTTACCTGTCCAGTGAAACAGCTGCCAGGGTGAAGATGCTGGCGTACATGGTGAGGAAGATCATAAAGTGTGCCAGCTTGCACACCACGGGGCCGAAGACCCACTCGTCCATGGTGTACACCGTGGCTTGGAACGGCACGCAGAACACGATGAACGCCAGGTCGGCCGCGGCCAGGTTGAGGATGAACAGGTTGGTGGTCTTGGTGTTCAGGTGTCCGCTCCGGAACACCACGGCCAGGACCAGCGAGTTGCCCACGGTCCCCACCAGGAAAATGAGCGAGAACACCAGAGAAAGGACCACCGATTCCGTCTTCCATGAAGATTCCTCTTCTACCGACGAGGAGTTGTTCGGGACCGACGTATCCATGGCGTACGCACGGAGCCTATTTTATGAAAGCATCATTGTCGTCCCCCCAAAAAAGCAAATCGCCTCCTGGCGCGTACGTACGTTGTTTCCCCCGAGAAACAAGAGAGTGATCTAGTAGGCTATAAAATTCATATCCTATGCTCCTATGCAAGCATTTTTGCAATCGCGTAACGTTTGGAAACAGGTCAATCCATCATCATTCATAAGTATAGGCTAGAAGTAGTAGAGTACAACGTGTCAAGCAACGTTGCAGTGCGCAATGAGCGGCGCGCCACTCACCCGAGCCTGCCGCTGTCTGTCGGTCCACAGACCAGAGCAGGGGCGGATCTAAGCATGGGTATGGGGGGGGGCAGTGCCCCCCTAGATGCCCTGACTACCCCACCAAACATGATGGCATGCAAACAACCCAAATTTCAAATTAAAGTGCTTATAATTTAAATTATTTGAAACACTATGCTACTATAACTACACTAAACCAAGAGCATTTCATCACTGAAAACAGAAAACTCTCTGAGTCAGACCTTTAGCTTTATGCATGCTGCGTGTCTGGTGCAACTTCAACAACTGATATCAGTATTGATGGTCTAATTGCCTAATAAAAGTCCTGTAACTGAAAATGGTATGGGTGCGGCTTCATCCGCCCCCATACCATCCCCCCCCCCCCCCCCCCCCAATTGGGAAATGTTATATCCGCCTCTGGACCAGAGTAGCCTCTCTGAGCTCATTCACTCCCTCTTAGCAATCACCAAGTCATCCAGAATCATTCATCAACGTCGGGTGTGGAGACTGAGAGGAATACAAAAACATGAGGGCAATGCGCCCAGACCTGGGCATGGGCCGGATCTAGGCATGCATGGGCAGGGGCCAGGGGCGGCAATGCCCAGACTGCCCCACCAAACATGATGGCATGCAAAACAACCCACATTTCAAACATATTTCAAATCATTTGAAACACTATAGGCTACTAACTACAGGCTACTATACAATTGCCGCACCGCTAAACCAGCACTATTTCATCATTCAAAAAAGATTCCTGTTGCAACTTCAACTGTTATTGGGAACTTGGTCAACTGGACACCACTACTAGGATCTAGGATATGTGTGGACAGCTGCGCACCTTAGACAACGAGTACGCACTTGGACAACTGCGCACTCATAAGGAAGGATGCAGGGGCAGCAAACCCAGTTGGACCAACTTTGCACAATTGTGCATGTGCTGCGCACTTTGTTTTATTTTATTTATTTATTTATTTATATTATATATATATTTTTTTTCAACACAACTGGGCACCAGTTCGCACCAGCTGACTAAGGCTCGTGTGTGTGTGTGTGTGTGTGTGTGTGTGTGTGTGTGTGTGTGTGTGTGTGTGTGTGTGTGTGTGTGTGTGTGTGTGTGTGTGTGGTGTGTGTGTGTGTGTTGTGTGTGTGTGCGCGCGCGCGCGTACGTGCGTGTGTGTTTGCGCTGGTTGGTTGGTTCTCTCAAAAATATATTAAGACTATAATACCCTCTGGCGGTTATAAAAAGTAGCTACACCATTAAAAAGTAGTGCTGTGTGTGAGTGGGTGCGTGCGGCTGTTATGTGTGAAAGCTATAACTGAAAACCTGACTGTCTGGGAAAGATTTATTTGGTTTCATTAGCTGAACAAGTAGTATATATTGGATACTGTTTTTTTTTCTCTCTCTTTTTTTCTTTTTTTTTTGTTAAGGGAACATTTCATCTGTATTATTCTTATTCTGTGTTTTTTCCTGTGTGTCCTCAAATCCAGACTCCGCCCATGCATGATCCCCAGAACCAATTGGATTTCCCCTCTGCATCTGCTCTCCATCCAATCATCCCTTTCAAACGATTAGGCCGTGGGCTGGGGCTTGGGAGCGGTTATCACCCAAGTCGCACGATGTAGTCTACGTTTTTTTTTCTCAGTGGGTAGATAAAAGTCTTATAAGTACTGTAATTAATGTTTCCAGCCCGAATTTTTGCGTCGTAATGAGAACGAACCGATTTTAAAAATGAATTTTAGCGTTACTAAAAGAGGGTTACTATCAGGCAAACCCGGCAACCTTGCCAGAAAACTGCCACATTCGCGCGTGTATCACGTAAACAAGTCCGTGGCAAGCTCTGCGCTGCATCTGCATCATTATAGAAAATCACGCCCGTCAACGTAATTACAGCCTAGTATAAACCACTTGTTCCCACGACGTTTTTTTTATGTTAATCACCCCCACATGAAAGCTCATATTCTGTAGATCAGCTATGTATTAAGCGTTTGGATTTGGGAATAATCCTTAAGAATGCACAGATGCACATCATACTACCCACCTTTGATCACTTTGGAGTTTGGAAATTTGCACTAGAACAGTACAGATCTTATATGGATAGCCTACATTCATCAATTGTCTTACCTACGATGCCAAATGGTTGTTCAAATAAAATGAAGTAGGGCTACAACATTTCCAGCTGGTCTGTCACAACGCCAAAGTTAAGACTACTAATGCATACGTTATTTGATTATACAAGTGTCATTTAGGCTACTAAATTACTCACATTGTGCCAGTACTTTGTTGCAGATTACCTTAAAAAAAATCGCGCTATTTTTGTTATATTGTTCAGTCTCAATACATTCTTGTAGCCTATTTTGGAACATTGACGTAAATTCTGGTATTTACACTGAAGCAGTACAATTCGTACATGGTTGCTTTTTATCATTGTCTTACCTACAATTGATTGATCAACTGTGATGTAATAAATCTCCCGAACTGCAGAATAAAAAGCAATCGTCCAGCATACTACTCTTACGTCAGGAGATCTCATTACCTATACCAGGGCTTTTCAACAGTGGTCCGGGGACCACCAGTGGTCCTTGAGAAGGTTCCAGGCGGTCCCCAGGCTAAATGATGGAAAGTTTGGTTAGGCAGATGTAACTCTTGAGAGTGTAAAAATGAAACCAAAGATATTCATCATCTGAATTAGCACTGTTTAATTAAGAAGTTTACACTGTTATGTTTGCAAAGTCCATCCTGGAATTGTGGACAAAACCAAAAGAAATCTTTAGTTTTAGGTCTTTGGGGCCAAAATGTAACCAAATGGTGGTCCGTGGCTCAAATGCTGAATAAATGGTGGTCCCTGGTGTCAAAAAGGTTGAAAACCCCTGATCTGTACCTATGCACCAGCAAACACGGTAGGAAGGCCCCTCAACATCCGACCTGTCCTGGGGTAACCCCACTGTACATCCAACAAGCATGCAATAATGAAGTGCTGTATGCATCTAGCGTCGGTTACAAACAATGTTTTTCAGACAAAAGTTGGTCAAAATGTGTGCAATGTGCACAACAATGGATGGCATTAGACACTGAAGAAAGTGTTATTGCTGAAAAGGCAATTGAAACTTTTAATTTAATATAACTTTTAATATAACAGCAGACCATGTTCCTGAAATACCCAACAATGTGGGCTATCACAGGCAGTGCTACATGCTTTTTACAAATATGGAACACATTCAAATGGCACGTAAGAGAAAACCAAGCATATTTTCTAATACTGAGTTAAATATTGTACATTGCAAGCATAATTTGAACACCCACATAAAGTATTCTACTAAACATCTGTACATTAACAGGTGGCAATATTCAGTTTATCACCATAGTATGACTACCATATACAACCTGTAAATTAAGGTTACAAAAACATTGGTTCCCAGGATGCTCTTAGTCAGTGTGAGAGCCATTTCTGTTCATTCATTAAATTTCTGTATGGTGATGACGTGATAGTAGTTTCAGCCAAGGGCAAGGTGTTCAGGTGACTAGTCTACATGACAAAGTGATCTACTTGTACTCAGGTGTTGCTGAATGAAATGAGAGCCAAACAGTTTGTTGGCTGTGCTTGTCAGAGGAACAAAGAACTGCAGTTGTATCAAGCTGACTGTTGTGGGCCTTTAACCTGCTAAGTGACGGAAAATAAACATCAATGTTTGGACATCAGTTTTTTTTTTTTTTTTTACTGCACACATCAAAACTAGATCTTGAAACTTACAGCAACCAGTGGTGTCCAGTTTAGGACGGACACTACAGTCAGTTTCAAAATATGTTAAACCACTGTTGTACTAGATAGATAGGATATGGTTCTGGCCAATCTTTCAATAGTTTTTTCTGCAACCTTAGAAGTGCAACCACACAAAGTAACTGCAACATTTGACACCGCATTAGCAGAACTGCAGAGCTGGTCTTGAGCATAATTTGTCCCAAATATAACATGACTTATTATAAGGCTACCACCATTTCCCCAGACTAATTTCAGGAAAGGAATGTTGAATGTCAAATACGATGACATTAATATGACCCTGTTTTTTTTCTCCATCTTAAGTCAGTATGGCATTCAACATGGAACTAAAAACCAAGACAGGGGAATGCCACCCTAGTGAAAATAAATAGTTGATTGCATTGAATCTGTTCTTCATCCACAATCCAATCGAGGTGTGTCACTGCCTGCTCCTCTGCAACTTGCCTGAAACACACAGACATCGAGTGTCAAAAATATACTAGAACGTTAATCTCAGATGATCTGTTCAAATTAGGGATATGCCTGTCACAGGGCAACCTCCTAGAGACAAATGGGGACAATGCACAAAGGCTCATCTGAATACACATTTTTTTTCTAATTATTCTGGCCGGCTTGTTAGTGACTGTGGGGAGTGGTGTTTCATATCGATGTCTTCACACTATCTTAAATAAATTCCTCTTATAATGGACCCTGCAATTATTTTAAACATGATATTCAATTGATTGTTGGTCACCTGTCCCAGTCAACAGGATGATGCCGGCACTGAGGAAGAGAGACCTATGATGAATCTCTAATGCAATCTTTGTTAATGACCTATGCAATCTTTGTTAATGAGATATGTTTGATAAACTAACCTGTTCTTCTGTAGCTTACCACCACTTACCCATCACACTCTGCCTCTGCCACCGTTATGAACTGAAATTAAATGTAAAATTAAATGTTAAAAAAAAAAAACTGTAGTAGAGCCAATCATAGCAAACAATCATAGCAATCCAACTGTATTGATTGGTCACATGTTAAGCTTTCAGTCATTTTTAATTACCTCAAATATTTTCATTTGGTGTGGTACAGATACAAAGCATAAAGGTTGCAACAATATAAGGTCATAACCATTATGATGTAAAGGCAGAAGGAGCATAGCGCCTTTTAATTTAAACGCGTAGGCAAATTTATGCACATTGTGTGCACAAGCTTAATAAAGCATCGACAATATAATGAATAGGCTATATATGATAAATATGACATATGCACTGCAAACAAAAAGAATCTGTAAGCCAACACATAACGTCAACCAAACCTGTGCAAACTCGAATTTGAGAAATAGAACAAATAACCGTATCTCAAACTAAAACACGAATTGAAACTTACAGTAACACATTGCAAACACCAACTTGAGTCTGGATTTAATGTGCCACGATACAAACTCCCCGTGAAAGTTTCGATTGCTATCAGCAGCCGTGGAAGATAATCATATATTGAATGAACAGCTGCAAATATTAATCCATTGATTAGTGATCGATCAATGCGCACATAGAGCTTGGTCGCTATGTGGGCCAGCTCGAGAGAGGCTCAACGGCCTCGTCGTAATTTACTAAACTTTATTTCGTGCAATATTATACTATCAATATAGTATCACTAAGTATGGCGCATGCAGTCTATATCTATGCATCCATTGAATCAAACTATTAGAATGTGTAAAACCGAATCATAATTATTCTAATTATATTAATTATTACCTCTGCTGCCGCTGAAGTTGTGCTGCTGCTGCTGCTGCTGCTCCCACTTAAGTCTCTGGACTCTTCCTGTTTACATCAGGGACAGGGAGTACCGAAGAACGCGATTGGCCAGCTCAATTTCGACTCTGGCCCATGGCGAGCTGTGATTGGCTTAGGGCGTTTCGTTTTACTTTGACACAGTTTTGAGGATTTTCTTGTCATTTTCTTAAAAAATATTAATATTGCGCACTTTATGCGACTGGAAACATTAGATATTGTGTTTATAACCAATTAATGTACAAAATTAAAAAAATTGTGCCGCCTACATATAGTATCTGCATGAATTTACTAACTGGGCCTTCTAGACGGCCACTTCCCACCGTCTAGATGACTCAGGGCGTCTGGTTGGCATCATCATGTGAGGGTCCCAGGTGCAGCTCCAACGCTGCCCTCCATGGTAAATTGTCTCCCATTGTGAAATGGAACTTGGCCTTGCTCTGTCTTTCTCAATAACATGATGTGATCATGGTGGAGTGTGTGTGTGTGTGTGTGTGTGTGTGTGTGTGTGTGGTGTGTGTGTGTGTGTGTGTGTGTGTGTGTGTGTGTGTGTGTGTGTGTGTGTGTGTGTGGTGTGTGTGTGTGTGTGTGTTGTGTGTGTTGGTTTCGGTTCAGGCATTTCACGGTGTCAAGTGTTTTGCAAGAACTGAAAGTCCGGCATCCAACAGGCTTATTTTGTTTAAAGTGGGAAATGTTTTATAATAACAGTCCCTTTTTTGGCCTTCGATATTGTCTTTCTTCATGCATTCATGAATCCACTTGGTGAGCAGCTGTCAGTATTGAGCAATCCTTTTTGGGTTTATTGCGTACGCAGTGAGCGAGAGGCAGAAATGTCTGTGTGTCTCTCTACCTGTGCGTCTGTCAGACACAAATATGTGTACTGTACATGATAGTAAGATGTGCAGTGTCTTGTATGTTACTCTACCGTTACTGGTAACAGGGGCGGATATAACATTTCCCAATAGGGGGGGGGGGGGTAGAGAAAAATGGTATGGGGGCGGCTTCATCACCTTCATCATGTAGTCGCACCCATACCATTTTCAGTTACAGTACTTTTATTAGTGAAGTAAAGCATCAATAATAACATCAGTTGTTGTTGAAGTTGCAACAGACACGCAGCATGCATAAAGCTAAAGGTCTGACTCATATGAATGTTGTGCTATATTTAATTCATATGATGTAGACTCTACACAACTAGAGAATGCAGAAGATTAATGGTCATTTAATGGTCATATTTCCTTCCAGGCGAGCATCTAGCGCATTCTAGTGCATTTTGGAAGTGCCACCGGTGCATTTTGGATTTGGGCAGTTGGCAACACTGTCCCCCGGATGCCACTTCTGGAACCAGTGATCTAATGATTAGATTTCAAACACGTTAGGGCACGTTAGTTCTGGTACTAACAACTAAGTCTATGTGATGTTTAAGTTGTAGCTACTATAACGCTAGTACAAAACGAACTAAAGTAAAGGGATTAAATCTGAGCTTTTTCCCAAGTCAAATGCTACTTATACTGTACATATTATAACGCTCGAAATTGTTTCTGGTAGCGTCCAAGTCTGGACTGCGACCGTTAAGATGAAACACCGCACAAATTCACTATGAAATAGACTTTGCTGTTGTTAGTTCGGACTCAAGGGGTCCTTAAGCCACTCCACCACGTCAAGGTCACAGCAACAGGAGAGGAAAAAAAGGTTTGGGTTTTGTTTTTTGGGGGAATGATGCTCCGATCATGGAGCTGTCCTTGATAACTATCCTCTGCCGACTCAATCTCCATCAAGTGGCGGAGGAAGTCTTCCAAGGGCAACTCCAGGATGGGGTCATCCAGGAGAAAGATCTCCTTCTGCTGTTCTTTCCGGTTGGTGGCAGTATCAGGCCCAGTGGTACTAGGAGTCCACTCATCCACCGTTACCCAGGGGTCCTCCTCCTCAAGACTGGAGGGTTCGACGGAGTGCCGACGATGTGGTGATCGCGACCTCCGACGTTCCTCTCCAGTTGAAGAGTGGGGCCTGGGTCGCGGCGATGGTGGGGACCGTCCAGCCGACAACTGCTGCCTTCGCCACCGCGATGGGCTGCCTTGAGGCTCATGGAGGAATGTCCACCATGGTCCCCAGAGCAGGACACCGTGGCAACGCGGCTGCGGTCGCGGCGGTGGTCCACCTTGTACCGCCCAGACCTGCGACTAGCCAACCAACCCTGGCCGTACATGACTGAAAGAGCAAGCAGTTGTTTTTTGTTAATCAAAATTCTGTAGAATGAAAGTTCACTCACAGACTGACGAAGTGCGGTAGCGCACCGGTATATAACCGTCAGCTTACAGGTGTACTATATGCGTCACCCTGACGTCATGAGTCTTTTCAGCCATATATGGTAACAGGTTTTAGACGCTGCAGGGCAGAGCCTTATAAGGCAGGGGTAGTATAGTGGTACTACAGTGGTCTGCAACCAGTGGTTCCAGATTGATTTCAAAACGTATTAAAGGGGAATTCCACCCATTTTCCTATTTTCTTCTGAGAGTGTAAAATGTGAACCAAATGGACACTAGCGGTTCTATCTGTATTCTGTACACTCTCAGAAAAAGGTCATATTAAAGAAAAAACATTAAAGGGATATTCCACTTTCAAAAAAAAAAAAAAAAAAAAAAACTTTTAGTCATTTTGGTCTTTCAGTATTTAGACATTCGATGCTCATTTTAGCTCCCTTCCTAGCTAAGCGGGAACTTGATATGATAGTTCAGTTAGTGATACAAGCATGAAATTTGGCATAGGTAACCTTCATATGACCCTAATCGATAATCAACCTCCGGCCACGAAGAATTCCTCCATTTTTCAAGATGGCCGCCAGTTTGCAATTGGACCTGTATGTTTTGTATTACACCAATTTGTGGGGCCTATTATTCTTTGATTTGTCATAATTTTGGGATAAGAGAATATGTACTGGACATATTGCTATCAAGTAAATAACATTAGGTTCCAATATGGCCACATATTTTGTCAATATGGCTGCCAGTAAATTGCATAAATTGCATAAATGTACATCTGCCCGCTCATAATTAATACAGTCAGTGATACAAGCATGACATTTGGCACAGATTACCATAAATTGATAATCCTCATTGGGCAACACATTTTTCAAGATGGCCGCCAGTTTGCAATTGGACCTATACGTTTTTCAATATGGCTGCCGAAAAATAAATATACAGTATATTGTTACTCTACATGAGCTTGGAAGGCATTTGTAAATTATCATACACAGTTTCAATTTATGACACATTGTAAAGTAGGTACTTAGGTAAGTATACAGAGATTGGCCTACTGGCAATAAGATTAGGTACTCTTGATGATATTTAACCAGCGTTTCCCAGGCTGAACCACGGGAGGTTTCTGCATTTCAGCCCTTTTTTTGTGTGTGTGTGTGTGTTTTTTTTTGTTTTTTTTTTTTTTCTGTTTTTTTTTTTTCTTTTTAAAGTGAAGTTCAAATAGGGTGACATATGCCCAAACAAAAACTTGCATACCATACAGTATAGTGCTTTTTTCTTTTTAGGTTTTGTTTCATTTTTATTTATTTATTTTTTCTGCTTTTAGTCGGGCAAGTTATTATACACACAATGGTGGCTGGGCAAGTGACAGGTAAGTGTATGTTGAGGTGATTCCGCTTCTATACGACCATCCATGGCGACTTCCACTGCGCAGGGATCTTCTGATGCAGGCGGGAGGAGAAATATTTCATCCTCGGCCGCAGAGCCTGGAACTATGGGCTTGGCCCGTGAGAGGATGAACCTGAGAACCAAGGGTCTTCCTCAGGGGTTATTGATACCATTCAGAGTGCGAGAGCCCCCTCGACGAGGGAGGCTTATGACGTGCGATGGCGTCTTTTTGAGGAATGGTGTGGAAAGGAGCGTGCGCATGTGGAACCGTTTCAAGCCTCAGTGAGGGACATTTTGTCTTTCCTCCAGAGCTTGTATGACAAGGGTTTGAAACACAACACGGTTAAAGTATATTTGGCGGCCATTTCGGCTTGCCATGTTGGTTTTGGAGATGGTACAGTAGATGGTACAGTGGGCGAGCACCGGTTGGTGCGTCGCTTTATGAAGGGTGGGTTACGTCTTCACCCGGTGTCCAAGTCTGTAGTTCCTTCCTGGGACCTGGCGGTTGTGTTGGATTCCCTTTCTCGCCAGCCGTTTGAACCTCTGGAGAGAGTGTCTATGAAGTTGCTGTCCATCAAGACGGCCTTCCTGTTGGTGGTGGCGACTGCCAAGCGAGTCAGTGACCTCCATGCTCTCTCTCAGAGTGCGGAGTGCATGCGCTTTGATGACGATGGTATGAGAGTGGTTGTCAAGACTAACCCGGCGTTCGTGCCTAAGAACCACCTTACCAGCCCTGTTCCGGTGGAGCTGAGGGCGTTCTGTCCGCCTCCGTTCGCCTCTGAGGAGGAAGAAAGGAGGCATAACCTTTGCCCGGTGCGGGCTCTTAGAATCTATGTGGACAGAACGAAAGGGACTAGGACTACTACTCAGTTGTTTGTCTCTTGGGACCCTAAGGCTCCTGGGAAACCTGTGTCAAAGATACGGCTCTCCCAGTGGATAGTGGAGGCCATTGAACAGGCGTACTCCACCAGGGGTCTAGTACCGCCTGTGGGACTGAAGGCACACTCTACTAGAGCGATGTCGGCATCCTGGGCCCTTTGCAGGTTTCGATTCAGGATGTGTGCGCGGCGGCAAGTTGGCGTCTTCGTCCACTTTTGCCAGGTTTTATAGGCTGGACGTGACTGCTGCGCCGATGGCACAAGCGTCCTCAGCGTGGCCTCTGCGTAGTGGGTCTTTGCCCCACTTTATTTTCCATGGCAATAGTGTCTGGCCTGAGATGGTGGACTTGGGTCCACTTGGTTTTGAGTGGAGGTACGGCTGCCCTAGCGGTGGCGTAAGGTCCTATGAAAGGTCTACGGGCAGGAGTCTTGGACTAAGTCCAGGCTTTGGGATTCAATAAGGAGTTTATTATGTCTCCCAATGCGAGTCATTGAGCGCAGCAGATTCTAAAACTGTAGGTTACGAAGGTAACCCCTGTTTTTATAACTGCAAGCGAGATGACTCGCCAACATCCCCTTCTTGATGCTTGAGAAGAATTCAGGCTGGTTTGGAATGATGACACTTGATTTGGGGCGCTTTTATCCCTTAGGGCTGGGGGGGGGGGGCTTGGTGCCCACGTGTCAGACCCGAACCAATCAAGTTGGCCCGTGAGTTTATGATGTAATGCTTCTGTGATCACGCCAGGAGGTGCAATCTCACTGCATGTGGCATCAACTAGCTTCTCAACTGTATGATGCTGGCACAAACAGCACAAATCCCAATTGGTTGTACCACTGTCTTCCTGTGATGAACATGAGGGCATTTCTGTCTGTGTGTCCATTGTTACTTACTTGGCCGAGGGTTTATCCTTTTACCACCAATGAAAAAAGAAAAAAAACACTTTACTGTATGGGATACAACTGGGCTCAATAAAAACATGTCTATCCTACCCCCAGTCCGATCATTCATCCAATGCTATTTAATTCCTGTGTGATCTGTACACCGTCCGAAAGACTAAAGCCCCGTCTTCCTTGGCTCAGCTCTCCCGCGCTGGCACATCCTGTCAATTCAGGTGCGCCTGTTTAAATTTACTTTGGGGCAACCTAAACAGCATTTAGGAAACTAAAAATATTAATGAATGATTAGCTAGCATTGAACCCCATGCTGAGTCTCACAGCTATAATGCCAACCAGTGTGCCCTGGTAGTGCAATGGCACTATACAATAAAACATTGACAATTGGGCTGGTCAGGTTTTGAACACCTGTCAGCCATCTTGAAAAAATAAGGAATTCTGTGTTGATTATGAATTAAGGTGGCATAAAGGTGCTCTGTGCCAAATTTTATGTTGGTATCACCAACTGTGCATTAACCATGAGTAGATGTGCATTTATGCAATTTATCGGCAGCCATATTGGAAAACTTGCCACCATATTTAAAACTAATGTTATTTCTGACATTACTTGGTAGAAATACCACCGAAATGTATTATCTTATCAAAATGAGGGAAACTAAATGATTTACAACCCCAGCAAAGTCATATAGTCCAAAACGCATGTATAGTTGCAGCCATTTTTTAAACTGGCCGGCCATCTTGAAAAAATTGGAATTCTGCGTGGCCGGAGGTTGATTATCAAATAGGGTCACATGAAGGTCATCTGTGCCAAATTTCATGCTTGTATCACCAACTGAACTATAATGCATTGAAAACAACATTCTCCCTCGCCTAGCTATCCTATACAAACCCATTAAATTTAGAACTCCATTTTAACCATGACAAATTATTCGAAAACAACCCATCTTTTTTCTCTTCACTGATATTGTCCTCCTAATACGTGAGAGGGCAAAGGTATTTCATTTACTGTTTCCATTTATTTTTAAAATATTGTTTTATTCATTTTGGGTATGCCCAAATTGGAGGTGGCTACATTTCCAAAAATGAATGGAAACTGTGAATGAAATTTCACTGGACTCTCACGTATTAGGAGGACAATATCAATATGTGTGTGTGTGTGTGTGTGTGTGTGTGTGTGTGTGTGTGTGTGTGTGTGTGTGTGTGTGTGTGTGTGTGTGTGTGTGCGCGCGCGCACGTGCGTGTGTGTGTGGGGGGGGGGGGGTTACAGTAGGTTTTGTAGAGTAGTAGTGGGAGCTCAAAGTCACATAAAAACACATATCACTTTGAGAGAATCTCTGTTTGAGCTTTAACTAAAATACTTCCCAAATAGTTCTGTTCACCATTACACCAATCACTTATCAATGTCCTACTGTACCTCTCATAACTTTTTGGTAAGATTTTACAGGTTTGTAGACTAATAGAAGCTCAAAGTCACCAAAAATACATCACTTTGAGAAAATCTCAAGGTTTTGAGCTTTAACCAAAACACACCCCGAATATTTCAATGGGAATCACCAAATATTTCAATGGAAATCAAAAATCAAAAATTATGTTTTTACAAGCCAATGAAAAATTGCTCGTTTGTGAAAATGATTCAATTCCCCCTTATCTACACATGCCAAGTAATCTGCTTATGAGATTTTACAGTAGAGGGGGATGCCAAATAGCGCTAAAACGAGTCTTACACCAATTGCTCAAACGGGGCGCTATAGCAATTCTTTTAAACTGAAACATTTGAACAAGCATACGGCCTTGTCATGGGACTTGGGACTTGGGGTGAGATTTACGTTACATGCTAAACCCCTTATGCCATATCCCTTATTTCATTTTCACTATTTTGAAAAACTTTTTGGACTATTTCAACATATCAATCTATTAGCACGTTGTGAGCTTGTAGACTGGCCATTTGAACGACTGAGAAATGTTTTTTTCAAATAGTTTAAAAAGGCAAAGAAGTTAAGGGATAAGGGGTATAGCGGTAACGAAAATGGAGCCCTTGGGGTTTTCTACATGTTCCTTGATTCATGTGGAACACATCTGTAACTGTGACCGGTAAGCTCCACTCCCAGAGTGTCCACCATTTTAAGCAGTTTGAAAAATGCTTATGCCTGATTTTCTGCCGAGATTTTTGATCAATTACCATAAAAACTGCTACATGTGAACTTTGTCCCCACCCGGACAAAAGTTCAGAAGCACATTTGTTTTCATCAAAAAAATGACGATTGTTTTCAATGATCAAATGCTGTTGGTTTAGTGATGCCACAACTGTAGTAGTAGTCTTTCAAATCATTTTAAATATAAGCACTTTAATTTGTTTGAAATATCTTGGGTTGTTTTGCATGCCATCATGTTTGGTGAGGCAGACTGGACATTTAGGGGGGCATTGCCCCCCCCCCCCCCCCCCCCCCCCCCATGCCCATGCCTAGATCCGCCCCTGAGTGGTAACATATTTGCCTATAAGGCAAAAATGTGACTAGTTTTATTCCCCCCTGGTCGACCGGCATGCACACTTAAGCCCCTTCAACTGATCCAAAATGCTGTAGTTTTGCTTGGTGCAAAATTCTCACGCCTCCCCACTTCTCCGCTCCCTCCACGCACAGAATACAAGACTCTTAATGCATTCAGAACCACCGAAGGCAGGGATGGGATCCGGGGCGGATCTAGGCATGGGCATGGGGGGGGGGCAATGCCCCCCTAAATGCCCAGTCTGCCCCACCAAACACGATGGCATGCAAAACAACCCAAGATATTTCAAATTAAAGTGCTTATATTTAAAATGATTTGAACACTACTACTGCTACTAACTAATTACAATTGTGGCACCACTAAACCAACAGCATTTCATCATTGAAAACAGAAAACTCTCTGAGTCAGACCTTTGGCTTTATGCAAAGTCACATAAAAACACATATCACTTTGAGAGAATCTCTGTTTGAGCTTTAACTAAAATACTTCCCAAATAGTTCTGTTCACCATTACACCAATCACTTATCAATGTCCTACTGTACCTCTCATAACTTTTTGGTAAGATTTTACAGGTTTGTAGACTAATAGAAGCTCAAAGTCACCAAAAATACATCACTTTGAGAAAATCTCAAGGTTTTGAGCTTTAACCAAAACACACCCCGAATATTTCAATGGGAATCACCAAATATTTCAATGGAAATCAAAAATCAAAAATTATGTTTTTACAAGCCAATGAAAATTGCTCGTTTGTGAAAATGATTCAATTCCCCCTTATCTACACATGCCAAGTAATCTGCTTATGAGATTTTACAGTAGAGGGGGATGCCAAATAGCACTAAAACTAGTCTTACACCAATTGCTCAAACGGGGGCGCTATAGCAATTCTTTTAAACTGAAACATTTGAACAAGCATACGGGCCTTGTCATGGGACTTGGGACTTGGGGTGAGATTTACGTTACATGCTAAACCCCTTATGCCATATCCCTTATTTCATTTTCACTATTTTGAAAAACTTTTTTGGACTATTTCAACATGTCAATCTATTAACACGTTGTGAGCTAGTAGACTGGCCATTTGAACGACTGAGAAATGTTTTTTTTTTAATAGTTTAAAAAGGCAAAGAAGTTAAGGGATAAGGGGTATAGCGGTAACGAAAATGGAGCCCTTGGGGTTTTCTACATGTTCCTTGATTCATGTGGAACACATCTGTAACTGTGACCGGTAAGCTCCACCCCCAGAGTGTCCACCATTTTAAGCAGTTTGAAAAATGCTTATGCCTGATTTTCTGCCGAGATTTTTGATCAATTACCATGAAAACTGCTACATGTGAACTTTGTCCCCACCCGGACAAAAGTTCAGAAGCACATTTGTTTTCATCAAAAAAATGACGATTGTTCTCAATGATCAAATGCTGTTGGTTTAGTGATGCCACAACTGTAGTAGTAGTCTTTCAAATCATTTTAAATATAAGCACTTTAATTTGTTTGAAATATCTTGGGTTGTTTTGCATGCCATCATGTTTGGTGAGGCAGACTGGACATTTAGGGGGGCATTGCCCCCCCCCCATGCCCATGCCTTGATCCGCCCCTGAGTGGTAACATATTTGCCTATAAGGCAAAAATGTGACTAGTTTTATTCCCTCCTGGTCGACCGGCATGCACACTTAAGCCCCTTCAACTGATCCAAAATGCTGTAGTTTTGCTTGGTGCAAAATTCTCACGCCTCCCCACTTCTCCGCTCCCTCCACGCACAGAATACAAGACTCTTAATGCATTCAGAACCACCGAAGGCAGGGATGGGATCCGGGGCGGATCTAGGCATGGGCAGGGGGGGGGGGGGGGGGCAATGCCCCCCTAAATGCCCAGTCTGCCCCACCAAACACGATGGCATGCAAAACAACCCAAGATATTTCAAATTCAAGTGCTTATATTTAAAATGATTTGAACACTACTACTGCTACTAACTAATTACAATTGTGGCACCACTAAACCAACAGCATTTCATCATTGAAAACAGAAAACTCTCTGAGTCAGACCTTTAGCTTTATGCATGCTGTGTGTCTGTTGCAACTTCAACAAACAACTGATGTTATTTTTGATGCTTTACTTGACTAATAAAAGTCCTGTAACCACGGGCGATGAAGCCGCACCCATACCATTTTCTCTTGCCCCTCCAACATGTTCTCTTGCCCCCCCCCCCCCCCCCCCAAATGGGACATGTTACATCCGCCCCTGGATGGGATCCCTTCTACCTTGTCTGACTGATCAAACCCTACAACCCCTCCCCGCGCACTCAGATCAGCAAACGCAGGAAAAAGGGATGTAGTACCCTCACTAGTAAAAACACAGGGAATACCGCAATCAGCACTTCCCACTGCAATCAGAACTGCAGACTCGCTCGCAATCTTCTGCCGCAATCTGAGAACCGACCTCTTCAGAAAACCGACATCTTCAGACTCATGATATAGCTAGTCTATATCAATTGTCAGGTTTTTTGTAACTTTAAAGTTTAAGTTTAAACTTTTAAGTTTAAGTAGCATGTGCTGCCTTGTGCTGGTGTGAACATTTTTTCATGGTTCTGAATACATTACAACAAGCATTAGTTGTGCACAAAAAAAAACTCTCCTTGGGCTAAAAACTTGGGCAAAACCCAGTGCAGTAGAGTAGTAAGAGTAAAAGTAAAAGCTACAAAAATAAACTAGGAAATAGTCAAGTGAAGTACAAACACCTAAAACACATCAAAAACATGCTTTAATGGATTTAATTTCCACCACTGGAACTACTGTATGTGATTGAATGATTCAGGTTTGTTATCGCATTTCGAGGAAGTTTACTGTGCCACAATAAAACACTGCAGCTGCATACCCTCTGTCAAAATAACATAGTAATGTTGTCAAGCGTCCTGGGGGAATTCCTTGGATTAAGAGAGTGTCTTAATGGATTAAGACTGTGTAAAGACTGACTCATTCATTCTCCGTCATGCACCACCCACCATATCATTTCTTCACACAAACACCAAATGGCCCAGGCCTGTCAACGATGCTCCCTAGCCAATCACATCACTGCCCACGCCCCAACACACATGTGTCCTGAACCCAGTCATAATAACAGAGCAAATCCCTGAGGGTTTCCCTTAAATAAAAAAGATCTCACTGAATCGTGTGCTTCTTGTGCTGTCTGTACAGAAACTCAAACGTAAACCTGTCTAGGAACACAACATGATGAGGAGAACAGACATGTTCGGCTTTGTAATCTACGCCTTGACGTGCATTTCAGCAACAGAGGAGGTAAAGAAAATATTGTGGGTTTTATTGCTTTCAACTCAATTATACTTTGTGCTGGTCTGTCATGTGTCGTGTATGTTTACCATAGTATTTACATAGCTTGCTTTGCCTTTTACAGCGCTTTTTGAGATCGAAAAGACAGACCTTTTCTTCGCTCCGCTTTGGAAGATCGGGTAGGTCACTCTTATGTTGCCCTCTTTGGAAGATCATTTAGGTCAGGGGTGCCCACACTTCTTTGACTCGAGAGCTACTTTCAAAATGACCGGCTCAACAAGATCTACACATTAAAAAAAATCCATTTCAAGGCCCCCAAGAAGGTGTGACTTTGAAATAGTAGTGATGGTGTTAAGAATAATGCACTTACAATGAAAAATGGAGGGGGATAATTGGAAGGTTTTCTTGTATATGCTACGACTGATGTTTGAAAACAGTATTTGGGGTTTGAGTTGACAGTTCGTGATGTTGAATTTAGTCTCTTGCACCCAAAGCTAATAACTTTCACATTTTTTCACAATTGGGAAAGAGAACTGGCAAAACGTTGGTCAAGATAACAATTATTCTCCATTTTCTAATTGTGTGGACTCTTGAAATTACAGATGTTTAAATTAAATTAAATAGAGTTTGACAGTCAAAATTACAGATCTATACATTTTAGGGGACTGTCATGTGATCTACCTGTGATCTACTGGTAGATCAAGATCTACCTTTTGGGCACCTCTGATTTAGGTAAAACTTCCTCTCCACTTCACTAACTCTATCCACATGAAAAACAAGTAGGGTTTCTGCTCTGGGCATGTAATGACAGGCAAACAGAGACAAGAAGCTCTGTAAGCTCACAGCGCATCACAATGTGAGGAGTAGATTCGCTATTATCGGAAATAGATTAAATCTATCTAGACCAGGGGTTTTCAACAGGCGGTGTGTGGTCCCTTAGAGCAGGGGTTTTCAACCAGTGGTCCGGGGACCACCAGTGGTCCTTGAGAGGGTTCCAGGTGGTCCCCGGCTAAGTTGGTTATCCAGATGTAACTCTTGAGAACGTAAAAATGAAACCAAATGGACCCTTGTGGGCCCATTTGGTTTCATTTTTACACTCTCAAGAGTTAGAATAATCATCATCTTAATTAGCCCAAGTCTGCACAACTAGAAGATCAAACGTCATGGACAGAAGCCAAATAAATCTTTAGTTTTGGGGTCTGTGGGGCTAAAATGTCATCAAATGGTGGTCCGTGGCTCAAATGCTGAATAAATGGTGGTCCCTGGTGTCAAAAAGGTTGAAAACCACTGCCTTAGAGGATTCCAGGTGGTCGCTAGGCTAAATGATGGAAAGTTGGTTAACCAGATGTAACTCTTTGAGAGCGTAAAAATGAAACCAAATGGACCCTTGTGGGTCCATTTGGTTTCATGCTTACGCTCTCAAGAGTTAAAATATTCATTATGTGAATTAGTCCAAGTCTACACAACTGGAGAATGTACGAGATTAATGGTCATTTTGATCTGTATGTTTGACTGTTTTGTTTCCCAAATCCAACATGGAATTGTGGCTAAAACGCCCTCAAATGGTGGTCTGTGGCTCAAATGCTGAATAAATAGTGGGGCCTGGTGTCAAAAAGGTTGAAAATCCCTGATGTGGACCAAATTTTGGTCTAGCGGGGAAAAACGAGTGGGGCAATTAAGTAATATCAGTGAAGCAGGGTGTTAAGTACGTGTGTGATGTGACGGCGTTCGCACTAGTATCCACATTCACTTCATAATGTACACATTCCAGGTGGAATCTGTCTGAATGGCGGAACCTCTGTCACATCCTTAAGTACCGGCGACCACATGTTCTGCTTGTGTGCTGAAGGTTTTGGAGGGGAGAGCTGTGAAATAGGTAAGGAAACGGGCGGATGGGGGTGGGCAATACCTCCCTAAATGCTCAGACTGCCCCAACAAACACGATGGCATGCAAAACAAACCCAAGATATTTCAAATTAAAGTGCTTATATTTAAAGGTAGGGGAAGTGATTTCACTTTTGTCAGATATCACCCCCCAAAAAAATCTGTTAAAATGCTCTATTATAAGGTGTGCAGACCATATATGGAGTTTCCCCCTCCCCCACGTTAGCAGAGGAGCTAATAAAAGTTCCCCAGGTGGAGGGTGAATACTCCTCCAATCAGGATCGAGCAGCAGGTTCACATAGTGGAGCTACTCTTGGGCGCCCCTAGTGCACCAGGCTGGTACTACACCATGAATTTCAAATCACTTACCCTACCTTTAAAATGATTTGAAACACTACTACTGCTACTATTAACTAACTAGAATTGTGGCATCACTAAACCACCAGCATTTCATCATTGAAAACAGAAAACTCTGAGTCAGACTTTTAGCTTTATGCATGCTGCGTGTCTGTTGCAACTTCAACAACAATTGATGTTATTATTGACGCTTTTACTTTCCGAATAAAAGTCCTGTAACTGAAAACGGTATGGGTGCGACTTCATCGCCCGTGGCGAAAGATGTTATCAGCCCCTGTAAGGAAACTGAGTGTACAAAACAAATTGAACCAAATGGGAAGCGTGCTGTAGGCTTAAGTTATCTCATACTTGAATGACGTGATCTGTTGTGTTGTTCCTTTTTAGTGACAAGCGCCAGCTGCTACAACGGTATTGGACTGTACTACAGAGGCACCGCGTCTCAGTCAGAGAGTGGAAGGACGTGCGCGGAATGGGATTTGGAAACAAGGCGGCGCCATTTGTTGTCTGACGTCCGATCAGGGAGACACAACTATTGCAGGTATACAAGAGGTAGTACAGGGCAGGCATTACAGTATATGGAATAGAAGGGGGTCAAGCTGGGACTAATTGCAAAAAAAAAAAAAAAGCAAACTCAGCTGATTTCATATCTTCAATATATACTGAACAACAGATAAAAAGTTGCCTGGAATTGTCTAAGGGGAAAGCTTTGAAAATGGCATTTACAGTATGTCTACCATTGACATTGTATTTAAGGCAAATATTTGTGCTGACCTCATCACATTTGTAAAGTTTTTTTTTTTTTTTTTTTTTTTTTTTTGCAAAACTATTGCTTGGACGTTGGACTCAACGTCATGAAAACCCCCTAGTTTGTCACTTGCTACTTAAAGCATAATGAAATTTAGAAAATATTGGCCTTATATACAATGTCAATGGTAGACATACTGTAAAGGCCATTTTCAAAGCATTCCCCTCAGACAATTCCAGGCAACTTGTTATCTGATTTTCAGGATATATTGAAGAGTGAAGATACAGACTCAGGTAAATTTGCTTTTTTTTGCAATTAGTTCAAGGTCAAATATGGCATTATTACTAGAGCTATAGCCGTTCTGCTTGTGTGCTGCTGTGCAGTACCGTAGGCGATGCGTGCGTGTCGAGTTTTGCGTTCGTAAAGCGATAAAAAAAGAGTGCTCTGTCTTGTTTTCCAAAGAAACCTCGATTACAGCCGACGCCCGTGGTGCTACGTCATGAGAAACTACAAGTTGGAGCAAGAGTTTTGTGATATTCCTCAGTGCGGTGTTATGGACACAAGTAAGTGCACTCTCTCCATGTGTCTCGTACGTCGTATGTGTGTGTGCCGTACCCTTGTGGATGTTGCGTTACTTTGTTAATCATATATCTCTCATTTTAGATACCCTCCCATCTTCTCCCACACCCACTGAGCCGACAGGTATGACTGTTACTGACTGTCTTCTTTCTGAAGAACAGTTTTTTTTTTTGCATTGTTTTCCTCTGATGGGAGCTTCTTTCTCATCATTAAAACAACATCATTTCATTGACACACTTCGGCTCAGAATGACCATAGACCATTTATTGCAAAGCTTTTGCATGTTAGCATGGCGGTGTGGCTCTGCTCGTGTGATATCAAATCTATGTAACGAGACATAGGTCTGATATCACCTTTGATATCTCAGATTTCTGTGTCTCGGCACCGAGACGCAGCTCTGATTATCAACAACCCCCCCGAGCAGAGCCTAGCATAAAACACATTACAACATAGACACAATCATTCCAAATACACAACGAACATATTACAGACCATAGAACACATAATGATCACAGATACCCATAACAGAACTAGGCACCACAATATGTTACAATCCACAAATCATGATCATCTCATAATCGGCCACTCAGAACTAGTGCCACAGGGAGGAGGCCGGGGAGGTGGAGGAAATTTGAACGCTTACATTTGAACAGGCACATGGAGTCAACTAGAAGGAAGGCTGAGGACAGAATGACTGCTTATAAAGAACACCTGATGAATGTGGGCGTGAGTGACTTGCTGTCAGCCAATGAGAGTGAGGGGAGTAGACATGGAGAGAGACTGCTGATTTAAAGAAACAGAATGAATACTGACTGAGAATGAGGAGTATAATACAATAACCATTCTGCCCTCCGTGCCTCCATGAACTATCGCTTACGCTGGATTTAACTCATGTGCAGCAGAGTCTACGTGCGGCCTGCGTCCTGGGAGGCAGATGAAGATCGTGGGAGGAACCATCACGACGGTGGAGTCACACCCCTGGATGGCAGCCATATTTTGGCGGAGCAGATCCAAGAAGGTTTTCCGCTGCGGAGGGAGTTTGATCTCTTCCTGCTGGGTTCTGACTGCCGCCCACTGCTTCCCTGACGGGTAGGGGTCAGTCACCGCGAAACAATAGCAATGTTCATATCGCCGACCAAAGGCCTGTTCATACAGGGGTCGGCAACCCAAGATGTTGAAAGAGCCATTTTTGACCAAAAATTAAATTCAAAATCTGTCTGGAGCCGCAAAAAATGTAAGCCTAATAAGCCCTTCAAGGGGAATTCCACCCATTTTCATTTTTGTTTTTTCTGAGAGTGTACAAATGAGAACCAAATGGACCCTAGCGGGTCCATTTGGTTCCATTTGTACACTCTCAGAAAAAATGTCCTAAAAGAAAAATCATGAACATGGTGAAACACAACTTGATGACATTATCAAGTTGTGTTTCTCCATGGTAATGATGTTTTTTTAGACCTCCATTTTTAGGAAATACAGAATTGGGGGAACTTTTTTTTTACCATGTCAGACAGCGCATGGCGTGTTGGGTGCTGTCTGTCAGTGACTGAAATGTTTATATTATGTTGGCGGATCACCCTAATGTTTGTATATAATACTGCTACAGCCAGGGAGCCACTAGGGCTGTGTTCTAGAGCCGCATGTGGCTCCTGAGCCGCAGGTTGCTGACCCCCGCTCTAGTCTTAGGTGACTCAAAATCACCTAACCAGTAGCCTCGATCTCCAGGCTTCCATCTGTGCTGTGAGATGAGAGCCTGGACCCACGGTACCCCAAAACGACTGAAAAGGCGGGACTTTCGGTTCGTTAACTTCCGCCGGATGTTGTCATTTTTCAGCCGATCACGGCGCGATGCTCCCGAAGATGTATACCCCGTGGAAACATTTTATTTCTCCCTTTGTGCTCCCAAAGCCGTTATAAAGGTTTAAGAGATGATTTCGTGTGCACTGCCATTTTGCACACTTCTTTTACTGCTTTGTTCGTTGAAATCATTATTTCTGAAAATAAGAGTGAACAAGTTAAGGGCGCTAGTGAGGGCTGAACAGGGTTGTTTTACTGGAGACTGTAAATACAGCAACTTCCGGAACTCCCGTTCATAGTCTCAAAAGTGCACCGTTTGTCCAGGGTGCCTAACCAGTGATTTTGATGATGGCGCTCATAGTCCATCACCATGTTGGGAGGGCAATGTCTGTCTCTGGGCTGCCCGGAGTGAGTCTGGGTGACCACGTGTGTTTAGAGGTTAGTAAAAACATAGAGAAGGGCTTAGAAGAGCGGTCGTTTGCATTTAACCGCAGCTCAGTGACGTCATGTTGTAATTTCTGGTGATATCGGTGCTCTGCTCACCTCATGGGAGACCAAACAAAAATGTTCGTTGACTACCTTTTTTCCACTGACGAAAATGAAATAAAACAAGCTATGATGACTAAGATTAAATATTTTCTTGTAATTATTTTTGCCAGAAAATAATTACTAGGTTAAAATGTTATTATTAGGGACGACGGAGAGGAGATCCAGTAAAGCTAAAGGGCTATTCATACTTCCGTTTGAGGTGATAAGTTATCACCTCAAAAGTTAAAGTGTAGTGTGGATAGGTCTAAGCTAAGACCTCTTAGGTTGCACGCTCTGGTGTTACGCTCTGAAATACGCAATTGTCGACTAAACTAGACTAACACTAAAACATCTCAGATGACTATTCAAAAACACTATGATTATAACTAAAAAAAAAAATGCTGTCAGATCGAATCAACCCTAAACACCTGCTTCTCAGCAGGTGCGGTGCTGAAAAGCAATCAGTGACATCTGGTGTGTTAGAATGCCCTGGCTGCAGGGGCGGATCTAGGCATGGGGCAATGCCCCCCTAAATACCCAGTCTGCCCCCCCAAACACGATGCCATGCAAAACAACCCAAGATATTTCAAATTAAAGTGCTTATATTTAAAATGATTTGAAACACTACTACTACTAACTACAATAATCTCACCACTAAACCTTTCATCATTGAAAACAGAAAACTCTCTGAGTCAGACCTTTAGCTTTATGCATGCTGTGTGTCTGTTGCAACTTCAACAACAACTGATGTTATTATTGATGCTTTAGTTGACTAATAAAAGTCCTGTAACCGAAAATGGTATGGGTGCGGCTTCATCGCGATGAAGCCGCACCCATACCATTTTCTCTTGCCCCTCCAACATGTTCTCTTGCCCCCCCAAATGGGACATGTTAAATCCGCCCCTGCCTGGCTGTGCTTCTCTTCCAGCTCTGCAACCAAAACACGGCGCCTATCCGTCTCCCTGGGGAAGAACGCTCTGAACGAGACCGACCTCGCCCTGGAGCAGACCTTCCAAGTGGACGAGCTCCACATCCATGACATGTACGACAACACCGCGGAGAACTACAACAATGACATTGGTATGAGTTCTAGTCAGGGTTATAACAGTTAACTAAAACTAAAAAAACAAAAACTAAAATTAAAAAAAAAAAAAAAAAAAAAAAAAACATTTGAGTTGAGTTGAAAACTGTAATGTGGGTTCAGAAAACTAACTAAAACTAACTGAAATTATACCCAAAATACCCTTAGTTTCAGTTTTTATAAAGCTTTTAAATCCAAAATGTGTTGGTGAGCAGCATGAGGAGGAGATGCTTCTAGGGCCACGTTTACACGGAGACGCTTACGAGTAAAAACGATAAAATATTTTATCAGAAGTGCCTTTCGTTTATATGGTGACGGCGTTTTTGGGGCTTGAAAACGCAAAAATCTCAAACCACCCTTGAAAGTGGAAAAGTTGTATACGCTCCAGCGCAGCGTCTCCGTCTAAACAGACCAAAACGCAAAACTGGCTGTTCTGCTCACGTTGTCTAGGCAACGCAGGCGCTTTGGGCGACTCGTGTTGAAATATGAACAATATCAAATACAAATGTAAGCCGGTTACACAAATATTGGCAATGCGGCACGCAAAATAGGCTACTTATTGGAAGGTTAGGACATCGGAGAGAGAGAGAGAGAGAGGCTGACAGCGCGTCTCAAATGTGGTCTTGGATATCGCATAATAAGGTTGTCTGCACATCAAGAGGATACGATGGTAGAACGCGCCTCAAAAGTGCTCTTGTACATCGCGTAAGTTGAGGCTTGACGAACAAATATTTGGTATGGGCATAAGCGTATTTAATACTATTGATTGCAGCTGCTTTTCCAGCTCATCAATGCAAACGAAGCGTTGTTGACTACGCATGTTTTAGTCGCTGTCTGACATGACAACAAGTTACGGGATGCAAGTTATATAACTTATTTTGTATATATTGTAATATTGTAATATCAATAGCCTCGGTGGACATGGGGGGGGGTACCTGTGTTGTAAGTTATTTCACATTGCTCGCTGAGTGGCCGTGTGATACAAGAAGTTGTAGAACAGGGACAATCTGTCGCGAGGAAAATAAGTCCATGCAGTATAGGACGTTCTCTTCAGACGTTCATATTTTTGCTAGTGTATGCTATAAGCTGGTCTGCATCTGATTCAATGAAAGGGGGATGCGGCATTCGTGCGGTCCAGAGTCCTGACTGCTCGCATTTAGACCACGTGTCGCCAATATTGTGTCCCGCGGGGCTCCTGTTCATAGCCCCCTCGCTGCATAGTCTAATTATCAGTGATGTTTGGAACTTATGCGAGGGTTATAGATTTGATTTTACCACTCACAGATATTGGAAAAACATGATTTGTGTGGAAAAATTGAGAAAGAAATGATAACCTCCGGGAAGACGGGTCCCGGAGGATTTCCCGGTATTAAACCCTAGGCCGGACCCTTCCAGGCCGACCCAGAGCCGGTCGCGAAGCACCGCCGCGGACAAAGTGCGCCCGGCGGGGGCACAGGGCAGCGCGCCCAATGGATTTCTACACACTTTTGCGTCACTGTATGCACACAGATTTCCTCATGAGAACGCTCGTCTAGACGCGAAATAATAAGTGAAGACGCGACGCCACTTTTGCGTCTTCTGTTCACATACTCTCCGTGTAAACGTAGTGAAGTATCTTAGTGAATTGACGTGCAAAGAATTTGTATGACTTTAATGTGGTCTGAAACTGCGTAATGATAGGTGTGAGATGTGGTAGTTCGCCCTTGAGTGTTTTCATATTTTCTAATTTGGCCCGCTTTGAAAAATGTTTGGACACGCTGCCCGGGACCATCTTGCTCATGAGTTGTACGCTATGACTTGCTTTTGTTTGGCCTTCCTTATCTTACAGTATCTGGCTGGCATTTTTTCCTCTGCGGTTTTTAATGTTCTTTGAGCAACTTCTTGACTGCTGACTCACAGAGACTGAATTTCCCTTGTGGGGAAAGTTAATTATGTGGTTGTTCCTTCCAGGCCTGTGGTATAACTCTCAATACCTCAGAAAGGCGACGGTGAAGCCCATGGCTCACGACGTGTGCAGTCAAAAGGACTACTACGGGCACCTGATCACAGAGAACATGTTCTGTGCCGCTCACCCCGATTGGAGTCAGGATGCATGCGAGGTATGTGACACAAGCAGTGTTGCCAACTTGGAACATTAGTTGCTATATTTAGCTTTTTTCCAGACACCCCCTAACCCCAAAATTGGTGAACAACTCCTGGCGGAAAATCTAGTGCTTTATTTGCTGGTGAGTTGGGGCGAAATTGGTTGGCAGGCACGAGAGATAAAACCCTTGTTTTTCGCCCCTATGATAGTCCTCCTTCCTTCCTAGAAAGGACCACTGGTAACCAAATGGACCCTTATAGATCTGTAACTCTTGAAAATGAAACCAAATGGACCCAACGGTCCATATGGTTTTATTTTCCACTCATTTTCCGCTCTTTTGGTTTCATTTTACACTTTCAATTATATTTAAACATCTGAATTACCTAATTATCAAGAAACATTTAGAAAATGTAGAAGAATTACTATTTTAACCAACATTTTGACAGTTATTAAGGGTCCATTTGGTTTCATTTTATGCTCTTTTGGTTTTATTTTACGCTCTCATTTTTATTTAAACATCTGAATTACCACTTCTCAAGAATCTACACAATTAGAAATTGAAGAAGAATTGCTGTATTTACCAACATTTTGACAGTTATTTCTCCTAAATTAGTCCAAGAGACTAAACTCAAGTGGTGGCTAAAATGCAGAATAAATAGTGGGCCCTGGTATGAAAATGGTTGAAAACCCACTGCTCTGGCGAATTCTAGTGCATTTTGAAAGTGCCACTAGTGCATTTTTGGATTTTGGGAATTTGGCAACACTGGATACAGGCCAAAACATGACCAGAGCCCCGATGACTCAGGGGCTCGATGACTGGTGCAGTCTCACAGATAGTACTATACTATCCACGGAATGCCACCTACGAATTGCGTGCATACACTGCGAGTTAAAGCAAAAATCTGTGAATATGCACTTGGGCGTGTTTTTCCACATACCGGAAGTGGCTAGTTGGGGGTGGGGCAGTTTGGGTTTTATAATATTTACTATTCTGTCCCTAACACATCGCAACTCGGACGCGGCTGAGTCGGCTCTGCCGACCATCGCAATGCTCAGCGCGGCAATTCGCTCGGCTAGCGCCTCGCTCAGTGGCGCTTCACAATGCTCATGGTCGGCAGAGACGGCGCCGCTCTGTCATTTTCAGTGGAAAGACGAATATGCACGGATTCATTGTAAGCGAATATGCACAGATTTTTGCCTATTCTAGGCGAGTATTCACGTAATGGGCCCCGTGCCTAACGTGCATATTCGCCTAAACCTCATGAGACTGGGTTGGATGGCTACATCATGCCACTTTGCATTCCTCTCACCCCTGCATCGCTTCTTTCCGCAGGGGGACTCGGGCGGACCTCTAGTGTGTGAAGTGAGCGACAGATTCTTCCTGTATGGCGTCGTCAGCTGGGGCGAGGGCTGCGCACAGGAATTTCGCCCAGGTGTGTATACCACAGTGACCAATTACAACCGCTGGATCGAAGAGAAGACGGGTCTAGATCCCATCGCTACGGGCTCCATCATGTTCCCTCAGAAATGACACTCTTTCTCTGAAAACCCACTGGCCCGTGATTATAGTGCCTAATGTATACTGACTGCTGGTGTCCTGTAGTACCAATTATTTGTGGCTTTTTTCCGAGCCTTTATTTGATAGACGCAGTCAGGGCCGGATCTAGAGGGGGCGCAGGGGTGGGCAGAGCCCACCCAAACGTTGTGCATCCGGCCCACCCAATGAAACGTAATATCAGTGGTTTTCAACCAGTGGTCCTTGAGAGAGTTCCAGGTGGTCCCCAGGCTAAATGGTGGAAAGTTGGTTAACCGGATGTAACTCTTTGAGAGCGTAAACATGAAACCAAATGGACCCTTGCGGGTCCATTTGGTTTCATGTTTACGCTCTCAAGAGTTAAAATATTCATCATGTGAATTAGCGCCAATTCTACACAACTAGAGAATGTAGAAGATTAATGGTAATTTTTGACCTGTATGTTTGACTGTTTTGTTTCCCCAAATCCAGCGTGGAATTGTGGGCAAAACAAAAACAAATCTATATAGTTTTGTGGTCTGTGGGGGTAAAAATGTCCTCAAATGGTGGTCCGTGGCTCAAATGCTGAATAAATAGTGGGCCCTGGTGTCAAAAAGGTTGAAAGCCACTGCTTCATATGAAAAACTTTGGAGTTGCCCACCCTGCCATTCTTCCAGCCCACCCCTAGTAGGGCTGGCTAAATCCGGCCCTGGGCAAAGGGGCCAGAAAGACGGGGACTGTCCGTTAGTCCGACTTAAAGTTAGTTAGATCATGATGTCATGCAAAAAAAAAAAAGTACTGCCAAAGCAGACATCCCGGAAAGATCCAGGTTAGAAAAATCCATCTTGGTGCAAGGCTTGATAATGCAAAGGAGAGGAAAAATACCAGCTCTCAAAGTGATTGTCTGACGAGTACACAACGTACGCGTTTGGGCTATAGAGCTGCGCAGTCCCGTCCCCCTCGTGACATCGCTCCTGTTCCAGAAACGGATTCCCCATTCATTTTTCTCATAGGCTTTTCAAAAACGATGTATATAAAGATCAATTACGCCGCGGACAAAGCCAACTCGGGTCGTGACAAATCATGATGACACACACAATCTTTTGGGACAATCAAATAGTTTCTAAGATGGAAAAAGGAAACATGTGTTGTATCCTGCCGTTAGATATTGCATGATAATAATATGTTTGTTACCCGTCATGATTTGTCATGACCCGAGTTGGCTTTGTCCGTGCCGCAATCGTGTTTTTATGAACCATTTTCGAAAAAGTCTATGAGGAAAATGAATGAGGATTCCATTTCTATGAGGATCAATAAAGGGATGTAAAGGGGTGTAAACTGTAATTTGTTGTATTTCAGTTACCGGTATAACAAGGTTTACTGAATTCACTGAATTTGTCATTACTACATTACTGAGTGTATTAAAGGGGAACTCTACCCATTTTCATCATTTTAATATGTCATTAATATTAGAGATGTTGTGTATGTGGACATGATAAAAAAGTTCCCCCAATTCTGTGTTTCCTAAAAACGGAGGTCTGAAAAAATTAACATGGTGAAATACATCTGATGACATCATCAGATGTATTTCACTATGTTAATGATTTTTCTTTCAGACACCTTTTTCCTGAGAGGGTACGAGTGGAACCAAATGGAACCGCCAGGGTCCATTTGGTTCACATTCGTACCCTCTCAGGAAAAAAATTGAAAATGGGTGGAATTCCCCTTTAAGTAAATGGTACACATGTGTGTACAGTAATTCATATTTACTGCTGCAGTTATTTTGCAGCATATTTCTATTTACATGTGTATTTTATTGTGTGATTAAATCTTTGAGATATTCAAGTTATTTTTGTATTTCAATTAAGGGCTTCCTTACCAACATGTTATGTCAGTGCTGTTTTAAATAAAAACAATTTTTCTATATTTGACTATATAACCATTTCCACTTGCCGCTCCAGTTTTTGCATTAGGTCACGTAGACAGACGATCCGAAAACTGCGCTCTTGGCGAAATCTCTGATACCTGACTGTGGTAGGGCTGTTGAAAATAACAAGTTAATTAGTTAAATTCATTTTGTTGATTAATCTGATTAAAATTTTTAACACAATTAACTCATGTGGACAATGACTCAACACTTCTCATTGAAAAAATGGTCAGAGCGTGGTTTTACAGACATATAGCTGTGTCTCTCCCTGTAAGCAGAGCCATAGAGTATAGCTAGAGAGATCTACAAGCATTGGGAGCTTTTAGATCTGATAAATATTTAAGAAATAAACAGTTCTCTTTTTTTTCAGGATTCTTCTTCTTTTTTTAAAAAAAAATGTTCAAATTCTGTAAAGGAAAACAGGCATATTTTGGACATAGTTCGAATGGTAATTAATCACGATTAAATAAATTTTGAAGCTGTGATTAATTTGATTTTTTTTTTTAATCATTCAACACCCCTAGTGAAAAATAGTACTACCATTGCCCCTTAACCATCCTATACTCACCACTCTGACCCTATAGTAGTCACTCATGCATGTGGAATCTATGACCAGAGTCCACTCTGGATGATCTCAACCACATCCATGACATCTTCTGATCTGCAACAGACATTTTTCTTGCTTTACTTGTTGGGAACCAACATGTTTTGTCATAATTTAAAGCAGTGACAAATCAGTCATTGCCGGAGAAGCGAATGCCTCTCACAGCAGCTACAATCAGACAGACTTACTGTAGCTGCAATATGCAGCTGTTTGTTGATAAATTATCTCACTGTCCCTGACTGTAAAACATGCTCTGCCCAGTGTTGCCAACTGCCAAGATCCAAAATGCACTAGTGGCACTTCCAAAATGCACTAGAATGCGCTAGATGCTTGCCTGGAAGGGAATATACAGTATATAAACATACAGTTACAAATGACCATTAATCTTCTATGTTCTCTAGTTGTGTAGACTTGGGCACATGATAAATATTTTAACTCTTGAGAGCGTAAAAATGAAACCAAATGGACCCGCAAGGGTCCATTTGGTTTCATTTTTACACCCTCAAAGAGTTACATCTGGTTAACCAACTGTCCATCATTGAAAACCACTGTCATAGGAGGAAAATGGTGAAAAACGAGGGTTTTATCTCTGGCGCCTGTCAACCAATTTCGCTCCAACTCACCAGCAAAAAAGGCACTAGATTTTCCGCCAGGAGTTTTTCACTATTTTTGCGCTAGGGGGGTCTGGAAAAGAGATAAATATAGTGACAAATGCGCCGAGTTGGCAACACTGGCTCTGCTTGTGACTCACAGAATCACAGAATAGATGAGTAATGGTCATTTTTGTCTGTATGTTTGACAGTTTTTTTCCCCCCAAGTACGACCTGGTATTGTGGACAAAAGCAAAATAAATCTTTAGGTTTGGGATCTGTGGGGCTAAAATGACATCAAATGGTGGTGGCTCAAATGCTGAATAAATAGTGGGCGCTGATATGAAAAAGGTTGAAAAACAACTGTCGTAGGTAAAAGGAAATATAGGCCCTCCGGCTATGTGCTTAAAATAATGCTATACCAATACTACCTAAAAGGCTAAAACAGCTCTCATTCCAATTTCTACATTTACATTCTATACCAGAAATAATAGCAATACCACCAGTACAGTAGTGGTATTAGCGGAATTAGTTGATTTTCATGAATGCACACATTTAGAAAAGGTAGACGAATAATAGCAAAAGAGAAAAGATATTTCGATACAATGGGGGAATCCTGGAAGCAGGAGTTGAAAGCCTGCTTCCAGGGTATGTGTAGGCGTTTAGGGGAAGACCTCTGCTATGGGAACTAGAAAACAGCTGGCCTTGTCGTTTCTGTGTTGAGAGCTGTGGCATCAGGCAAAGTGTGGGAAACAAGTGCAATTCAGACGGTGCAACTCATCTAGCTCAGGAATTAGACTAAGAGTGGGGTGGCTAGTACTGGCTACATACTGTAGTTTTAGCTCAGTCGTTCAGCCGGTGGTCCCCGGGCTAAATGATGGACAGTTGGTTAACCAGATGTAATTCTTTCAGAACGCCTGTTGGAATATTTTAATTCATATGAATTAAAATATTCCACCAAGCGCTCTGACAGGGGTTGACACTAAGGTCTCTGAGGCACTTGCCCATCAGGCAAATGCAAGTCAGGTTCTACTTGCCCTCAGGTCATGGTCACTTGCCCCCCAAAAATATATTGTAAATTTTGCATTTAAGTTTACTTGGGTGCTTGGGTTCCAGGTGGTCCCCAGTTAAGTTGGTTAACCAGATGTAACTCTTGAGAACGTAAAAATGAAACCAAATGGACCATTTGGTTTCATTTTTACGCTCTCAAGAGTTAAAATTAATCATCTTAATTAGCTCAGGGCTACACAACTAGAGAATGTTGAAGATTGGGTCATTTTGATGTGTATGTTAATTTGCCTGTTTTGTTTCCCAAATCCAGCCTGGAATTGTGGATAGCGAGAAAGCAGGGAAAGACACAGAGGCAGAGTGCAATGACTGCCTTCAAGACAAATTTATCTTGTGTTGTGTTATAGTGCACTAAGTTGCACACTTGCCCGATCGGGCAACCAGGTAGCAGTCTTCACTTGCCCCACCATTTTTTTTACTTGCCCCGGGCAAGCGGGCAAGTGTTAGTGTCAAGCCCTGCTGTATTATCTACTGCATTCTAGTGCATTTTGGCAGTTGGCAACACTGGTGCCAGACCCCCTGGTCCCAGCAGAGTAGTTTGAGAGTGGCAGACTGTGTCCCTGTTTTTCCTATAACTGAACTGAACGTGAGATGTCAGTAGGGTCTTCAAGGATCACACCGGCTAGGTCACCTGAGAGAGGTGTTATGATGTGAGACCCAAATCCTAGATGACGTTGGTATAATCAAATCAGCTAATGATTCCCGAGCGTGGCAAGCCGCAGCTCACCGCTCCTTGGAGCTCACCACTCCAAGTGAAGGGTTAAAAGCGGAGGTCCAATTTCGCTGCGGTAACGTAGTGACAAATCATGCGACTTTGACTTTGACTTTGATACATACAGTACTTATACCTAGAAACCCCATTTAAGGCTATTAACGTTCGTCTTACGGCAGATATGTTTGCCTGAAAAGGAATCTTTGAAATGTTCCATCGTTTTAGAAATATAGTGCTTCGAAATTTGAGAATTTTATAATGGGGTCAATGGTCAGCTTCATAGGGGGTCAAAAAATCACGTTCACCTTCATACTTTTTTAGATTCAGCTTACCGTGGGGATACATGCTGGAACTTTTTACTTTAAAATGTTTTGCAGTTTCTCTGTTTCCTCAGTCCGTCCGTCCCTCCGTCCGTCCGTCCGTCCATGCACGGTTCAGGTCGCACCCGATTGGCCGGTTTAGGTGATGTCATCATATTATCTTGCTCCGCTCACGTACGAGTAGGCCATGGCCTACTTGTTCGCTCCGCTCACGTATGCTCGCCCCGATGTCATCAGAGACCTGTGCCACAACTCATCTGATCGTGATTTACGATGGTGTGTGATGACAAGAGTGCCCCTCACTTCATGCGGGGGCGCAAGTTCGGCGATCGGTGCGCGGTGGTACGTGGTGTGCGTTTTGTGGTTGTCTTCCCTCGGGATGGCCGGGGTTGGGGGGGGGGGTGACATAATTGGAACCGGCTCGGACATAGGTCGTCTGTTTGGCAGATTCAGGAGATCGAGAAATTGTGATGTAATTACAAGGACGTCATGACTAATCTCCTCTATTAGAGAGATCAACGACCGGTATAAGTCACAGAATATGCCTTGCCTTTACCCAATAGACCGACCAAGAGGATTTGGCCACTTTTGTCAGTAATGTATCGCTGGGAGGTGCAGTTGAGAGAGTTGAGAAACTACAGCTATGACACTGCAGTGCCATTGGGACAGTGCGTGTACTGCTTTAAACGCAACAGGAAGCGGTTTGATGTCTATGTCTTCAACACAGTGACTTTGAACTGGAAGAAGTTGGAGTTGGCACCAGGAAGTGAACGTCATCTCGAGGTTCGCTCCATGCCCCGTGGCTGCACAGCTGTGCTGGTAGAAGATACAGTCCTCATCTGTGGATACCACCGGGAAGAGGGGTGCATTGTGCTTTATGCAGTCGATGTCGACGACCGCAGATGGTTCAGACCACAGGTTTCCGGGACCGTCCCAGATTGGAGGGAGAACTACTCGGTCTGTGTTTTGAGAACGGTCGTATATCTCCATGGAGGATGCACGTGCCAATATTTTAATGACCTGTACAAGTTGGACAGCGGCACAATGGTCTGGTCTCTGATTGACACCCGAGGAGCTGAACCTCGTGCTTCATCGCGGCACTCTGCTACCATCATCGGAACAAAGATGTTTGTAGTTGGGGGCTGGAGCTGGGCTGGAGGGTGTCTGCGCTGCAACACCACTGTCAGAGTGTTCGACACAGAAACAGACACCTGGATAAACACACCTTCTACGCAGCTTAATCCAGGAAAACGCTGTGATCATTCAGCCTTTGCCTACAATGGAGAGCTGTACGTATGTGGCGGTGGCTGGCATGAAGATGGCATCCGGAATGGGTCTGACAGCAATGACTCCGTCAATGATTTGTGGAAATTCAATCCAGAGACCTTCTACTGGAAGAGGGTTGAGCCCAAGGGCAAAAAACCTTGTCTGAAGCAAAAGACGTGCTCTTCTGTGATGGGAGATCGTGTCATCGTCTTTGTAAGCCGCGTCTATGGAAGCCACAAAGACATCTACCATATGGACATCTTAGACTTCAGTCCTGGTCTAAAGACATTATGCAAACTAGCAGTTATTCAGCACGATCTGGAGCAGTCCCAACTCCCACACAATATCAGGTGGGAACTGGCAGCCATGCACTACAAATAGCGACTGCATGTGAAAGCAAAAACTGAGAAATGGTAAAGTAAACGGTGAATTTCATATGGTGCCTTCATGCATGGTGCTTTACAGTGCGGGAGCAATTTGGGGTTCAGTGTATTGCCCAAGGACACATCGACATGCAGATAGGAGGGCATTCGAACCAACAGATCCATGGATCGTTGGACAACCTGTTGTACGATCGTCAAAAACACGTACTGACATGTGGGGACCAGGCACTACTCTCCCATTACCCTATAACAGTGTTTTTCAACCTTTTTGACACCAGGGACCACCATTTATTCAGCATTTGAGCCACGGACCACCATTTGATGACATTTTATGAGTAAATATACCCATAAACCCTGAAAATTACTTACAACCAGGACATGCTGAGAAAACCAAATGGACCCATGAATTGAAACACAGAAAAGCACACAGTCGGCAAGTCAGTTCAGTGGAAAAGATGAAAAAAATACGTATTATGGGGGAGAAGCAAAAGATGTATTACAAAAGCCCACAAACGTCGCACAAAAATGGTAAAACATTTTCTCAAAGAATAATGGCTGAGACACACATTATATTTCATTTGTTATCAGGAAATACACGTGGCACACAAGTGAACAACCTCCCGCATGACGTTTACTGCAAGGGCTTATGGGAAAAGAAGTTTTAATACAATGGAGATGAAGTAGAAGCAGATGATGTAACCAATTCTACCCAGCAACAGAGTCTGAGAGAGACGAATCCTTCTCACAGGCTAGCAAGTGCATAGATAAGACTTAACCATAACAACGTCTGGGAAACAAAACGATTCAACCATAACAACCTAGTACATTGTGATCTGTGTAATATCAACTAAGGACAAACAAATCTTTAACCTTATCAGCAGTATGTCAAAGGTGTCGAATGAATGTAGAAATATGCAACTTGAAAACAGCTGATCTACAAGGTGGTAAAATGAATGGAACAGATCTACAACATGCTAGCACAGCCCAGTTACAATCCATTGATGACATATGTAAATAATTCACAATAGAATTCTGAAATATTAAATATTTCCAATATTTCCATCAGACCTGTACCCAGAAGGGGCACAGATCTAGTTAATATTGTGATATGACATACTTATTTCAAAGGAATAAGAGTTTGTTTTTGTTCATTTCTGATTTCTCGATTTTTGTCATCAGAACTATAGGCTATAGCCTTGCGTTTTTGCCAGATTTCATCATTTTTCGAAAATCTTCCAAAATCATCCAATATAAATGATGTCGTTGTTCCTAGATTTCGATATTTTTCAAAAGTCTCAAAAACGATTAAAACATCATACTATAGCATATGGTCCGAGGTCATGTACTATAGTCTGTCGTTTTTCTTCGATTTCGTCATTTTTCGAAGATCGTCAAAAATCCTCAAAGCAATGAAAAACGGTAAGGCTATAGCCGTGCACTTTTTCGAAATTTTGACATTTTTCAAAAATCCTCAAAACGGTGAAAGACGGCATACTGTGCAAGACCGTAAGGAATAGCCTTGCGTTTTTGCCAGGTTTCGTCATTTTTCAAAAATCTTCAAAAATCGTCAAAACGATGAAAAACGGTAAGGCTATAGCCTTGTGCTTTTTTCAAAATTTCGACATTTTTTCGAAAATCCTCAAAAACCCTCATAACGATGCAAAAGGACATGCTCTGCAAGATCGTAAGGCTATAGCCTTGCGTTTTTGCCAGATTTTGTCATTTTTCGAAAATCTTCAAAAATCGCCAAAAGGATGAAAAACGGTAAGGCTATAGCCTTGCGCTTTTTCCGAAATTTCAACATTTTTCGAAAATCCTCAAAAATCCTCATAACGAAGAAAAAGGGCATGCTGTGCAAGATCGTAAGGCTATAGCCTTGCGTTTTTGCCAGATTTCGTCATTTTTCAAAAATCTTCAATAATTGTCAAAAGTAAACGATGAAAAACGGTAAGGCTATAGCCTTGCGCTTTTTTCAAAATTTCGACATTTTTCGAAAATCATCAAAAATCCTCATAACGATGAAAAAGGGCATGCTCTGCAAGATCGTAAGGCTATAGCATTGCGTTCTTGCCAGATTTCGTCTTTTACGAAAATCTTCAAAAATCGTCAAAACGATGAAAAACGGTAAGGCTATAGCCTTGCGCTTTTACCGAAATTTCCACATTTTTCGAAAATCCTCAAAAACCCTCATAACGATGAAAAAGGGCATGCTGTGCAAGATCGTAAGGCTATAGCCTTGCGTTTTTGACAGATTTCGTCATTTTTCGAAAATCTTCAATAATCGTCAAAACGATGAAAAACGGTAAGGCTATAGCCTTGCGCTTTTTTGAAATTTTGACATTTTTCAAAAATCCTCAAAATCCTCAAAACGATGAAAAGGGGCATGCTGTGCAAGACCGTAAGGCTCTAGCCTTGCGTTTTTGACATTTCTCGAAAAATAACGAAATAAACAATGGAAGCAAGCCTTTGGTGTTCCTGTAACTTTCTATTGGGCATTTTGTGAGCTCATCAAACAGCTGGTGTGGCTCACTGGATAAAGGTTGTGCCTGAAGATTTGTGGGCCCGGGTTCAAGTCCTGGATGTTGTATGTTGTACCGTGTGCGTTGTCATCCGATGCATTTAACAGAGAAATAAAACAAGTAATTCTAGTACTTTTCTTTGTGATTTTCATTTAAAAAAATCAATACGACTTAATATAGTACTGTACTATGTCATCCAAAACCATAAACATATTATGTCTTGCATTCACTTTTTACTTTGAAATGTTTCGTAGTTTCTGTGTTTTTTTTTTTTACTTAAATGCCCAATGCATTTTCAATGGCAATAGCACAAACTTTATTATGCTATTCCTCCTACATACTTATACCTGGAAACGCCATTCATGGCTATTAACGTTCATCTTACGGTGGACATATTTGCCTGAAAAGGAATCTTTGAAATGTTTCATCGTTTTAGAAATATAGTGCTTCCAAATTTGAGACTTTTTATAATGGGGTCAATGGGAGCTACAAGGGGGGTAAAAAAAATCATAGTCACCAAAAAACTTCATTCACACTTTTTTAGATTTATCTTACAGTGGAGATACATGCTGGAACTTTTTACTTTGAAATGTTTTGTAGTTTCTGAGTTATTTAACTTAAACGCCAAATGCATTCCAATGGAAAACTTTATTATGTTACTTATTAGTCCTACATACTAACACGTAGAAACCCCATTTAAAGCTATTTAGTCTCATCTTACGGTGGACATGGTTGCCTGAAAAGGAATATAAAGCTTTATAATTTACAATGGGGTCAATTCAATGTTCTAAAAAGTAAGTCCTTGAGTGGGGTTTGAACTCCCAACCTCCACATGAAGGCCTATTGCCTAGTGCCAAACCCACTGGACCACCGGAGAGGTTTGGATGCTGTGGCTTTATTTGCCTTTGAGTAGCACCATTTATACAGAAAAATGACATCTATCTCTGATGTTTTTTATTTATTCCTATAAAGTATGTTTGCCCGGAAAGGAATCTTTGAAAAGTTTCATCGTTGTAGAAATATAAAGCTTTATAATTCATAATGGGGTGAATTCAATGTCGTTCCTAAAAGAAAGCACTTGAGTGGGGTTTGAACTCCCAACCTCCAGATAAAGGCCTGTTGTCTGGAGCCAAACCGATGGAGCCAGCTGGGACAGGTGGATGCTGTGGGTCAGTCTTTATTTGTATTTGAGTAGCACCATTTATACAGTAAAATGACATTGATCTCTGCTGTTTTTTATTCATTCATATAAATTATGTTGTTTTTCCTAGATTTCGACATTTTTCAAAAGTCTCAAAAACGATTAAAACGTCATACTATAGCATGTGGTCCGAGGTCATGTACTATAGCCTGACGTTTTTCTTCGATTTCGTCATTTTTCGAAGATCCTCGAAAATCCTCAAAACAATGAAAAACGGTAAGGCTATAGCCTTGCACTTTTTCGAAATTTCGACATTTTTCGAAAATCCTCAAAAATCTTCATAACGGTGAAAAACGGCATACTGTGCAAGACCGTAAGGAATAGCCTTGCGTTTTTGCCAGGTTTCGTCATTTTTCAAAAATCTTCAAAAATCGTCAAAACGATGAAAAACGGTAAGGCTATAGCCTTGCGCTTTTTTCAAAATTTCGACATTTTTCGTAAATCCTCAAAAACCCTCATAACGATGCAAAAGGACATGCTCTGCAAGATCTTTAGGCTATAGCCTTGCGTATTTGCCAGATTTCGTCATTTTTTTTCGAAATCCTCAAAAATCCTCATAACAATGAAAAAGGGCATGCTGTGCAAGATCGTAAGGCTATAGCCTTGCGTTTTTGCCAGATTTCGTCATTTTTCGAAAATCTTCAATAATCGTCAAAACGATGAAAAACGGTAAGGCTATAGCCTTGCGCTTTTTTCGAAATTTCGACATTTTTCAAAAATCCTCAAAACGATGAAAAGGGGCATGCTGCGCAAGCCTGTAAGGCTCTAGCCTTGCGTTTTTTTGACATTTCTCGAAAAATAACGAAATAAACAATGGAAGCAAGCCTTTGGTGTTCCTGTCACTTTCTATTTGACATTTTGTGAGCTCATCAAACAGCTGGCGTGGCTCACTGGATAAAGGTTGTGCCTGGAGATTTGTGGGCCTGGGTTCAAGTCCCGGATGTTGTACCGTGTGCGTTGTCATCCGATGCATTTAACAGAGAAATAAAACAAGTAATTCTAGTACTTTTCTTTGTGATTTTCATTTAAAAAAATCAATACGACTTAATATAGTACTGTACTATGTCATCCAAAACCATAAACTATATTATGTCTTGCATTCACTTTTTACTTTGAAATGTTTCGTAGTTTCTGAGTTTTTTTTTTTACTTAAATGCCCAATGCATTTTCAATGGCAATAGCACAAACTTTATTATGCTATTCCTCCTACATACTTATACCTGGAAACGCCATTCATGGCTATTAACGTTCGTCTTACGGTGGACATATTTGCCTGAAAAGGAATCTTTGAAATGTTTCATCGTTTTAGAAATATAGTGCTTCCAAATTTGAGACTTTTTATAATGGGGTCAATGGGAGCTACAAGGGGGGTAAAAAAAAATCATGTTCACCAAAAAACTTCATTCACACTTTTTTAGATTCAGCTTACAGTGGAGATACATGCTGGAACTTTTTACTTTGAAATGTTTTGTAGTTTCTGAGTTATTTAACTTAAACGCCCAATGCATTCCAATGGAAAACTTTATTATGTTATTAGTCCTACATACTAACACGTAGAAACCCCATTTAAAGCTATTTAGGCTCATCTTACGGTGGACATGGTTGCCTGAAAAGGAATCTTTGAAATGTTGCATCATTGTGGAAATATAAAGCTTTATAATTTACAATGGGGTCAATTCAATGTTGTTCTAAAAAGTAAGTCCTTGAGTGGGATTTGAACTCCCAACCTCCACATAAAGGCCTATTGCCTAGTGCCAAACCCACTGGACCACCGGAGAGGTTTGGATGCTGTGGGTAAGCCTTCATTTGCCTTTGAGTAGCACCATTTATACAGAAAAATGACATCTATCTCTGATGTTTTTTATTCATTCCTATAAAGTATGTTTGCCTGGAAAGGAATCTTTGAAAAGTTTCATCGTTGTAGAAATATAAAGCTTTATAATGGGGTGAATTCAATGTCGTTCCTAAAAGTAAGCACTTGAGTGGGGTTTGAACTCCCAACCTCCAGATAAAGGCCTGTTGTCTGGAGCCAAACCGATGGAGCCAGCTGGAACAGGTGGATGCTGTGGCCTGTGGGTCAGTCTTTATTTGTATTTGAGTAGCACCATTTATACAGAAAAATGACATTGATCTCTGCTGTTTTTTATTCATTCATATAAATGATGTCGTTTTTCCTAGATTTCGACATTTTTCAAAAGTCTCAAAAACGATTAAAACGTCATACTATAGCATGTGGTCCGAGGTCATGTACTATAGCCTGTCGTTTTTCTTCGATTTCGTCATTTTTCGAAGATCCTCGAAAATCCTCAAAACAATGAAAAACGGTAAGGCTATAGCCTTGCGCTTTTTCGAAATTTCGACATTTTTCGAAAATCCTCAAAACGGTGAAAAACGGCATACTGTGCAAGACCGTAAGGCATAGCCTTGCATTATTACTAGGTTTCGTCATTTTTCAAAAATCGTCAAAACGAAATTTCGAAAAAAGAAACACCTCCATATTTCTTATACCTCCATATGTTGAAGTTTATAATGGGCTCCAGGTAAAATCAAATCATGTCCTTGGAAGAGTTTTTCTAAAACCATTTTTCCATGAGATTTGAGAGGTCCATACATCTATAGCAGGGGTGCCCAAAAGGTAGATTGTGATCTACCGGTACATCACACATATTGTGCAGGTAGATCACATGACAGTACCGCTCTCAAGAGTTAAATTATATTTAAACTTCTGAATAACATACTTTTCCAAGAGTCCACACAATTAGAAAATGGAGAATAAATGTTAATAAATGTTATTTTGACCTCTTTCCCCAATTGTGGACAAAAACGTGAAAGTTCTTTAGTTCACAAACAGTCAACTCAAACCTCAAATACTGTTTTCAAATGTCATTAAGAGCATATACAGGAAAACCTTCCAATTCTCCCCCTATAGTTTTTATTATAAGTGCATTATTCTTAAAACACTATAACAGTAACACCATACCTACTATTTCAAAGCTCAAACTTTCTAGGGGGCATTTTATGATTGATACTAGGTTATCTTCTTCCAGGATGCTGCATGCTACCTTTAGATGGCGCCATCTCCACATAAGATGTGAAACTTTTTTATTTATTAATTAATCATAAGCATCCTCACCTAAATGGTATAGGTATACCATAAAGTAGATAAAATATATGTGAAAGATAACTTTAAATGTGATTTTCCCACATTTAGTGCTGAAAGAATTCAAGTGTTGGGGGGAAAACAGGCTTGGTCAAATTTATATATATAAAAAACAAAAACTATCTCTTATTTTTCTTTAGAGTAGACACTGTAAGCTGCCTTTGGATGTCATTTGTCGCGCAAATTCATTATTATTGAGCCTAATGGGAGCAAGTCTACTGTCAATAGTAAATTGTCAAGTTTTTTCCCGGTGCGGTGATACATCTCACTTCCTTTATAATGTGATAGTTGCACACGCACAGTAGCAACTGCAAAGCAAAAATATGACATAACAATGATTACAGTATCAAGAACAAAACATAAGGCTTGAATATTTATTTTTAAATGACCTATTTGAGTTCATTAGAGCAGCGGTAGTCGACCTTTTCAAAATGAAGTGTCATGTCTATTTTCTTGATAGTCGGAGTGTCACATCGACATTATGCCTAAATTATATATTTCCATCCAATTTTCAATATCCATATGCAGAGCAACGTTGCTTTTCTTTTGAATATTTTCTTTTATTACCACTGTTTACCCGGTCAGAGCTTACTGAATGTGAGTTTGAATGAATGTCATATTATGTGCAGGACAGACAGATGCGAGTGGACTTAATTTAACTGTACACCTTTTTATGGACTTTCAAATTTTAAATAAAAATCCTCTCTCTCATACTTGTGCCAGTCATCACCCTCTGAAGTGCCACTGTTGGCACCCATGCCTATAGGTTGCCTATAGAGTATTTTCCATTAGAGTAATGTTCCTTTTAGACTGACATTTCAACTGTTAAACCAAATGTATGCAGTCAGAATAAACCTGAAGACACCAGAGCTGCTTTTTCATTTAAAAAAAGTGTATCTGAATAGCAGCCTAATCAAATGGTTTTCAACAGGTGGTCCGGGGACCACCAGTGGTCCTTGAGAGGGTTCCAGGTGGTCCCCAGTTAAGTTGGTTAACCAGATGTAACTCTTGAGAACGTAAAAATGAAACCAAATGGACCCTTGCGGGTCCATTTGGTTTCATTTTTACACTCTCGAGTTAAAATATTCACCATGTGAATCAGCCCAAGTCTACACAACTAGAGAATGTAGAAGATTAATGGACATTTTGATCTGTAGGTTTGACTGTTTTGTTTCCCAAATCCAGCCTGGAATTGTGGACAAAAGCAAAAATAAATCTTTAGTTTTGGGGTCTGTGGGGCTAAAATGTCAAATGGTGGTCCGTGGCTCAAATGCTGAATAAATAGTGGGCCCTGGTGTCAAAAAGGTTGAAAACCACTGTGTTAGGGTGATAGCTAAAGAAGTGTAGTAATCCGATGACTTGATTAATCGTTTAAATAATCGGACGATAAATCGATTATGAAAATTGTTAGTCGCAGCCCTATGGAAGACAAATCTATCATGGCCAAATGCATATTGGTTATGACCTGGAAATGTTTGATACCCACCAAATTAAACCAAGAAACGTATTTAGGCTAGCCATTAGATGTTAAACATACAGTGAACAGCATGGCTGGTACTCAACAATATCACGATATGGGATTTCTGATGCATTTATATGTCCCAGTTTGCAATTTGTTTTACATTGTACATTATCGTCAATGACAACATCACATGGATACCAAAATCTTTAAGGATGATTTTGGGAGATGAATAAAATTAAAGTGAATGTCTAGATGAATTAAGAGATGAAATATCTTGCCGTTTTTATACTTCGTCCAATGCTACTTCCACTAATTCTAATTTTTGAAACAAAACATCCTGTGTTTTCTGGGTGGTGACAGAATATGCTTCCATGTTCGAATAAAAATAAATGCACTTTAATATAACGGAGTGAAACAGCCTACAGTTCATCTCACAGCATGTGAATATAACAACTAGGACAATAAAAGATAAACTCAACTTTAATTGGCATTTTGAATAAAGCTAGTGCACACCAGACCTCTCAATAGAGTTTAAAGTGCAATGTGGAGTCACTGATACCAAACAAAAACACCTAGTGCCAGGAGAAAAAAAGGGAGCGAAACAGGGAATGACAAGTTGCAAAGGTCATCATGCTCAGTCAGGAATCAAACTTGCGGCTTATTGTCAGGGCACTTTAGTGACTGTATGTATTATGTACTAGGCACCTTCACCACTAGACCCAAGTACACTTCAGGATTTAACTGTGTGGTGTTCACATGAGCCTGACTAGACAATAAAATGACATAAAATTTTTTGTTTGTTTTTTTCTGAAAGAGAAATATCCCTTTAATGTAGCATATGGATAGTTCAATGTTACTGTTCTTGAAAAAAAAAAAAAAAAAAAAAAAACGCCACAAGAACTACAAATAGAATTACTTTATTTCCTTCAAAAACAAGATGTAAAATAACTGTACTTAAAATGTAAATTTGCATTAAGAGTGTGCAAAACATGTACTTTTCAGGAGTGGGGAGAGGGGAAGAAATGTATGAGTCCAATTATTTAAACTCCCAACATACCACACTGTTAGTTTCTAGATCGGCCATTTTGTAAATTTGTGACACTGTGGTATGAGTGACATTATCCATTCCTGAGAATCATACATCCTACCACAGATTCATTAACACCAATTCTGTAAGTCGACACCATCAGATATGCCATTGTATTATAAATAAGCGGCAATTGCAATTTAATTATATTGTCAGAAACCTTGTATCTTGACTATAAGAAAGTGGTAATGTTGAGAGAGGGGAGGGGGTCTGGTAATTTCATTGGTCCATGTCATCAGAATCAGATTCTGCATTAGTGCCATCAATCCACTCCCCGTCACTGCCCTCATCTTTCTCGATCTCCTCAGAACCGTCGAAGTCACCTTCGCTGTCATCTACCTCAAAGTTCTCTGCACTCACACTCTCTTCGTCCTCTCTTGTGCTGCCCTCTTCATCGTCGTCCTCCAGATCTTCCACAAGCGACTTTATCAGCGAGTGCCTGGAGGCCACGGAGACGTTCGCTCCACAGCTCTTTCTTCGTGAGCCGAGTGGCGCGGGTCTGAGCGGAGTGGAACTGGAAGCCGCCCGTTCTGGAGCGAACGAGTCATCCAACGTGCCAAGAACGGGCTTGTGGATGTGGTCGCCTTCCTCCTCCTCCTCTTCCTCCTCCTCCTCCTCGCTGTCTTCACTTTCGATCACAGCCGCTTTCTTCTTATTCCTCTTGGTCGCTATGAACGAGTCGGCGGACTGATCCGACTCGGCGACGCGGGAGCCATTGGCGCTCGCAGTGCCTCTTCCCACCAATGACCTAATCAGGGAGGGTCGAGAGGCCGCAGAGACGTTCCCTCCGCAGCTCATCCGGGACCTTAAGGCGAGCGGGGCGGGCCTGAGCGGTGTGGAACTGGAACCTGCCAGTTCCGGAGTAAACGATTCCTCCTCCTCGTCTTCTTCGCTGTCAATCATGCGTGCCTTCTTGGTCGGTACTGCAGACTGGTCCATCTCGGAGAGACAGGAGCCATTGACGCTCTCGTGCCCTCTTCCCGCATTGAGCGACTTTTCCACGTCGAAACTGCCCTCCAACTGAAGACGGGAGAGCAGCTTACTCTGCCGGGCTTCCACTTGCTCTTCGTCCAGCTCTTCGCCGTCGAACATGTCCTCGTCGCTGTCCTCCAGCTGAAGGTGGAAGTTGCCGTGCTGGGGCGACTCCGAGTAGGAGTTCATGTCGGCGTCTTCGTTCATGCTCAACCCCGCGGACAGTCGCAGGACGGACAGTCTTTTGTTTTTCAGGGAGACGCCGGCGTCCTTTATCGGCGAGTCGACGATCTCGCTGACGGCGTCGGCGTCGCTTTTCTCCAAGACACTCTGAAACCCATTGAGAGACAGGTCTGTGGCCGGGGCACCGGCAATGCTGGCGTCCTTCATCGAAGTGTCCATGACCTCAGTGAAGGGCGCGTCCCGTGCGTCGACCCCGCACAGAACTCCATTCACGGTTGAGTCGCGTTTCTCTTCAGCCTGGTTCTCTGCAGCGCTATCGTCCAAGGTGATGTTGACCATCTGCGCGCTTAGATTTTGACCGCCGTCATGGTGCTCCTCCACAGGAGCAGGCTGTAGAAACGACCCATCATCTCTCAGTGACGGTTTGACGTCTTCTTCCGCCAATCCAGCAACAGCGTGATTCTCACCAACGCTTGCATCCATACTGTCGTCGATGATCTGTACGCTGTCGCTTTGTGCGCCGTTTTCTTGTTCTTCCACAGACTGGTCGAGGTCCACCACCACCGGCGCAGCAACAGGCGAGTGTTGGAGTTCGCCGTCGTTGTAGAGCGGAGAGGGCGGGGACTTTGTCTTCTCTCGTTTTTCGTTGGACGGTCTCGCTCCGTTCTGGCCCGTTTGTCTCAGCCAGGCCGGCTCTGTGCTTCCCTGCATGTTCGCCGCCATCTGCGCATGCAGCTCCGACTCGACCCTCATGAGCTCCTGCGCCTTCTGCACCCTCGTCTCGATGTAGTGCTGAGCCTCTGCGTCCTCGGGGTCCTCGTCGTCGCAGTTGGCCACCTCGAGTAGTAAAGATGAATACGGTTTATTGTCAGTGCCTTTACAGGTTCAACCAGTGAAATGCAAGTGTGGCTTAAACACTGTTAAACATAATATCAGGAATGCAGCGAACGGGAAATTCTTTTACCAGTTTGTGTACTACAATTTATTTATTTTTACTTTTTTTCTAATTCTGCCATGGTAAAAGACATGATTACAATTTGATTGTATCAAAACAGGATCTGTAAGTTAGCCCTGGTTGACTTTGAATATTCCGTGTTGGCTCTTAAAATTCAGCCGTTTCTGTTAGTATAGTTTCTGTTGCCAAATATGTGGTTAATAGTTGCCTAATAGTTTCGGTTGCCGAATATGTGGTGCTTCCCTTACATAATAGACCCTTTCTGTAAGGCCCTCCCCAAAGTGCCATGGTCCAATCACAAACATTGTTTAGCTGTGATAGACAAACCTCTCCACCAATAGCTTTTCTATATGATAAAACATTGCTTACAATAATAATAATTTTACCAATGCATACATTTTCCCACTGCATAGGCCATGCCTTGTTGATGGATTTTGGAAGAGATTTTGAAGGTCTGGTTCCAAAAATGAACCAGTATTTAATGTGTAAATAAGTCCATGATATTTACATTGGAATGAATGAGGCCTGGGCTGGAAAGTGTTCTAGCCTTGAGTGGACACTCGGGGGGGGGTGGGAGGCAGGGCTTACTGAAAGGTCTATTGCTGGGGTTTTCAACAGGTGGTCTGGGGACCACCAGCGGTCCCTAAACGGATTCCAGGTGGTCCCCAGGCTAAATGATGGAAAGCTGGTTAGGTTTCATGGTTGGTTTCATTTTCAGCCTCAAGAGTTAAAATATTGACCATCTGAATTAGCCCCAAGTCTACACAACTAGAGATCTAGGTTTGGCCCGTTACGTTTCCGAAATCCATCCTGGAATTGTAGATAAAAAAAAAAAAAAAAACAGATGAAATCTTTGGGTTTTTGGAGTCTGTGTGGGGGTAAAAAAAAAAGCCATCAAATCGTGGTCCGTGGCTCAAATGCTGAGTAAATAGTGGGCGCCTGGTATGGAAAAAGAAAGGTTGAAAACCACTGGCCCATTACTCAAAAGCTGGGGACATAGTAGTAGCAGCCTACCTGCGAGAACATGAGGTCGTGGTCGCTGATGCCAAACATCTCCATGGCGTGCAGGTGAGCGATGTGCTCGTCCAGCTCGGGGTCCGTCAGGCGGTGCCTGGAGTGGAGAGCCTGCAGCTGGATCTGAGTGTTGGAGGAGCGCGTGTCCTCCAGGCTGAACAGCTCCTTCAGCTCCTGCTTGCTGAAGTACCTGTAGAAAGATAATAAATGTACAGGTTATTATCTTACCGTGTATGTAACCCGTTCTGTGCCGTTTTAACACATTTTGGTGTTCCAAGCATGCTTTAGCTATTGAAAAAAAATAGCAGATCTACAAGCTCATGGCGCGCCGCCGAGTGGCGCGCTATGAGCTTGTAGGTCTGCTATTTTTGAAAAAAATAAAAATCGTGAAAATGTTGCGCAAATCTTTGAATATATTATTATTTCCTAAGCAAACATTTTTAACTCAAATCTTTGCTGAAGTACCTGTAGATAGATAATAAAAATGTTACAGCAGGTTATTATCTTACTATGTATTTAACCCGTTCTGGTCCAAGCATGCTTTAGCTATTGAAAACGATCTACTCTGCGCGCCACCGAGTCGCTTTTCTGCTATTTTTGGGGAAAAAAAATCAAAATGTGGCACAGTCTTTGAATGTAAAGGCAAACTTTTTTCAAATCTTTGCTCTGGGGAATCATGATCTTGAAGATTGCCCCAGTAGATCTTCTCCTCCACCTGGCGCAGGTGTTGAGCCAGATGACCACGTTCTGCGTTGCCGAATATAGGTAGGCGCGGTCCACCCCTGGCGTGGTGGCGGGGTTCTAGCTGGGGTCGTAGATAACCAAGAGGTTTCCGCCGTCACTATATGAAGCGAGAACCACACTAAATCAGCAGAAACGAGTAACGGCCGTCCCTCTAGGAACCGCTGGATGAACTTCTTCCCTTTCAGTATCTTGGTGGATGGTGCCGTCCAACTATGAAACCCTTGACAAAAATATGGGAAGCGACTGTAAATTAAATCTTGTTGCCAACTGTTAAAAAAAATGCACTAGTAAACACTTCCAGAAACCACTAGAACAAACATGCAGGGGAAGCACTAGAGATGGAAGCACAACACAGAGAATGTAATGACCAGAATAGTCAACTTGTGTAAAAATGACCAACTGTACATTTGCATATTTCGTTTTTACACTCTTGAGTGTAAAAATGAAACCAAAGGATCCTTGTGGTCCAATCAGGTTTCATTTAGATCCTCCAAATGAGCCGTACCATCTGCGTTGCCAACTAGGCATCACTTAGCCTGGTTAGACCACGCTTGGCATCAGCGTGATGGGCCCAAGCGAAAAAAAAAGTAGGGCCGTCTCTGCCGCCTGTCAACCATCTTGTCACCCAACTCACCAGGGGAAGCACTAGATTTGTGTGCCAACTTTATTAATGCACTAGTAGTACTAAAACGCTAGAATTTGCTACTGCTTGGGGGGGGTGTCTGTCTGAAAAATGCTAAATATAATGACAAATGCGCCAAGTTGGAAACACTGAACTAAACGTGTCAAGTGGTCCATAAATAAAATTAACAATGTAAGACGAAAATCTATCATGGCCAAAGACATTTTATTTTTTTGACCTGAAAATGTTTGTCACCCACTAAGTACCAAGAAAACAATGAGATTAGCCATTGGATATTAAACATAGAGTGAACAAACAGCATAGTCTGGTACACAACATTAAAAAAAAAATCTGTTATCAATGTCGTGATATGGGATTTCTGATGCATTTATATGGCCCAGTTTGCAATTTGTTTTAGTGTACATTATTGTCACAGCACAATATTACTACACTACAGAGGGTTGTATTTGAGCAATTAAGTCATATGTGCTATCTTTTTTATTCATATAGTTCATAGGGGTGGGCAAAAAAAAAAAAAAAGAATGATGCCAATACATCACAATTCTTAATGCCAAGATATCAATATCGAATTGCCAGGTTCAAAATCATTTGTTATATTTATTCATTAATACATTATTATTATTATTCATTAATTTGTTCATGTCAGAAAGACTGGTTGATGTTATCAGGCTGCATTGATGTGTATGATTGCACTTTATTATTTATATCGTTTAAATTTGCTTTTCTAATGTTCTAGTTGATTGAACTGATCATGGTCCATATTGTTCAGAATTCTGCACATTTCCAACATTTTACTGTACTGTATTTTACTTGATGATGACATCATCAAGTTGTGTTTGTTAATGATTTTTCTTTTAGGACCTTTTTTCTGAGGGTGTACAAATGGAACCAAATGGACCCGTCAGGGTCCATTTGGTTCCATTTGTACACTCTCAGGGGGAAAAAAAAAATCTTGAAATTGGGAGGAATCCCCCTTGTTCTAGTACAGGGGTCGGCAACCCAAGATGTTGAAAGAGCCATTTTCCTCCCAAAATTAAATTCAAAATCTGTCTGGAGCCGCATTTTATTTATTTTTTTCCTGAGAGTGCGCAAATGTGAACCAAATGGACCCTGGCGGGTCCATTTGGTTCCATTTGCACACTCTCAGAAAAAAAGGTCCTTTCTTCAGAAATGGAGTTTCAAAAAAATAAAAAATAAAGGAGTTTTACAGAACTCCATTTCTAGTCCACACAACATCTCGACTGATGATCTATCAAATCGCAGCATAAGTAAGAATCAGAATATAAATCGATTCAGTACCCCTGATATCAATATTGCATCGTATCATGAGGTAAGTGTATTGTCCCACCCCTAATAGGTAGTTCAACATAAAATAGATAAGAATAAAAACTAGCGCGCACCTTGAATCCCCTGTTGGTAAGGACTCGCTGGACGATGTCCAGCACCTTCCTGAAGCGTGCGAACACGAGGGTGCGGTGGCCTTCTTCTCTGAGCCTCTGCAGGAGCTGGACGAGGAACGTCATCTTCCCAGACTCGGAGATGAGAGTCTCGTCAGAGATGCCCTCAATGCTGCTCCCTGCAGTTTCCTCCTGGTGGGGGACATGACAGATGACGCATTCAATTATTAGGTTTTTTTTAGGATTTGAAACGCGAATATTTGTTTTGCAAACAAAAAGGATTGCACAGTGAACGTATAGTATGACGAACAACTTCAATACAAACAACCCAATATGGAATATACAAACAGACTGACGGTACAATGAATGTACTTTGGAGAAAAAAAAAAAGACAACATTTAAAGTTTTCTCTGACATGCCCAACAAAGGGAAGACCATTTGAAAGTGGTTAGAACTTAGAAGTGCATTTACAAAGATGGTGAAATAATGACATAGCAAAAGCAGTTAAGAAAAAAAAAAAAAAAAAAAAAAGAAGAACAGTTTAGGCAGGTGTTTTCTTTTTTAATACAAACTGCTCTCTGACGAGTGCGAACTTGCACATTGAACACAAGTAGGCCATGGCCTATTTGGGTGTGTGTGTGTGTGTGAGAGAGAGAGTGTGAGTGAGCAAAGGGCAAGGAGACTCCTCCAGGAGACGATACTATTGACAATACTTTCAAAAGATATCTTAATGAATGAAATGAGACATTTTCTATAAAGTTGCTTCTGTGTTTCTGCATCTAAGCCACTAGAGGGGGCCCTTTGTACTTTTATTGTCAATCCTGGCCAGAGGTACTAGTATATGTTGATCTGTGTTCACACACGAGACAAGGTGCACATTGTCACATGGAGTGAACAGGGACAACATAAATTTGGGGTAATCTCCAAGAAAATTGGTTCAATAATGTTTTTGTAAATAGTATGTAACTTGGTATGTAGATGCAAGTACTTGTATATACTTTTTCTTGTGCTCCTCACGAGGAAACCGCTCACACCTGTGTTCTGTGGGGGTGGCTCACAGCGGGGGTGGGGGGGTGGGACTGATGAAGATCTAGTGAGATCGAAACGTTGTCCTTTTTTCCAATAAAGTAATTCTTTGCCATAAGACTGCTGTGCGGGCCCTACTCCACTAATAGCAGTAATGACTTCACCATTGCATAATCACTTGAACCAGCCAGTCAGTGTTTTTAATAAGCGGTCCATCATCCGATGACCACAAACAGATCGCAGTACTTGCGCCCCGCTCTACCCGTGCAAGTAATGATTGTGCAGACATGATGGCGACCTACAGTACCTGCTGGTCTGCGGATAAGCATTCCTCCATGCCCAGCTCAGCCACAGCTCGCGTAGAGAGCAGCCTTGGGTGGTCACACACCTTCTTCAGGACGGTGAGCTCAGCCAGAGGTGATCTGTTAGAAGGGTTGGAGAGCTTAGTAAACATCTATATTGTTGACCAATGTCCCCAAGGCTTTACTGTACATTACTCTCTAATAGGGCTGAAACGGTTAATCGATGAGTCGCAATCAAATCAATTAGTTGTCAACTATTTTAGTAATTACATTAATCTGGTCAACTAATCACTGAAGTTTTTATCCATTTTCCCCACTCAACTAGTTTTTTTTTCCAGTGATAAGTACAAGAAATTTCACCCACTGTCATTCATTAATGTCATTAATATAACTTAGAGATGTTTTGTTGACATAATAAAAAAAGTTCCCCCATTCTGTGATTCCTAGAAATTGGGGTTTGGGGGGAAAAAAAAATATATATATATATATCATTTAGGACCTTTTTTCTCTTATAGTGTACAAATGTAACCAAATGGACCGCCGAGGGCCCATTTGGTTCATATTTGTACATTCTAGAAAAAAAATGGAAATGGGTGGAAACCCCCTTAAAGGTAAGAGTCATAATCCAATTAATCAATGATAAAAATCTCCCAAAATCAAACACAACTTCACACGTTGCGAGAGGCCAAATGGTTTCAAGCAGGGCCCAAATAACGCTGACTATGATGGAAAAACAGTTTAAAATGCTTGCTTCTTTAGTCTCCATAGTGTCACGTAAAATGTATAACCCAAAAAATAAAATCATGAAACGGCGACACTGTAAAAGTAGCATAAACCCCTCAGTGTTGAGAGTAGGGTTGTAATGATTAATTGCAATCAAATTGATTATTTAATTGGTTGTAAACCAATTTAGTAATTGATTATCCAGACCGGCAACTAAGGATGTTTTCCAATGTAGTCATAGTTTATAGTGTGTAAGCTAAACTAAAAAGAGTGAGCCCTTTCCTTACAATCTGGATAGTTGCACATGCACAGCAGCAAAAAGAAAAATATGACAACATTGATTAGTGTCAAGAACAATATATACGGCTTCAATATTCATTTTACCAGAGTTCAGAGGAGTACTATTCCTTTTAGACCGGCATGTATAGCCATGCATGCAGCCAGAATAAGTCTAGACAACATTAGTTCCTTGAATTAAGATTAATTTTGTTTGACCTTTATTTGAATAGGAGCCTACTTGAATGTATTTTGAATGAATCGTCTTTTGTTAGTTAAAAACAACAACAACCTAAAATATATATTTTAAGGTTTATTGCTAAAGAAGTCCCATAATTCGATTGATAGATTAAGAAATTACTTGTTACAGCCCTATTCGACAGGCCTACCTGGTTGTTGTGAGCAGCTCTTTGATGTGGTCCAGGGATATGAACTGGTTGTAGATGTCTTCCTGTATTTTGCTCAGGTATGTCCACACGACAAGGTCGTTCTTCCTCGTCAATTTAGGCATGACGGCTCCGCCCGATTTGGTTTCACCGTTTGCGATCGGGCTGCCGTTGGAGTCGACGCGCTCTTCTCCGTTGTTCGCGTCTTCTTTGGTGGCCTGTTTCTTCTGGACCTCCGCCTTAGTCCTCCTCAGGAAATACGGCCTGATGGTGGCCATGAGGTTCTCGGACATCTTGGCTCCCAGGGCCTTCTCCCCTGGAGTGGCGTCCTTCTCCCTGGCCCTGGTGATGGGGTTCTCGTACTCCGTCTTGAAGGTCTTCGCCGTGCCGAGGAGCGAGCCCTGGAAGGCGAAATCGAACAGAGCCCACATCTCCCGCAGGTTGTTCTGCACGGGCGTACCCGTGAGCAGAATGCGGTTCCTCGCCGGCACGGCGTGGGCGCTTTTGGCCGTCTTCGTCGAGGAGCACTTGATCTTGTGCGCCTCGTCCAGGATCACGTAGTCCCAGGTGAACTCGCGGCCGTAGTGAGACGCCAGCTGCTCCCAGTTGTTGATCAGCATGTTGTACGTGGTGATGATCACGCCGTCGCGTCGCTGGACCTTCTCCAGGTGCCTGTTGCGCTCGGCTTTGCTGGTGCCGTGGAACTCCTTCACCCTCAGTCCGGGGGTCCACTTGCCGAACTCCTTCACCCAGTTTGTGATCAGGGACGTGGGCATGACGAGGAGGGTGTGCTTGACGTGCCCGGCGTCGTACATGCCCGACAAGAACGTGATGATCTGGAGGCAGGGGTGAAAAGATTTAGGTTTTAATTTCAGTAACTGAATACGGTAAATCAAATAAAGTGATGCATCACATGAACATTTCCGATAAGCCCATGTAAACAGAGGTAAGCCTATGAGGTAATTGGTGAGTTGACTTGAAAAGGTTTTTCAATTGTAGTTTTTGGGAAAAACTAGAATGACCATCGAGCTGGGCAGTCCCGCCCCTTTCATGATGCCACCCGTGTTCCAGAAATGGAATCTTCGTTAATTTTCCTCAGACTTTTTTGAAAATTGTTAATATAAAGGATAAACGATTACGCCACGAACAAAGCCAACTCAGGTCGTGACAAACCATGAAAACTACCACAATATTATCACGCAATATCTAATTAGCAAGAAGTAAAAGACGGCAGGAGGATAGAAAAACACGTTTCGTTTTTCATCTTAGAAATTATGTGATCGTCCCAAAAGATTGTGTGTTATCATGATTTGTCACAATCTGAGTTGGCTTTATCCACAGCGTAAGCGTCTTACATGAATCATTTGCGAAAGTTCTATGAAAAAAAAAAAAAGAATGGGGAATTTATTTCTGGAACAGGTGCGACGTAACAAATCAATATACGATCATGCTGTATTGGTTGGCGATTTTTTGCCAGGAAAGCAACAGGTTCATATAAGGCTAGGATTTTGTGTCATCAGAAACTCGGCATATTATTCCACTTGGTCCCCAGGCTAAACGATCAAAAGTTGGTTAACTGGAGGTAACTCTGAGAGCGTCAAGAGTTAAAATATTCAAATATTCAATGTTCATTGACTTAGCCCAAGTCAACACAAAAAGAAATCTTTAGTTTTGGGTCTGTCGGCCTGAAATGCTTGTCCGTTGCTCAAATGCTGAATAAATAGTGGGCTCCTGGTATCAAAAAGGTTGAAAACCACTGCCACAGATGAACTGATTGATTGAATAATCATTCGTTGCTGCCCCTACCTGGATGGTCTTGCCCAGACCCATGTCATCTGCCAGGATGCCGCCTCTATGCCCGTCCCGGTACAGACCATAGAGGAATGATATGCCATTCCTCTGATAGTCGTACAGTTTGTCATGCAGCTCTTTGAACAGTGGAAGGCCATTGATCGTCACAAAGTCTTCGTCTTCGCTGTCGTCTTCTTGTTCTGCCAGGATCTCCTCCATTCTAGTTATTCTCCCCTTGAGCTTTTCACCGGGGAGGATTTTGTAGGCCTTCTTGAACTCCTCCAGGCCTTTGGACAGATCTCCCATTTTGGCAGCGGCCTTACCGTCCGTTATGTGCCTGGAAAATTCAAAGCATTTTAGTCATGTATTCAGCATGACATACAATATAGTAACACGTGGAAATACGGATTATAGGTTTAGCATTGTTAAATGCAATTTTACACCGCAATTAAAGGGGAATTCCACCCATTTTCAACATTCTAATATGTAATTTATATACCTTAGAGGTGCTGGGTGGACATGATAAAAAAAAAAACGTTTCCCCATTCTGTGTTTCCTAGAAATGGAGGTCTGAAGAAAATCATTAACATGGTGAAACACATCTTGATGACATCATCAAGACCGTGTTAATGGATTTCTTTAGACGCTTCTTTTTTCTGAGAGCGTACAAATGCAACCAAATGAACCCGTTAGGGTTCATTTGGTTGCTTTTGTACACTGAGAAAAAAAATGTTGAAAATGGGTGGAATTCCCCTTTGAGTAAAGATTAAGTTGATTTCATAGCTACCGATGGTAGGCCTCCATTTTGTCATCGAAATCCAAAGTCAATGACCTGTCAAAAAACAAAAAACAACAACAAAGTAAGTAATACATTTGAACACATGGAATCAATCATCCGATTATCAATACTGTGTTGCATCCCTGAAATTTTCTTTCAACTCTTTTCAAGGCTGCACAGTCTGCAATCTTTTGAAAGAATGAGATACAGGTGGAGTGTTTGATAAAATGCCGTCTATGAATGTTTGCAAATTTGCGACCCATGTGTAATAATGGCAGGAAAACATCATCTCACGTGTTGTCAGTCTAAAAGGAACAGTACTCTTCTGAACTATCATATCTTAAGAGTCGTCCAATATACTAGCGCTACATAAGCATCCTATTTAGGGCTGGGGTTAGAGATGGCTCTACTTTTGAGTTTCCTCACACAACGCTGAAAAAATATATATACACGCTTACATAGAAGAAAAAAACTACTTTAGAGGGGGTGCTTACAGTTTGTCAGTAGAGTAACCTACAAGCCCTAGTTTGCACTCAGATCAGACCACACCAGTGTTGCCAACTTGGCGTATTTGTCGCTATATTTTTAGCGCTTTTCCAGACCCCCCTAGCGCCCAAATTAGTGAAAAACTCCTGGCGGAAAATCTAGTGCTTTTTTGCTGGTGAGTTTGGGGGAAATTGATTGACAGGCGCCAGAGATAAAACCGTCATTTTTCACCATTTTTCCTCCTATGACAGTGGTTTACAACTAGTGATCCCCAGGCAAAATGATGGATAGTTGGTTAACCAGATGTAACTCTTTGAGAACGTAAAAATGAAACCAAATGGACCTGCAAGGGTCCATTTGGTTTCATTTTTACACTCTCAAGAGTTAAAATATCCATCATGTGAATTAGCCCAAGTCTACACAACTAGAAAATGTTTAAGATTACTGGTCATTTAATGGTCATATTCCCTACCAGGCAATTCTAGCGCATTCTAGTGCATTTTGGAAGTGCCACTAGTGCATTTTGGATTTTGGCAGTTGGCAACACTGGCCCACACAGAGAAGCTGTAATGCCCCCACTAAAAAAAATGCCTGACCCAAACTATTTTCCCTCCTGGCCCCAAAACTATGGAATGCACTTCCCATTGAAATCAGAACCACAGACTCACTACCCATCTTAAAAACACACCTCTTCAGACTCCATCTCATCCCATGGCAGTTACCAGGGTAGGTATTTTAGATGGCATATTAAGTAGACTTAAATAGCAGTTACCTAAATAGGACGTGAAACGTATTGCTTAAATGGTAAAGTAAATTGTAAATTCTGTGGCCGGGAATCCATTTTTGGATTTTGTAAAGTATGTACAGTATTCCAGATTTTTTTTCATGCCGATACCTGTATATAAATAATTCAAGTTCTTTCAGAAACCTTAGGTCAGGCCTAAATGGGTTAAATTGTTTTTTCCCCTTCTACTCAATGTTAAGAGCATCTGCTAAATGGCTGAATTGTAATTTGCTTAAATGCTGAAAGGGAGAAAAATGTCAGCACCTGTGCAGGAGACCAGGTTCAAATCTAGGGGATAACGTTACATGGTTAAGTGGTTACATTTATCTAGTACTTACTTCTCCAATTTGCTAGAAATGCCATTGATGTGTGGATCCATCTCGCCGCCCGCTGTTCCATGCATTACGTCCATCATTCTTCTTTCTGTAAACCCAGAGGAGGAAATAGCTCTCAGGGCTTGACACTAACACTTGCCCGCTTGCCCAGGGCGAGTTAAAAAAAATAAAAAATAAAAAAAAATGGTGGGGCAAGTGAAGACTGCTACCTGGTTGCCCGATCGGGCAAGTGTGCAACTTAGTGCACTATAAGACTACACAAGATAAATCGGTCTTGAAGGCAGTCATTGCACTCTGCCTCTGTGTCTTTCCCTGCTTTCTATCTATCTCTACCCATCTCTCTCCCAGGTTCATTTGGTTCCAAACTATCATTTTGCTGGGGTCAGGGACCACTGGGTCTGTGACCACTATGGGCTAATTAAGATGATGATGAATTTTAACTCTTGAGAGCGTAAAAATGAAACCAAATGGACCCTTGCGGGTCCATTTCGTGTTCTCCTTAAGGGAATTGTGCTATATGAAATACCACTACTACTGTCATTTATGGTCACTCTTATGCATTTATGCCTTAACGTGGGGGACAGGGATTGTATAAAGAGGGAAAAAATAAACTGTTTGACAGTATATGTCTGAACTGCTTTCAATATATATTGAAAATATATTTAAAGGTAGGGTAAGTGATTTGAAATTCATTGTGTAGTACCAGCCTGGTGCACTAGGGGCGCCCAAGAGTAGCTACACTATGTGAACCTGCTGCCCTCTCCTGATTGGAGGAGAATTGTGGTGACCTGGGGAACTTTTATTAGCTCCTCTGCTAACATGGGGGAGGGGGAAACTCCATATGTGGTTTCCACACCTTATAATAGAGCATTTTAACAGAAAAAACAACATTTTGGGTGATATCTGACAAAAGTGAAATCACTTTCCCTACCTTTAATATCAAAGTATTTATATAAAACAAAGTACAAATAAGGACAGCACCTTGGTCAAGGTGTGTGTGCATTATAACAAGGGGTTTTCAACCAGGATTCCAGCTGGTCCCCAGGCTAAATGATGGAAAGTTGGTTAACCAGATGTAACTCTTTGAGAGCGTAAACGTGAAACCAAATGGATTTGGTTTGCACACTCTGTCTCGAGAGTTAAAATACTCATCACCTGAGTCTGGATGTTTGACTGTTTTGTTTCCCAAATCTGGCCTGGTAAAAGCAAAAGAAATCCTTAGTTTTGGGTAGCTCTGGTCCAGAGCTCCACTGCTTCTGACCTGCATTGGAGCTCTGTTGGTCTCCGTGCATTCGGCCATTACTGCACCCGACCAGCCTCTCTTCTCTAGTGGATATATAAAGAACGTTTTACCTACTCACCAAAATAAACACGTCTTGTGTCATTAGAAAGCCTACTTACCTTAGTGGTCGCACTCTTAGCCCCCCACCACACGGATAAATTGGACTTTTTGGCCAGAACGCGATCGTTTTTCACTGAAGGAAAAATATTTCCTATGGAACTTTTCTATTGGCAATATCGGTAGAGGGCGCAAATCCTGGTTGTTTTTCCGGTGAAAAACGATCGCGTTCTGGCCAAAAAGTCCATGTTATCTGTGTGGTGGGGGGCTAAGAGTGCGACCACCAAGGTAAGTAGGCTTTCTAATGACACAAGACGTGTTTATTTTGGTGAGTAGGTAAAACGTTCTTTATATATCCACTAGAGAAGAGAGGCTGGTCGGGTGCAGTAATGGCCGAATGCACGGAGACCAACAGAGCTCCAATGCGAGTCAGACTCAGAAGCAGCGAAGCTCTGGACCAGAGCTAAGTTTTGGGGGTCTGTGGGGCTAAAATGTCCTCACATGGTGGTCCGTGGCTCAAACACTGAATAAATAGTGCGCTCTGGTATGGAAAAAAAAAGTTGAAAACCCACTGCACTACAACTATAACCACTGGAACTCTCGAGAGCGCAAGTCTACCAAGGAGGACAAACGACAAACAAACAGACTTACGTTGAACCTACGGCGAAAAGCACGGCGAAGGCGATGCAACAGATGATTCTCGGCGGTCTGTTGGTGTTCTTCGGCGAGGTAGGCCTATTCGATCACAGAAAAATAAATCATCGAAGAGGGATGCGTGCTTTTTTAACTTTGCTGAGCCTACATACATACACAGACAGCAGGCTCTGCTACATACATGCACTTCCGCAAGGGAGCAACCGTTTATTCCCGCCGCGTGACGTATTGCGGACATATAGCGGCTGTTGTCCAATCCCCGGTAAGGAAAAGGGGCTGTGGGCGGGATCTAGTAACGCAGAACCAATGGGAACATTCCTCCTGTATTCATTCGCTTCATGGCGTTTTTGTAATGTTAATACTGCCATCTTCTGGTAAGTAAAGGGAAAACACACTCTCCACTAGAATGAACTTGGCATCCAGAAGACTTACAAACGTAAAGCTATTGATATTGATTGATTGATTTCTTGATTCATTCATTCATTCATTCATTGAATTAAGTATTTATTAACAGTTCGTAGATGGGTACATTTCACAAGAAAGTGCAACACAAAAACTGGACGCCACATAAATAAAAGCATTAGGCCTACACTTGTGTACAACAGGTTCTTCATCAGAAGATTTAGAAACACACACACACACACACACACACACACACACACACACACACACACACACACACACACACACACACACACACACACACACTTCATATGGAGCTAAGGGTCTGGAATAAATGTTATTATGTACTTACGAATACTTACTACGAATTGCAGCCATCCGTATGTGCTCTTTGAGAGACAAGGACAGTTTAAAAATGAATCCTGTTTTCTGTTACTCAAATAGACAGATAGATAAACTTGTTTGCCATTATAGAGACAGACGACAGAATTAAGACTGGCTTCAGGTAGCCTCAGTAACCTAGACGTTTTCATTTAGGCTTCACGTAGCCCTGGGATGGGCAATTATTTTTCCCAAGGGGCCAAATGAGAAACGGGTCGGTCAATGTCAGTCAAAGGGCAGCATTTGACCCCCAGGCCGCATAATGCCCTGGCCTGAGGTAGCCTATAGACTTTTTTTTGGCATGGAGAGGATGACTGCTATAATTTGAGGATGGAGAGAGACATTTCTATAAGGAGTGGGACAATTCCTTATACTTTTGAGTCACAAAAGGTATTTATTTTTATGTGTAGATGAATGTGTAGATGAATGACAAGATACAAAATCTCTTGCTGTTTTTGTACTTTAGTGTTCAACGCTATTACCACTGTTTTTTTTTGTTTGTTTGTTTTGTTTTTTTCTTTAAATCCTGTGTTTTTTGGGCCTGGAATCCAATAAGAAAGAACCCCAATAACAGTCTACGTTCAGCCAAGTGCATTTCGGTGTCACTGACACTAAACCAAAAATACCCTATGGTACAGCCAAGTGCTGCCAATAATGAGTATAACTCCGTCAACAAGTTCAAAGCTGCAACGGTGCGTCACTGGACGCTCCATGACTCATGCACTATGTCCTAATGTGTCAACAGCTTTGCAGCTTTTCCGTTTTGTTTTTGTTTTGTTTTGTTTTTCCAGGTAGCACGACGGAGAGAGTGACAGGAAACAGGGAGAGAGACAGAGGGAATGACATGTTGCAAAGGTTGTCAGGCTCAGTCAGGAATCAAACCTGCGACTTTACTGTCAGGCCACATTAGAGCCTGTATGAGTATATGTGCTAGGCACCTTCACCACTAGACAGAGTACACTCAGGCCGGATGGAACATTTCCCGGGGCAGGCGAAAATTGTATGGGGGCGGCTGTGGAAGCGCCTGTTTCGCAAAGCGACACAGGCCGCCCCCTACCATTTTCAGTCACAGGGCTTATATTAGGCAATAACATCAGTTGTTGACTGATTTTATGCATAAAGCTAAAGATCTGACTTTCTGTTTTGTATGATGAAATAGTGTCGGTTTAGTGGTGCGACCATTGTAGTTAGTTAGTAGCAGTAGTAGTGTTTCAAATAATTCTAATTATAAGCACTTTGATTTGCAATAGCTTTGAATTTTTTTTGCATACCATCATGTTTGTTGGGGCAGTCAGGGCATTTAGGGGAGCATTGCCCACCCATGCCCATGCCTAGATCCGGACCCTGAGTACACTTCACTCCAGGTCTTACAAACACAGAGAGTAGAATGGCAGTTTTGATAATCCACAGAGATGCTCTGCCCTCCAGAGGCATGCTGGCCAACAGCTCAGTCCATCCCCATTCCATCTCACAACCTGACAATCAAACAAACTACAAGTTCATCTAAACTTGCGATACAAAATAATTCCAGCTCTGTACATACACAACACACACAGACACATTATATCAGGGCAGTGGTTTTCAACCTTTTTCATACCAGGGCCCACTATTTATTCAGAATTTCGAGCCACGAACCACCACTTGTTGACATTTTAGCCCCGCAGACCCCAAAGATTTCTTTTGCTTTTGTCCACAATTCCAGGGTTGAAACCAAAACAGTCAAACATAGGCTACAGATCAAAATGACTATCAATCTTCTACATTCTCTAGTTGTGTTATAGACTTGGGCTAATTCAGATGATGAATATTTGAATTAAAGTGGCTTGATAAATTGACAACAAAAAGTGCCTGTCAGCACAAACCCGCAATGCAATGTTTTGTTTCAAGATTGTTGCTGTGCACATATTTCACTATTTCAGTAGCATTACAAATTAATGATGAAAAACTACCAATTCCACTTCTCCATTTCCCATTAGAACTGCATTTGTCTTATACAGTATATAATGCCACTTCCACTATTCCATATTTAAACTATTTTCAGAAGTTGTACAATATTATTTTTTTGGCAGGTAGATCTTGTTGAGCTGGTCATTTTGAAAGTCTACTGTATTTGACTCTGCTTAAAAACTCAGTTTCCCCGGCATAGGCCTATTTTGATTCTCAAATTTATATTTAGATAAATCCATATTCTATGCTTGAAAACGTGCCCCATTGCAAGTGTATTTTGTACCCTCAGAGAGGGTACAAAATGGAAACAAAATGCAGGGCGCCTGAGGCATATATATAGGAGCCATTTGGTTTACATTGTCCGGTGTGTTCATTTAGTCCAGACACAGACACTACAACATCCTTAGTGCTGCTGAGTGGGTTGCTAGCCAAAGTTGGCCATGTACTGTATGCACGTATGTTTGCATCCACGGATCATACCAAGAACATCCACAGAACATAGAGTACAGTACAGTCGAGTACACATACGCAACCCTTTGTCAGACCCCAGAGTACTGTGGCATGTCAGAGGGGCAGGAGGTGGGGCAACATAGGGTTTCATGCTTCAGTGTGTGTACTGTACACGCACATGCACACGCACACGCACGTATGCGTGTGTGCTGCTGGGGAGGTGGGGCTCTTATGAAGCTTGGGGGGGAGCTTTAAGCCTGGCATGTGCCTATAATAAGAAACGTATTCATCCCACCAACATGTGTCTACTACTACAGCCCCTCTATTGTTTACCCCGAATCCAAACCCAAATATATGAAACATATGGTTCATATATTTGGGTTTGGATACACACACACACACACACACACACACCTGTCAGCAGACGGTTGGTAGGAATGCTGCAAATGACACACTCAAAAGAGGCCTGGACGGACAAAGGTAAGTGGGTCATAGCAGTAGCCATGGGAATTGTTGCATTGTTTCCTTATTGGGGGGTGACATGACATGTCACAAAGTGGGGGGTGTGGTTTGAACGGCGGACCGGAGGCTATTTAACATCAGGGAGCTTTGCCACACGGCAGCTTTAATAAAAAAGGTTTTGAGGCATTCACATTCTACGGATTTCTAGATCTCCTATCTCTTAGTGGTTGATCATGCCTCCCAACGAGCCAGAGACAGAGGAGATGGCACCGGCCGTTACCGATGATGCACCTCCATCCTCCACAGAGACAGCTGCACCGCCGCCAGAGCCCGCCAAGGATCCAGTGCCGCTGTCAGAGCCTGCAGAAGAGCCTGCGCCACCATCTGAGCCTGCAGAAGATCAGGCACCACCACCACCATCGGAGCCTGCAGAAGATCAGGCACCACCACCATCATCGGAGTCTATAGAAGATTCTCCACCGCCTTCAGAGCCGGCACAAGATCTCGCACCAGATTCTGAACCTGCTGCGGATCCTGCCACTGTGCTGACATCCGAGCCAGCAAAAGATGCTGCACAAGATTCTGCTCCTGCGGCCGTGGTTGGTAGTACCAGCCCTGAAGCACCAGCCCTGGTCTCTGAGACCCCTGTACCAGAGTCCCCCAGCTCAACCTCAGCCCCTGATGGTCCTGCAGAACCATCCTCTGCTCTGGAAACGCTGGGGCTGGGCACAGGTCCTGCGCTGCCTACAAAAGCACAACCGTCAGGGAAAACACAACAGGGAACGGGATCTGCAGCAGCGGCTCCTCCGGCTAAAGTTCCACCCAAAGGCCCGTCCAAAGTCCCCAGTGCTGCCAAGACACCTCCCGGACCTGCAGCTAAGGCTCCATCTCCCGCCCCTCCCAAAGCTCTATCCCCTACCCCGCCGAAAGCAACGACTCCTGCCCCGCAAAAGACTACCACCCCACTAAAGCCTACCCCGGCAAAGGCTGCGAACCCTGCGCCTCCGAAGGCTGCGTCCCCTGCCCCTCCGAAGGCTGCGTCCCCTGCCCCTCCTAAGGCTGCGTCCCCTACCCCTCCAAAGCCCGCGTCCCCTGCCCCGCCAAAAGCTGCATCAGCCGCTCCCCCGAAGGCGGAAACCCCTGTCCCCCCAAAGGATGCACCCTCTGCCCCAACTGCAACCTCTACAAACACAGTTCCAGCTAGGGCAAGCGTAACCGAAAAGGTAAACTGAATGCAGACCAGGGGGGTAGTTTAAATTAAATGAACACAACAGGACATAGCAATAATAAGAGCATGTTGTCACTGATTCAGAATCAGTAGTTTTGTTCAGTCTAAATGCACATGGTTTTCAACCCTTTTCATACCAGGGCCAACTATTTATTCTGCATTTTTAGCCACAGACCAGCGTTTGATGTTGAGTTTAGTCTCTCACACCCAAAACTAGGGATTTTTCAAGTTTGTGTCCCCAATTTAGGAGAGACAACTGGCAAAACGTTGGTGAAAATAACAATTCTTCTAAATTTTCTAAATGTGTACATTCTTAAAAATTAAGTAATTCAGATGTTTAAATATAATTTAACTCTTGAGAGTGTAACCTTTTTACGCTCAAGAGTTACAGATCTGTAAGGGTCTATCTGGTTACCAACTGTCTATCATTTAGCTGAGGACCATCTGGAATCCTCTCAGGGACCACTGATTGAAAACCACTGAAATAGACTGAATGCTGATTTTGAGATTTTAGTTATTGAGCATTGAAATGGATGAATATACTGTATTTTATCGATTCTATGACAGAAATAGGTGTTGGTCATTGCCATTCCCTTTCTCTATTTGTTCGAGTTGTTTTATCTAAAAATGTAGATCTTTGATAAACATCCAAAGTGTGCTATTCCCACACTCATGACATCATGTTATAGGAGCATTTGTAACTGGCGCACGATATACTGTAATTTTAAAGTACAGTACATCGTATGTGTATTTCTGGATGCCGGTATGTGCATCGGCGCATGAGGGATACATTATACATGTGGTTTGTCAACCAGAGCGCATTAAGAAATCCCCCGGTGAAGCTTTATACAGCTGTTTATCGCTGGCCTTAAAATAGCATCCCTACTATCACCATGACAGAAGTTAAGCATTTAATATCAACAGTATGTATACTGTGCCATACCATAGACCTGGTGGTCATGGGGCTTGAAATAGCACTCCAGGGAGGGTGCGGCATAACAGTCTGCAGTACCAAAGGCTATATAGTCCACATCTGTCAAGACTCAAGTGGGTGATAATATGTTCTCAGACTGTCCCCTATATCAGGGGCCAGGCAACCTTTTTGAGATGAAGTGCCATGTCTTCATTTTCTTAGTAGTTGGCGTGCCATAACTGCCATATTGACAATATGTTTATTAATACCCCATCAAAGTGCTGTATTTCCATCCAATTTTGATTGTCCACGCACACAGCAGCATACAGCTTTATGTTTTCTCTTGCTGTTTTAGAATTATTTTCTTTCAGGATGAATCATATTTGTTTGAATGAATGTAGAATTATGTGCACAATATACATTTACATGCAGATGTGAGTGGACTTGATTTTTACTGTACACCTTTTTCATGTTATGTTTAAATTGAATCTCTCTCACACTTTTGCCCCTGTGCCTAAGGTTGCCTACCCTTGTAACACATCGTTCTCTGATTGCCCTCTACCAGTTTTCAACCTTTTTCAGACCAGGGCGCACTATTCATTCAGCATTTTAGCCACAGAATATTTGATGTTTGATATTTGAGTTTAGTCTCTCAAACCCAAAACCCAAGGATTTTCCAGTTTTTGTCCACAATTTAGGATAGATAATGTTGGTCAAAATAACAATTCTTCTGTAGGTTCTTGAAATTTAATCAATTCTGATGTTTAAATATAATCTAACTCTTGAGAGCGTAAAATGAAACCAAATGGACCCGTAAGGGTCCATTTGGTTTCATTCTACGATCTCAGGAGTTACAGATCTATAAGGGTCCATTTGGTTATCAACTGTCCATCATTTAGCTGGGGACCACCTGGGGAATCTTGTCAGGGACCACTGGTGGTCCCCGGACCACCTGAAAACCCCTGCTCGATATACCAAAAAGCTTTGTTGACTCGAGGTAGAAGAAACAAAAATACTTCCCAAAATTAAATGTATTTTTCTTCCCCTTACAGGTGGAATATTCTCCAGAACAAATCGCTGGTACAGTATCATCATGTTTCTAATGCTTTATTGCTGTGGATCAGGGCGAAAGGAGACAGCAACAACCACTGATCTACCCATCTTGTACCCGCAGAGTTCCAAGAGGCTTTCTCGCTGTTCGACAGGACCCCAGGAGGCGAGATGAAGATCACGTACAGCCAGTGCGGGGACGTGCTGCGGGCACTGGGACAGAATCCCACCAACGCTGAGGTGATCGAAGTACTGGGGAGGCCCAAACCAGAGGGTAAGTCCCAAACAAGGTGTCCGGATCAGAAAATAAAATACACGTCAAAGCTCTGCTTTGGATAAATATTGTGAATCAATGTAAGGTGTGTATATAATGCATCTTATATCCTTTATCCTATAAATCAGTGGTTTTCAACTAACCAAATGGATCCGCAAGGGTCCATTTGGTTTCATGTTTACACTCTCAAGAGTTGAAATATTCATCATCTGAATCAGGCCAAGTCTACACAACTAGAGAATGTAGAAGATTAATGGTCACTTTGACCCGTATGCTTGTCTGTTTTGTTTCCGTGGACAAAACCAAAATAAACCTTTAAGGGCTTTCCAGACGGCAACAATAAACGCCCGCATAACCGTGGCGATTCTCGATTCTCTCTGCGGTGCCAACATAAAGAAAATCGGCCGTCGATTAACGCCAGGCGTTTTAAAAAGCTCACTGGATTGAGCTTTCAAAAACATCACGCGCGTGTGACAAATCACTGGATGCTGTGCGATAAACGACCGGCACTACACGCTCTCTTGATCGCAGGTCGTTTTCTGACCTCAAAACGCCGGTCCCATTGAAAATGAATTAGAATGTGCGATTTATTACGCCGTCTGTAAGCCCCTTTAGTTTTGAGATCTGGTGGGGCTAAATGTCAACAAATGGTGGTCCGTGGCTCAAATGCTGAATAAACAGTGGGCCCTGGTATCAAAAAGGTTGAAAACCGCTGCTATGAATCACAAACAGCAAACCACATGAACAAATATTTCATCCATTGCAGCAAAATGTGAAACCTTCCTGGCTACAATACCACCAACGACACGCCAACAACGGCGCGATTTTGATCTCCGGTATTAATGGTAACACTAGCGGGTGTTAACGCTTATATTATTAGCACATGATGGATTATACCCACTGACTTTGATACATGATAATGAATGGGACTTGTTCATTACACAGGGGGGAAGGCGATGTTGTTTGACTATAGTCTCCCAAAACAGCGCCTGTTGTCCTGGTTTTCACCACAGCTGGACGCTAGTTCAACAACACACTTGTAAGTCTGGATTATTCCCGGCGCCCAGAACACCAAAGAGCAGAGCAGCAGAAACGACACATGGGGCTCACCGAAACACAACGGTGACCTAAGTGTCAAGGTGTGAACAGGATTACGGAAGTTTTCCACTCCCGTATGTGGTCCGTCGTGTCCCCACGGCGGCTTTGTAGTGTCGCCAACTTGCCGAAATACAAAATGCACTATAGTAGTACTTCCAAAATGCACTCGAATGTGTGCCGGTAAGTGTTAGAGCAGTGGGTTTTCAACCATTTTCATACCAGGGCCCACTATTTATTCTGTATTTTTAGCCACGGAGGACCACAGTTTGATGTTGAGTTTAGTCTCTCGGCCCAATTTAGGAGAAATAACTGGTAAAACATTGGTCAAAATAGCAATTCTTCTACGTTTCCTAAATGTGTAGAATCTTGAAAATTGGGTAATTCAGATGTTTAAATATAATTTAACTCTTGAGAACGTAAAATGAAACCAAATGGACCCGTAAGGGTCCATTTGGTTTCATTTTACGCTCTCAAGAGTCACACATCTATAAGGGTCTATTTGGTTACCAATGATCCTTTCTAGGAAGGAAGGAGGACTCTATAGGAGGAAAAATAATGAAAAACGAGGGTTTTATCTCTGGCGCCTGTCAACCAATTTCACCCCAACTAACCAGCAAAGAAACACTAGATTTTCCTCCAGGAGTTTTTCCACTAATTTTCACGCTATAGGGAGGTCTGAAAAAAAAAAGCGAAATATAGTGACAAATGTGCCAAGTTGGCAAAACTGCGGCTTTGTTTCTGTGACAGAGGACGTGGCGGCATTATAGGCGAGTGAGAATATAATGTTGTGACGTTTGGTTCGATTTGACGGAGTATGAGCAGCAGAGGGAAAACACAACCGATAAGCCATGTGGTGACAGATGCTAAACATGACCCCCAGCGAATGTTTGTGATGGCATTAATGAAGCATTCATCATGCTACTGATCACAGATGCTGTGTCAACTCTTAAACATGGCTCCATTGAAAGCCTGTAAAGGTCTTGGATGAAACAACAGGCATGGCCTTTGGCACTGCTAGTCCTATTATTATAGTATGTGATCTCCGCAGCATCCCAATCTGTTCAATGCTGTTTTAGAACAGGGGTTTTCAACCATTTTCATCCCAGGGCCCACTTTTTATTCAGAATTTGAGCCAAGGATGACATTTTAGCCCCACAGACCCAAGGCATGGCCTTTGGCACTGCTAGTCCTATTATTATAGTATGTGATCTCCGCAGCATCCCGATCTGTTCAATGCTGTTTTAGAACAGGGGTTTTCAACCATTTTCATCCCAGGGCCCACTTTTTATTCAGAATCTGAGCCACGGATCACTGTTTGATGACATTTTAGCCCGACAGACCCCAAAACTAAGAGGTTTATTTTGTTTTTGTCCACAATTACAGGCTGGATTTGGGAAACAAAACGGAAAAGAAACAGTCAGACATACAGATAAAAAAATGACCATTAATCTTCTACATACTCTAGTTGTGTAGACTTGGGCTAATTCACATGATGAATATTTTAACTCTTGAGAGTGTAAACATTTTTACGCTCTCAAAGAGTTACACCTGGTAACCAACTGTCCATCATTTAGCCTGGGGACCACTTGGAATCCTCTCAGGGACCACTGGCCGGGCACACGGACACTTGTTACCTCCAATATGTATAGGCTAATAAGACCCATTTCAGAGTTGTTGTTGCTTGTTCTACTTTCCAACAGATATGAGCACCAAGATGATAGACTTCGACGCGTTCCTGCCCATGCTGCAGGAGGTTTCCAGGCTCGAAGACAGAGGCACCTTCGAAGACCTGGTGGAAGGCCTGCGCGTCTTCGACAAACAGGGCGACGGCACCATCATGGGAGCGGAGCTTCGTCACGTGCTCGCCACACTAGGTGTTCTATATCTCTTTTTTATTATGATAGGACCGGCTTCTCACTGTATCCCACGGTTACATTAAACTTTAAACTTTGTTATTTTATGGTCAGTCTCGTGTGAACATCCCAGACAGTTTATAAGTTAAGTTAAACTGATAAGTTAGATATTTAATGTTTATTTTAGCGTATCCGCCTCCTTCCTGTACAAATCCATCTGTGACACCCGCTTCAACCTCTATCCATCGATTAAATAGAGCATAATCATGAGTATTAACAAGATTGAATACAACGAATAGACGCAGATACTCAGATACCCGCCGCGCAAGTAGATATTTTGTATTTATTGTATCGGTTGATCATGGGTTTGCCGGCTGCTGCTAGTAGGGCGGGGCGAAGCATAGTTTTACTGAGGTTATGTTTAGGGTTAGTAACTGCATAAAGCACCGTCTAAGCCTAACCCTAGCCCAACCCTAACCTAACAGTAAAACTATAGCCTATATAGGCTATGCCTAAACCTAACCTAACCATAACCTCAGTAAAACTTCCTTCGCCCCGCCCTACTAGTAGTAGCCGGCAAACCCATGATCAACCGATACAATAAATACAAAATATCTACTTGCGCGGCGGGTATCTGAGTATCTGCGTCTACTTGTTGTATTCAATCTTGTTATGATTATGCTCTATTTAATCGATGGATAGAGGTCGAAGCGGGAGTCTGTGACCGACTTATCACTACCCAGGGCGTGGAAGAACATGACACAGGGCAGCTTTGTTGGATAGACTGGTTTATTCCAGGAAATAGTCCTAAAAAATACAGATTTTACTCCGAAGAGCAGATGGCTCTCCACTGTCCAGACAGAGACTTTTTTCTCTGGAATGTTTTGGATGTGATTTAACCTGCTTATTCACTGTCAATTCACAACAGGTGCGCAGCCCCACCCAGCTCTGAGTCCAGTTATAGATTGACTCAGGCCAGGTATGACTGCTTAAATCAGTCAACCTCAAAAAACAATATTTTAAAAATAAATGAAATTCCATGTATTAGGAGGACAATATCAGTCACCAGAAAAAAGATGGGTTGTTTTTGAATAATCTGTCATTAAATTAAAATGGAGTTTTAAGTTATATTGGGTTTGTAGGCCTATAGGAAAGAGGTGGATACGCCAAAAACAACAAATATCTAAATACTGAATGGAGTAACTTAACTGTCTGGGGTGTTCACAATGAGCCTGAGTAGAACAAAACATGACCAATTTCTTTCTTTCTTTCTTTTTTTTTTCTTTTTTTTTTAAGTAAAATACCCCTTTAACATTTTACTTTCTGGATGAATATCCGACTGTCAACTTATACCAGCCATGTAATATTTATTTTTAGAGGTTTATTTAATGCATTGAATGACAAGAAAACTGTCTTGATGCAGGAGAGCGGATGACTGAGGATGAAGTGAACGTGTTGCTAACGGGACAAGAGGATGCCAGTGGCTACATCAACTGTGAAGGTGAGGATGGTGTTGTGCTATGGCTCCCTCTAGTGTTTGGTCCTTGTCAAGAGTGTATTCTACTGTGTTTGACATGCCCACAGTCAGCATGTGTTTGTGAACTGATCCATGTGTTCCTTTGCAGGCTTTGTCAAGCACATCATGACCCGTTGATCAATCGTGTAAGTCAATTTAAGAAGTTAATTTAGCAGTACTATCTTTAAGCTGGTGGTTGTCACTTTCTGCCATGGCCCTCCACAAGTTATGGCACAAGAGAAGATTTGTCAGGATTTGTTTAAAACCTATGAAAATGGCAGATCTGTATTAAGCATTCGGTTCTGCTATTTTCTGCTATATTCAGTTATGCTATTTATTGTTTTCCTCCAGAACCACTGATTTAAGGCTACCTATCAGTAATAATAAGCAACTCTGGTAATTTTCTTGTATTTTGCAGTGACTTAGGTTAAACCAATAATAACCTCTGTCTCAATGTCTATCCAGGTGAATGCTGTCATTTCTCTGGAGTCTGCTGATGTTTTCTGAATGTAACCATTTGAATAAATTGTTTGTAAGTTGAACTATATTGTGTATTGTACTCTTTGAATATCAGCATTTTCCAAACTTTTGTGGGGGGAGAAGTGTCATGCTGCTTAACATGGCAGCATATACTATACGTTTTCCTGCTTGTCAGCATCATGATGAAAATATTTTTATTTTTATTTTTGTACATCAGGAGTTTCCAAGTGGTCCCCAGCTAAATTATGGAAGTTAACCAGATGTAACTCTTTGAGAGCGTAAACATGAAACCAAATGGACCCTTGCGGGTCCATTTGGTTCCATGTTTACACTCTCAAGAGTTAAATTATTCACCATCTGAATTAGCCCCAAGTCTACACAACTAGAAAATCTAGAAGATTAATGGTCATTTTGATCTGTATGTTTGACTGTTTTGTTTTCCCTGAAATCCAGCCTGGAATTGTGGACAAAAACAAAGGAATTCTGTGTTAGCTTGCTTTGGGGTCTGTGGAGCTGAGATGTCATCAAATGGTGGTCCGTGGCTCAAATGCTGAATCAATACTGGGCCCTGGTTTGAAAAAAGGTTGAAAACCACTGTTCTACGTCATGCTGAGTTGGATAGTGTCAGTTTGCTTGCCAATAGTTCCCTGTGCCACTTCTCCACTCTCCACTCATATGAATGAGGCATAAGGGCCTATCGTGTGCAACCCCCCCCCCCCCCCCCCCCCCCAGTGCTTTGGCAATAATTTGGGAGCCCCGCATGCAGGGGGCGGATGTAACATTTCCATTTGGGGGGGGGGGGGGCAGGAGAAAATGGTAGCCGCACCCATACCATTTTCAGTTACAGGACTTTTATTAGGCAAGGCACGCAGCATGCATAAAGCAATTCATTTTAAATATAGGCCCTATAATTTGAAATATCTTGGGTTGTTTTGCATGCCATTGTGTTTGCTGGGGCAGTCTGGGCATTTAGGGGAGGCATTGACCCCCCCCCCCCCCCCCCCCCCCCCCCCCCCCCATAGCCATGCCTAGATCCGCCCCTGCTCGCTTGCAACATCCTGTGCTATGGCATACATGTTTTTAGGAATCGCTTTGTAACAACATCTATCAACAAAGCAAGGTCAAATCATGTCAGTGCACTGCCGGCTACTGTACACTGAGGCAGTAGGGGGAAGAGGTGATTGTTTTTCCAAAAACAGCACATTCAAATTTAGACTGCTTTGCCAGGTGTTAATTCCTGGATATACTGTCAGTACACCATTCCTCTCAGATGGACAAATCATTCAGTAAGCACGTCGTACCAGAAATAGTATGTCCCATGACATGGACCTGATCTGTGACAATTATCCATTATAAAAAAAACACCTGCTACTGACTGGGGTTCCCAGGGGTGAAACAAAGCAAAAAAAAACACACAGCCGGAGCTGAGAAATGTTTAACCACTTAAGCTCTCCATCTGGTGTGAGCAGGAGAGAGAGAGAGAGAGAGAGAGACAGAGAGACAGAGAGACAGAGAGAGAGAGAGAGAGACAGAGAGAGAGAGAGAGACAGAGAGAGAGAGAGAGAGAGAGAGAGAGAGAGACACAGAGAGAGAGAGAGAGAGACAGAGAGAGAGAGAGAGAGAGAGAGAGAGAGAGAGAGACAGAGAGAGAGAGACAGAGAGAGAGAGACAGAGAGAGAGAGACAGAGAGAGAGAGAGAGAGAGAGAGAGAGAGAGAGAGAGAGAGAGAGAGAGAGAGAGAGCATGCTTGAATTACATAACTTCAGTTTCCTTTGGATAAACCAGTGTTATACAACCTTTTTTCCAGAAAGTGTGAGAAGTAGAACAGATGGCTGGACTGAAAAGTAGAAAAAAAGAAAAAGAAAGAAAGAAAGAAAGAAAGAAAGAAAGAAAGAAAAAAGAAAGAAAGAAAGAAAGAAAGAAAGAAAGAAAGAAAGAAAGAAAGAAAGAAAGAAAGAAAGAAAGAAAGAAAGAAAGAAAAAAAGAAAGAAAAGAAAGGGGTTATACTGACTACTGTATATGCCAGTTGTTTTCGACCTTTTTGATCCCAGGGCCCACTATTTATTCAGCATTTGAGTCACAGGCCACCATTTGACAGTGTTTTCACCCCACACTTCTAAAACTAAAGATTTTTTTTCCCCACAGTTCCAGGCTGGATTTTTGCAAACAAAACAGTAAATCAAAATGACCATTCTTCTACATTCTCTGATTGTGTAGACTTCTTAATTAAGGGATGCTAATTTAGATGATGAATATTGTAACTCTTGAGAGCGTAAAAATGAGAGCACTTTTACGCGCTCAAGAGTTACATCTAAGCAACTTAGCTGAGGGACCACCTGGAACCCCCTCAAGGACCACTGGTGGTCATTGGATGACTGGTTGAAAACCACTGACATATGCTATTCATAATTGTTTTATCTGCAGTTGTTTTATCTGAGAAGTTTCTTCACCCCTGATGATCTTACCTTTATTATTCATCTTTAGTTACTTGGCCTGCATAGCATAATACATCTTATCATCAGAACTACATTTTTGAACAAGGTCTGGGCCCAAATTGCCTCTGTTGCTGTTTGTGCTGTAACGCACGAGACCCAAACACTCATGACACCTATTGGGATCCACCGGTAGTGCAGGCTGTGCAGAGAGAGCTGAGCAATTAGGATCAAGCAATGTAAACCTACAGCTTAGGCCTTAGCTCAGACTTAAGCTTACAGTTTAGTTTTAGTGTATATATAAGCCCACAGCTTAGTTCAGTGAAAACATGTCTGCCGCCATGAAATCCAAATCCAAAATGAGCTACATTAGTCAGTATCCTCCTACATGCATCAAATACTAGACTATTTCCTGAATAGTAGGCCTATATACCAGGGAGGATCTACACCAGGCATTTTCAACAGGTGGTCTGGGGACCACCTGTATCAAATCAAGATTCAATTTTAAAATTCTTTTAACCACTTTTAACCACTTCAAGGCACTACACGGGCTAGCCCCATCCTATATTTCTGACCTTATGCACGCTAAATCAAATTCCAGATCTCTCCGGTCCTCAAATAAAGGTCTTTTGCTTATCCCCACAACCAAACTGGTTACAAAGGGTGACCGGGCTTTCTCAGTGGTTGCACCCACTGTGGAATGTCCTTCCCCTCCGCATTAAGAATTCGGCCTCTATTGACATTTTTAAGTCTCGGTTAAAAACGCATTTATATCGTTTGCACTTTTGCTCGTGGTACCTTGTGTGTAATTTGTTTTTATTTTGACATTGTACAGCACTTTGTAACTGTGTTTTGAAAAGTGCTTTATAAATACATTTTACTTACTTACTTACTTACTTACTTACTTTCTAATAAAGTCGTGTAACCGACCTAAGGGTGCAACTTCACTGCGATGAAGGCACTGCCTTACCGTTTTCTCCTGCCCCCCCAATTGGGAATTGTCACATCCACCTCTGAATTACACACCCCTGACCATCCATCTGCCACATCACCAGCCACCCTGAATGGCTGCGATAAGAGAAAGTTATAATTAAGAAGGTGCACTCATAGAGCATGTTCAGACAATATGACTCCAAACACACACTTGGGCAACCAAGTAACCACACGTCCACACCCCAAACCTTCCAGTCCTGTTTAAAGGTTACCTTTGAAGGATAAGTGTGAAAGTGTAAGTGTTCATTAAAATGCTGACAGTCAAAAAGTTTTGGGCCAAACTTTGAGAGAACACAAAAACATCTACATTTGTGAAGAGTTGTGTCTGCATTTTGGAAGTATGAGAGGAGGATATATCCTCCCATACTATGTTGACGAGCAAACATTGATAAACAATGTGTACACTGTGAACCAAATGGACCCGCTAGGGTCCATTTGGTTCCATTTGTACACTCTCAGAAAAAAGGAAAGTCATTAACATGGTGAAACACATGCATCTTGATGATGTCACCAAGCTGCATTTCACCATGTTAATGATTTTTTTTTCAAACATCTGTTTCTAGGAAACACAGAATGGGGGGACTTTTTACCATGTCCACACAACATCTCAAAGGTATATTAATGTCATAGTAAAATATTGAAAATATACATACACCCCTGGCTGTATGTACTCAAACCTAACCTGGTATAGTGAATTGATACATTCAATCACGTTCTTGGCATGTCCTATAGTGACCCACAACTTGGTGAAATGAATGAAAAACTGCCTAAGATAACCTTTAAGAAACCTTACAGGCAAATAGCTAGTCTCTCATATTTCTTCTCTACAAAAACGAAACAAAACTGGGTGACACCCTTACCAGAAGGGAATTTAATCTTAGATTGTTGCACACAATGCCAGCCATGGAAAAGGATCTTTAGGGATATGATACTCTGCACCACAAAAGAGAAAGTGGTGTGTGTTTTGCTGCGTATTGCCTTAAGTCATGCAGGGATCTCATAGGCCTATACTTAAGAACTCATGTAATACTGTATCCCAGTCCCACATACAATAACCACCTTGCCCGTGATCAACTTTATAGGGATAATGACTTAATACTGTATATTTTGTACTTGTCAAGATCCTCATCTAGATCCAGTTCAGTAGCCTCTGAAATTCCTGGGGTGGGATACTGTTAAAGGGGAATTCCACCCATTTTCAATATTTTTTTTTCTGAGAGCGTACAAATGCAACCAAATGAACCCTAACGGGTTCATTTGGTTCCATTTGTACACTCTCAGAAAAAAGAAGCATCTAAAGAAATCCATTAACATGGTGAAAACACATCTTGATGATGTCATCAAGATGTTTCACCATGCTAGTGGTTTTCTTCAGACCTCCATTTCTTGGGAACACAGAATGGGGGGAACTTTTTTTTATCATGTCCACCCAGCACCTCTAGTGTATACTAATGAGTAATGACATATTATAATGTTGAAAATGGTATATTATGCGTTGTACAACAGTTATCGGAAAGTTATGTGTGGCAAATCTGCAAAACAAATGTTAAACCTAACTAGGTGTCAATGTGTTCCAACAACAAAAGTTAGAGTACTATCATTACTATGGCAAAAACAAAAAATAAAATTCCATATGTTTTAAGTGACATGTGGTATCATGGGGTTTTAGTGATTCTGAACCCATTGCAAGCATTAGTTTTGCACAAAAAAAACCTCACTCCTCCACACTCGCTGCATGACAAAGGTCATAGGCGTCATCAAAAAATGTGATTAAGTGTGATGAAGCGCATTTGGGAACATTTTGGGCAAGTCCTATGGCCATCTTATAGGCCCAAGGAGTAGACATGAACAAACTCCCTTGTTTAACATGTCACATTCTACTCAAAGCATATTGAAATATTGAACATGTTGCCGTTACAGTTCTAAATGGTACCTAGACTTTCAGCAGCTGTTTTCCAAGAGAGTTGTGTTGGAAGTGGAACAGGGGCGGATGTAACATATCAATTTGGGGGGCAGGAGAAAATGGCATGGGGGTGGCTTCATCGCCCGTGACGCTTCACGCCGCACCCATACCATGAAGCCGCACCCATACCATTTTCAGTTACAGGACTTGTATTAGTCAAGTAAAGCATCTATAGTAATATCAGTCGTTGTTGAAGTTGCAACAGGCACGCAGCATGCATAAAGCTAAAGGTCTGACTCAGAGAGTTTTCTGTTTTCAATGATGCAATGCTGTTGGTTTAGCGGTGCCACAACTGTAGTTGGTTAGTAGCGGTAGTAGTGTTTCAAATAATTTTAAATATAAGCACTTTAATTTGAAATATCTTGGGTTGTTTTGCATGCCATCATGTTTGGTGGGGCAGACTGGGCATTGCCCCCCCCATACCCATGCCTAGACCCGCCCCTGAAGTGGAACAAGTTGATCAGCTGGTAGTAGACACGTTTGTAAAGAAAGCTGGTGGTTGTCCTAAGCATTTATTTATTCATTCCCTGCAGATTTGCCATGCACCCCTTTTGCTAACTTTCCTTCACCAAACAGCACTTTCCTTCCTACTCTGTGCTGAGAACCAGCGTGGCTGAGGTGATGCATGTCAGCATGCTTAAACAGTCAGGGATTAGGAAGGTTTGGCCTTGAGAGGCTCTTAGTCTGACCCTCATTGAACTCCAGGGACCGGATAAGTCCCAGTGGTGGAAAGTAAAGTACGTTTAGTAACTCTAAGTACTGTACTTTTGAGGTAATTGTACTTTAGAATTGTACTTGTACTTGAGAATTTCCAATTTACAGTGCTACTCACTCCATTATATCTCAGAAGCAAATATTTAGTCCAATATTTGTATTTGAAAAGTTATTACAAAATATGGGTACACCTACCACTTCAGCACTACAGTATATATACGTTTCAGGCATTTGAAAATGGGGACATTCTGCATACTGAGAACGTTCTCTCTTGTTACCTTAAGTTCATTTTTATAATCCTGCATCCAATACATTTACTTAAGTACATCTTGACTTTTACTTGCAACGTAATACCGGGACTTCCATATTGCAGAACTGATATCTTACTCAATGCGTACTTTTGCCAACACCGGTAGGCCTAAGTCCAAATCATGTTCAACAACAAGCATACAAATTCACTGGCTCCATACTGGCAGCTGTTGTCCTGGGAGAATATTCCAGAGAGAGAGAGAGGGGGGAGAGAGAGGGGGGGAAGAAAAGGGGAGATGGAGAGGGGGGAGAGAGGGAGAAAGAGAGAGAGAATTGGAGGGAGAGAGGGGGAGAGGGAGAGAAAATGAAATTAAGTATATGGGGATTGGGGAGAGCCCTGCCTTGCCACTACGTCATCCCTTCAACATTCCCATAGAAATGTTGACCGTCAATAATTCCCCCTCCTGTTTTCCGGAGGCTGAATGGTTTCTCGGTGCAGCGTGAAAGTTGGCAGGGTGTGTGATAGTAAAAGGCCACAGGGAGGCCAGTGAAAGAGCAGCAACACAAGGGTGCACTGTTTATTAGGGGCTGTGGGCCTCTGCTGTTTTATTTTATGCATGTCTCGACCTTTTTGTGTCATTGTGTGCCCAGTCTGCTCTTGCTCTCTCTCTCCCCCCTCTCTCTCTCTCTCCCTCTCTTTATCACTGTAACTCATAATCTTAGGTTTTTTTTTTAAAGGACAGGCTTAAATCAGTGGTTTTCAACCTTTTTGATGCCAGGGACCACCATTTATTCAGAATTTGAGCCACGGACCACCATTTGATGACAATTTCACTCCAAAGACCTAAAACAAAATAATTCTTTTGGTTTTGTCCACAATTCCAGGCTGGATTTTGCAAACAAAACAGTGTAGACGTGCTGATTCAGATGGTGATTATTTTAACTCTTGAGAGTGTGAAAATGAAACATTAATTTTTACACTCTCAAGAGTTACATCTGCTTACCCAACTTTCCATCATTTAGCCTGGGAATCCTCTCAGGGACCACTGGTGGTCCCCGGACCACCTGAAAACCACTGGCTTAAATGAAATGATTAACACACACGCACGCACGCACGCACGCACGCACGCACGCACGCACGCACGCACGCACGCACGCACGCACACACACACACACACACACACACACACACACACACACACACACACACACACACACACACACACACACACACACACACACACACACACACACACACACACACACACACACTTTTGAATGTCTAGGGCTTAGGGCTTAAGCCTCTCCTCGTGTAGGTCTGGTGACTGGTCTGCCAAATTGTTTCAGCACTTGTTTCCAGACTGTCAGAACATGCCGGGGGATGGATGGGTGGCTGGATAATCATCTGAATAGAATTGGGTGATGTGCAGACAGGTTGCATTTATACACTAGTAGAACTGCTGCGACATTGAGGGGTGAGCGCTCGGGCGCTGCTCATGCAGCCTGAAAGAGGGACAACTTGGAGTAATTTGCAAATACATTGTTTTTAACGAGGGCGACGCAAACAAGGGCTATTTTAAGCATGAGTACAAGCCAAAAGTATTGTACAGTAACAACTAAAGTCTCCGCAATGTCTATGTTGCACGACAACTACGAAACGTTCTAAAATAAAGGGATTAAAGATAATTAAAGCTGGGCTGTTGACTGGGTCTACTCTAATGCATATATGCCTACTTCCGGTCCAGGACTTGTCCCTATTGGTTGTCCCCAATTCTCAATAGACATCTATGCAGAAGAGCCGCCATTGGACTGGCCCCATGACGTGAACGGAGTTGTCGTAACCCGGTCTATAGGCCTACTCTAACAAGGCTCTGGGGGGGAGACGGCAGCATCAGAATGTTGCTCAGCAACAGCGCCGCCTCTCAGGGCTGCGTCGTTCCGTTGAACTGCAGGAGGACTGACCGACCGAACGACCGACCCGTGCGCTCGGTGTGAGCGACTGAAGAGAGACAACACCGCTGTCTGTCTGTCTGACTGCACGCAGGTAAGAAAATGCACGTTTTTCTCCATTATTCAAGTCATCTTTGAGTCAGCATCGTCACCTATCTCCGCCATCGCTCTTGTTCAATGGCGTGCTGCTGCACGTACGGTGCAACGAACGGTGCCCAAAACGAGAACCGTCGCAATTCCTTATAATCGGCATTGGGTCTCTTGTCAGTTGCATTTTTTTTCCCTCCCTCCTCCATGAGGTGGGAGAGGTTGGGCCTGTTTGCGTTATATTACACGTATAGATATTTTCATCATGGACGTACGTTGCTGAGCAATGCGATTAAAGCCCCGCTGCTGCACCCCCTGAATGATCCCATCCACAACCTGCAGTGATTTTATATTGGGGGTGAAATAAACATGCGCTATAATATAATAATGGACATTTGCGTGCGATGTACGTTCGCCGGCATCCATCCATCCATCCATGCGCCACAACGAACACCGAATTTGACCGAAAAGAAAAACATGTTTTTGTGTTTTGTGGGTGGCACAATAACGCCGTCTCTGTGACCAGGCTGCCACTGACTGCACAACAAGCCCACGTTATTTCCACCTTCTATTGATTTATTGGGGCTGGGGAGGGGAAAGGATAGGAAATAAAAACGCCTGCGCACCCTCCCTATATAGGAGGAGAAGAACACTGTAGGCGACAATGAGCAGACACATTGTATTACAAGCCTGGTAATCTCGTTTTAATGGGAGGACACAAGGAGGCAATGATTTGCTCCAATATGAATCAACACAACGCAGGGCGGCTTAATTCCCAGCCTTTGTGCCATGACAGGTCTCTTTTTCAACGCAACATGAGCGCCAGTTGTGTCCCTGTGTGTGTGTGTGTGTGTGTGTGTGTGTGTGTGTGTGTGTGTGTGTGTGTGTGTGTGTGTGTGTGTGTGTGTGTGTGTGTGTGTGTGTGTGTGTGTGTGTGTGTGTGTGGCTTTGAAGGCAGCTAGGCAGCAGCAGCAGCGATGCTTTTTTCCTCCCCCTTCCTTCCCTTATTCCCGTTATTCTGGATCATTCCCTCTTTTCTCTTGTATCCCAGCGGGGTTTAAATCAAGTCAAACAGTGGTCCGGGGGGGTTGAGGGTTTCCAGGTGGCCCTCCCCTCCTTGCAGCTATAACGATGGAGAGTTGGAAACCAAATGGACCCGTTAATATGCTCGAGTCTCTTGAGAACGTAAAATGAACCCAAACGGCCTGTTATCTCTGCTATAAACACAGCGGGACATTGTGGACAAAGACACAATGCTTTAGTTTTTGGATCAGAGAGGCTAAATGCCATCAAATGGTGGTCCGCGTGGCTTAAAAGGCTGAATAAATAGTGGGCCCTGGTATCAAAATGGTTGAAAACCCACAGGCCTATACGAGTCTATACGGCGAGGCTGATGTCATGGGCTGTGCCACACGTAGGCTACAGCACACAGACACATGCGTGGGAAAAAAAGCTATATAATTCCCCCCCGAATTATTCCTGCTCTAATTGCACATTGTTTTGCGATTAGCACGGCCCTTTGCCTACATTTGTCACATGTTGTCGTTTAAAACGAGTTTCAATGGGTGGGCATCATGGGGTGGATGCGGCGGCGCCACTGTGCGCAAATGTGCCAAGCCCATTTCTCCTGTGATAAATAGTGGCGGCTGTTTCATGGTAGGGCTGCATGCATGGCGGCATGCAATATGCAGTCAAGAGTCGCTCCCATGCTGCACGCAGACAGCCATTGCACGCACACGGTGCACCCGGTCGGTTGCTGTTGTTATTATGACAGAATGAATGACACATGCATGCACCATAGAAAGCAGTTTCTATACAGCTTTCGTTATCAACCGGTTTTCGTTTCAAGGCACATCATTTGTTCGGTTTTTTTGAGCCACGGACCACCGTTTGATGAGAATTAGCCTCTCAGATCCCCAAACACTGTTTTTTTCTTCTTTTCTTTTCTTTCTTTTTTTCTTTTTTTTTTGCAAATAGCAGTTCTTCTAGGCTGCTTTGTTTGTGTATGATTTTTGTGAATGAACAATATTGTAATTCCTGAGTCTGAGAGCATAAAACGAAACCAAATGGACCCCTGCTACACTCTCCACAGTTAAACATTTGGTTTGCAACTCCATCATGTAGCTGGGGACCGCCTGGAACCGCCCCCATTGACCACTGGTTGAAAACCACTGTGTTATAGCATATCAATACTAGGTTATAGGAGCAAAACATGCAGGTTAGAAACATATTATGTTTCTAACCTGCATGTTTTGCTCCTATAACCTATTGGCCAGTCATTTTTACTACATAGCCCCTAGTCTAGACTAAATTCAATAAACGAAAGGTCGAATTAAATTGCTTGTGCCTATAGCCTTACTGCTGGCTGAACATGAAATAGTATTGATTTATTTTCATTAATGCATTTTCTTCATTTTTCTTCTCTTTTCTTTATTACGGTATATCTATCATTTGATGGTTAAGCAAAGGCAAAGCCAAGCACTGCATGCTCCCCATTCTCTTGCCATGGACACACCCCTCTCTCCCTTCTCTCTTGTGCTGAGAAAGCAGTGCATTGGTACACATACTTAGCCTTGATTTTCTTTGTATGTCTTTTCCAAAGAAGGTCGTAAAGACATCAACACGAACTTGTTGAGTGTCGAACCTCACCAAATTGACCTACATTTTTACTCTCAGAGTTCTTCAATAAATGGACATTTTCTTTTTAGTGTATAGCCTATATCAGACTTTTGCCCACATGACATGATTTAATGTTTTGATAGACAGCCCTACAAGTTTCTACACTGCTTCTGGTATGTGCTGGCCTTAGAAGAATTCTCTGGTATGCACATGTAGACTATCTGAGGTGGGCTCCTCCCTCACTATTATGCTGACAAGATCGAGGAGTATACCACTTAATTGAACTTGAATAGTTGCAGGTTAATTGCAGCTGCCACTCAGCTTGCCTTAGTTGGAACGCAAACAAATGTCATTTTAATTTTAAGTATTTGTGGAGATCAGACTTTCCTTAAAAAGCTAAAAAATCAGTATCCTAGCCTACTTATTGCAGTTTGAGGACTATTTATTGGCTTGATGTACTGGACAAAATTCAGCCAATACCGTATGCGTCTTGAAATCGAATCGCATAGCCTAAAAACCCTTGGTAATATGAACTGAATCCAGGCAAAAGGTCAAAGGTCTTCACTGTCTGGGCCCTAGGGCATTTTGAACACCATGCCAATAATCTTTTAAATAACTCCTACACACTATCACAGCTTGGCTTTTCTATACAGCATATTCCATTTATTTCCTGTGTATTTGTTCAAATGCAGGTCCATAAACCCTGTATACAGTTATAATATATATATATATAGTTTTGCAAACATGTGATTGATTCTTAAATATTAAATATTAGACGTTTGTGATTTTTTTCCAATTCTACGCAAACTCAAAACAAATCTGTGTTTGTGTTGCACACATGTTGGGGGCTCTTCCGGGAGTCTTTGATAGAACTGCAATGGAAAGTGGGAACCATAAACTTTGAGCTGTCCTCAAGACAGTGTCTCAGCCAGAAGATGCAGCTCAGAAAGGCTGATTGCGCACACACTCATTAACTGGAAGAAGAAATGCCACAATGGCTTTCAGACGGTATTATTTAATGCACTTAATTGGCACCATGCTGCTGATAGAGGAGTTTGGCTCATTGCACCGACCGGGCCTTCATTACAGCGCAAGACAAGGGTGTGTATTGCGGATCAGATCGTAGCCTGCAGGGCCTTGTGTACATATTGGAACATGCAGCAGCTGCAGTGTCTGGGGCCATTACTTGGAGCAGGATGTGCCATGGCAACGCGGGAAGAATTCCTCATATGTGGCTTGCGTTTGCACCTCAAGATTTTTTTACACCCAAGAATGTGTCCATTGTGTGGGATGTTACTGGTACAAGCCTGGTGGAGAGAGTGTCCCACCACAAATGCCTGAAAATCTGAAAGAACTATTAGGCTGTCCATGTGTTTAGTGTCAGTATATAGGGGCGTGGCCGCACACATCCTGAAGTTGTGAAAACAAAGACGGAAGATATTCGACCAGTGTAAACACGGCAAAGAAGGCCTGACGGTTATGGGGCAATGACACGTTTCTGAAATACAGACGACTACAGACACTGCCCATCAGGCCCGGATGTAACGTTTCCCAATTGGTGGGGCAGGTGAAAATGGCATGAGGGCGGCTTCATCGCCCGTGTCGCTTCGCGCCACGGGCCATGAAGCTGCCCCCATACCATTTTCATTAAAATTCTTTAGTTCTGTGACCCACAAGATTTATATCTTGTACAGGACTTAGTAAGCATCAATAATAACATCAGTTTTTGTTGAAGTTACAACAGACACGCAGCATGCATGAAGCTAAAGGTCTGACTCAGAGAGTTTTCTGTTTTCAATGATGAAATGCTGTTGGTTTAGTGGTGCCACAATTGTAGTTAGTTAGTACCAGTACTAGTGTTTCAACTCCCTTCAATTATAAGCACTTTGATTTGAAAAATCTTTGAAATATGGGTTGTTTTGCATGCCAACATGTTTGGTGGGGCCGTCAGGGCATGTAAGGGGGCATTGCCCCCCCTCCATGCCCATGTCTAGATTCGGCCCTGCTGCGCGATCAGACGCCGAGCAAGCCGCACGCACACAGTCCGTGCCAGAGGTTATTTTACGCCGAAAATGGAGGTCCATTTCCGCCGCTCGTCCTCAGCCTCTTTCGACCGTTCGGGCGGACACGCAAACACACACACGTATACACACACGCACTAGAAAAGGTAGAGCGATTATATGAGCCACTTTTCTGGCTCTCCCCTGCCTGAGGATGGGAGGACAGGAGGGAGTGTGCAGAGAGAGAGGAGGGAGTCGGTGAGGAAACTAGGTCAGAAATACAGAAGCAGCCAAGCATGAGGGCAGCAGCATCCCCCGTCTCCACTAACTACACTACACTTAGTGACACTAGCAAGCATGCTATCCGATAAGGGTATAAAACCGTTTTATAATATGAAATGTTTCACTTTTACTGCAAGGGCAAGAAATATACTTGCCTGATGCTCCATTAAGATTTTAGTGAATTATTGTGTTACTGTACTTCATTTAACCCATTTAGGTTCCCGATCACTCAACTGACTCATTGCTGTTTCTGCTCTGTGCACATGCAGTCACTTTGGCGACCGACGCGTGCCAGAGAAACTCTTGTGGTTGCTCTTAAGGGGGTAAAAAAGCCTTTTTTTTTCTTGGATCAGTCAGTCAGTGCCCTCATTGTATTGCGTTTCAACTTGCATTCAGGAGAGGTTTCTTCAAAAACACAACACACTCCCAAATCTGATAAGCCCGGGAAATTCAGTATCTTATTGTATGCTGGTTTTTGCTGGAACCATGTCACTACTCTCTCTCTCTCCCTGCGTTGACCGCATTCCTTCCAGAGCCATCCGAAGCAGTTTGTTTGAGAGTCGAGGTCTGTGCCAAAACAATATTTTCACACGCTCCTCCGAGCCACAAGCCGCATCAACCCGGACCTTCGACCAAGCCCCCTGCTCCCTAGGGGCGGATCTAGGCATGGGCATGGGGGGGGGGGCAATGCCCCCCTAAATGCCCTGACCGCCCCACCAAACACGATGGCATGCAAAACAATCCAAGATATTTCAAATTAAAGTGCTTATATTTAAAACGAATTGAAACTCTACTACTGCTACTAACTAACTAACTAACTACAGTTGTGGCACCACTAAACCAACAGCATTTCATCATTGAAAACAGAAAACTCTCTGAGTCAGACCTTTAGCTTTATGCATGCTGCGTGTCTGTTGCGACTTCAACAACATCTGATTATTGATGCTTTACTTGCCTAATATAAGTTCTGTAACTGAAAATGGTATGAGTGCGACTTGAGTGCTAGTGCATCCCATCAAGCCGCCCCATCCCATTTTCTCCTGCCCCCCCCTATTGTTAAACGTTACATCCACCCCTGCTACTTCCCCATGAGGCCAAACAAAGACCACTGTCAATCTCTTGTTAGGTTTTTTTTTATAGGGCAGGTGAAACGCATGCGCGTCCATGTGCATGCACACCATGTGGGTGTACGTGTTGCTTTTAAGTGTGCTTTTTCTGAACACCCGGATATTCTTGTAATCATCTTTTGTTATGAATATGTACTGTAACGACAGATTAAATGAGGACTCCACACCAAAAGTTTGTTTTAACTTATTTATAAGTTAAAACAAGTTGAAGTGATTCAGGTGTCCTTTAGTGATTCAGGTGTCCTTTATGGTGCCGAATGGACCCTTGCGGGTCCATTTGGTTTCATTTTTACACTCTCAAGAGTTAAAATATTCACCATCTGAATTAGCCCCATGTCTACATAACTAGAGAAAGTAGAAGATTAATAGTCATTTTGATCTGTATGTTTGACTGTTTTGTTTCCCCAAATCCATCCTGGAATTGTGGGCCCATACATAGTGGGCCCTGGTATGAAAAAGGTTGGAAAACCGCTGCAATATGTGGTCGATTGATCAGATAATGACTGTTATGGCTCTTATCAGTCTTGAGGTTGTTTGCCATCATCTGTGTGGATCCGGGTGCTCCCTCTCTCTCTCGCTCTCTCTCTCTCTCTCTCTCTCTCTCTCTCTCTCTCTCTCTCTCTGTCTCTCTCTGTCTCTCTCTGTCTCTCTCTGTCTCTCTCTCTCTCTGTCTCTCTCTCTCTCTGTCTCTCTCTCTCTCTCTCTCTCTCTCTCTCTCTCTCTCTCTTGTTTTCTTTGGCATGCGCCCCTTCTCTGCTGTTGTTTGGGTTCTGTCATGTGTAATGCTACAATGGGTGGTTTGTCAAGAAGGGGCTCTGTCCACTATTGCGGGATTGGACCATTCATTAGAGTGTTCTATGGGACACACAAACCGCTGTGCTATATAGTACCTTTTCTGCTTGTAGAGATATCCAGAGAGCCATCTGCCTTGTTGTCCGTTTCGTACTCTAATGCCATTATGGATTTATGTTTCCAATAAGGGGTGAAAAAGAGGATGGGCTGTTCAGGAAGCGTGTTTAAAAAGGTGTGTCTTGTGGCATATTTCTTCACCCAGGCTATATAATGAAACTGACCCTGAATCTTTCTAGGAGTTTGCACAGTGGCGGCGGTGCTGGTTGGCATGGTGTGTGTCCCTCTCATGGTGGCAGCTTAGATGTGTGTGTTTTTTTTTGCGTGTTGAATGTTTAATGTTTAAACATTTCGGTCAAGGAGATATGCAGGTTACAGTTGAGGGAAGGTCACATAGCTGAGCCGGAGTCGGGCTTTTTTTCCCCTGCTTCCACTGTGGGTTTTTACTGGGAGTGGTAACCACGGTAACAGTTAATTGAGGCAACGCTCACGATGAAGACATAGGCGCTGTCATTGTCAGAGCGTGTTATTTTGCAAGCACTTAAGTGTATATTAAGGTTTTGACTGAACCCCAATGGGTCTATGCTGACTTCAAATTGAGTGTCTGAGAGTGGAAGCCGTCATATATGATGAAATTGGAACGAGAGAGAGAGAGAGAGAGAGAGAGAGAGAGAGAGAGTGTGTGTGTGTGTGTGTGTGTGTGTGTGTGTGTGTGTGTGTGTGTGTGTGTGTGTGTGTGTGTGTGTGTGTGTGTGTGTGTGTGTGTGTGTGTGTGTGTGTGTGTGTGTGTGTGTGTGTCACAGACACAAACGCACAGAGAGAGTTTATGTGCCCAAGAGAGCAGCAGCAACAAACCAAAATCTGCCAACCACAGGCTTGGAATTAACCTTAAATGTAATCCTCTTATTTATGAGATTTGAAACCTTTCACATCAAACTAGTTGACTTGCACGTGTCAACATGTGTTTCATGTGGGATACCAGAAAAAGACAAAAATATTGTTTAGGAGAGAAATCCGAGTTTCTCTGTGTGACACATTATTGATGCTACGATGGCATACGACAAGTTTGAATCAAATTTGTTCAAAAAAGTGAACATTTAAAAGATATGCTCCAAAAGTACATTATAAGTGTTGTAAATAATTTGTCATAACTGGCCATTTTGTTCTAATCTTACAACAGGGGTTTGCAACCTTTTTCATACCAGGGCCCACTTTTTATTCTGCGTTTTAGCCATGGAGGACCCTCATTTGATGTTGAGTTTAATCTCTCAAACCCAAAACCAAGGATTTTTTTTTTTTTGCGAGTTCTCCTACAATTCTCCTAAATTTTCTTATGTAGATTCTTGAAAATTAACTGATTTAGATGCTTACAGATAATTTAAAATGAAACCAAATGGACCCTCAAGGGTCCATTTTTATGGTCTCAAGAGTTACAGATCTATAAGGGTCCATTTGGTCACCAACTGTCCCATCAATTAGCTGGGGACCACCTGGAATCCTCTGAAGGACCACTGGTGGTGCCACGGACCACTGGTTGAAAACCATTGATCCTCAACATCGTATTTTCTTTAGGCAATCAATCGCCATTCATTCAAAGATTTCCGCGACCATGACACAGCACTACTAATCCCAGCGGGGGGATGCAGTGACTTGGGGCAGTGTGGGGGGACCTATTTTTGTCCACAGGACCTGTAACTTGAAGATCACCCCCACACGTCAACCATATAAATAACCGACTTTCACAGACACAGTGTCTGTTTACATTTAGCCGTCGGGTGCTGCATGCTAACCGAGTCGAGTAAGGCCCAGAAAACAAAGGATTATACTTATTATGCAACGGCCATTGTGTTGTGTCCTTAAAACCAGGTAGAACTATTTCAGAGCGATCCCGTAGAACCGCGGCTTCGTGAAACCGTCCTGTATTTAGAATAAAACAGCCACCCGACACTCTCTAACAGAACACGTGCAGGACGTGACAAATTTTAACCGTCCCGTCTAACCCGCGTGGTGGTGGATGTGGTTTATTTACGTCGCCCCCACTCACCCCCTCCTCCGGGTTGTGTCTTTTTCCGTATAGCCTGACTTACGACTGGCAATGGATCAGCACCAGGACCACATGAACAACGCGGCCAACAGCGGCTACAGCCCGGGAGACAGCATGAGCGCGTCGCTGGCCGGCATGACCATCAACGACCTGCACCACCAGGAGAACGGAGTGGTCCAGGCGGGCCACAGAAGCCCCGGAGACGGCCCCATGAAAGGTCAGAGATGTAGCCTTGAATCTGTGTTTGAAAAAAAAAACAACGAGAGGTCAAAAAACGTGACCGGCGTTGGGGGCGGTGCATGGGTCGTAAGTGCAGACGTCGATGACATGATCTTGATGGGAATACAAATAGCATCAGCCCCATTAGTTGTTGTTATATAACTCTGCATTGTGTTTATAGAGCAGTACATGCAGTAGCAGAATTTACGTTGCCGAAATGGTATTAGTCGGCGTTCCAGGTGATATCGAAAAAGTGGATGTCTTTGGGAGTGTTTAACCTTATTTCCACGCTGCAGTCAACTTGCACCGTCTCTAGTAGTCTGTATCGACTTGGAGAGAGAGAGCGATGATCGAGGGCCTACTGTGCTTTGTTTTAATCCCCTTTCACATATAAAGCATACAAGGGCATGCTTGACTGGCCCTCAGTCCCTATGACTGCAGCTGCACTCTCTCTCACTCTCTCTCTCTCTCTCTGCGCTGTAATCCAGTCATCTGGGTCAGGCCCAGGCGTCACCCCTCCCTCAGCATCATCCACCGTTAGCTACCAATTCATGCTCGCAGACAAGCACGTCTTTCAGTTGCGTTCCGTTTTAACACTCGAAAAAGGGGGACGGATTGTTTTAAGAAGGAAAATTGTGCGAGGAGGACACAGTCCCCTCCCTCCAGTCCCAACCCCTTTGTTTTGTCTGGTATACAGTAGCACCGAATGCCACAAAAAAAAAAATAAAATCACGGACGCAGTTAATACAGAGGTGATATCGCGGCCGATACGACAGCGAATCCATCGACGGGTTTGTTTATATCAAGACATGAATATGACAATGATAAAACTCTCTTGTCTCATTATCCCTCTTATCCCTAATCGTCCATATGGCTTAATTAGTACGTAGCTTAGCGTTCCCTAGCTTACAGCCCTCGCTAGTGCACCACTCTCTCTCCCCGTTGCATCTGCTGCTCAGCCCACGCTCAAGCAGGAAGTCGAGCGCAGGGTCAGGTCCCTCCAAACAAACAGACAGCAGATTTTTCAACGGCGCACCGCCTAGTGAGTATCATACAGTATATATTAACCTCTCGCCCCCCCGGATCAGACGTTACTAGAAGATGTATGGGCGATCTTTGAATCAAGACTTTACATATTGGATTTGTTTTGCTTCTCAGTTTAAGCTCAGAAGCGTCTCTTTTTAAGATCACCTATGCCTCTCTATGGCTCTTTTTAAGATCACCTATGCCTCTCTATGGCTCCTAAGATGAATACTAGGATCCATAAATGAGGCAAAGCTGAAGTCTCTCCATTGACTGTTACAGCTGTATTTGAGAGATACATGAGACAAAGCTGAAATCTTGATATATGCGTATATATATATTATAGCAAGATTTCATCTTTGTCTCATTCATCTCTCAAATACAGCTTCAACAGCCAATGGAGAGATCTCAGCTTTGCCTCATTTATGGATCCTAGTATTCATCTTAGGAGCCATAAAGAGGCATAGGTGCATGTTTAGGTGAGAAATAAATGTGGTTGCTCAAGAGACGCTTCTGAGCTTAAACTAAGAAGCAATTTTTTCTTCCTCTGGGGAAGTACTTGTGTGGGCTGGTTGCGTACGCCTGTTGACAATCACGACAATTGAGTTGGCTTGAGTTGGGACTGAGCCCTTGGAGTCCATGAGAGAAATGTGGAGTGTTCAGATATTGGTTGCATTCAAGTTCAATTCAAGTTGTGCATAAACTGTAGTAGTGGTATGAAATGCTATAATATGTCTGGCTAACGCGGCACATTTTCACCAAATATTACCCCGCAGCTGATGCTCTTCAACAGTTTATTCGTGTTGTGATTAAAAATTGTAATAATAATAATACAGAATTAAAACTTAAACCTTATCCCCCCCCCCAAAAAAACAGAGCTGGTCAAAATATTCACAGTAAGCTCGGATTTGGAGTCTAAATAACAATGGCCATTTGCAAAGTATTTAAGTCTTTAATAAAATCCTTTTTTTCCCCTCCATTGTGCAACAGCGGCTGGTTGTTGGGAATGCTCAATTGAAAACTGGCAATAGTGGGCCCCGGTCCGCACCAAAGCCGCCTCCCCTTTATATGTTTCTGGAGGTTGTACATAGGGTGACCAGATGTCCCTCTTTGCAAAACTTTTCAGGTGTCCCACAAATTGATAATGTCTGTCCCACATTGTGACTAACCAAGTTCAGCGTTCAAATGCCCTAATATTTTTTTCTTTCTGTTGTCTGTTTTCCTGCTATAGATGTGTCTGTAACTCTGTTAAAATAACTCCAATATTCCGCCTGGTGCCACTATATATTACTCAGTCACTCCAGAGGGGCCACATTGCACGTACTGTCTTGTCAAAAATAGCTGATCTACAAGCCCCAAACGCATCGCGCTGCCAAAGATACTCTATTTCCCGAAGATACACAACTTTGCATTGGCCCAACTAAAAGAAGAATTGATAACAGTGAAGAATAAAGAATAATTGACAACAAAGTGAAATTTCTCCTGATTTGCATCGCTAAAATAATAATAAACTTGTTGAAAATATTATATGCTTTGTGATGATTGGGTCCAGTATTCAGTTCACTGTCTATGGAGTTAAGGAATGGATCAGAAGTTGCTTTCATGCTCATTCTACCATTGGGAATGAATAGACTAGAGTCAGGAAGCAAAGCAAGTTTGCCTCTCTTGCCATTGGCCTCTTGGGCGCTGCGATGCATTTGGAGCTTGTAGATCAACTTCTATATTTATATATATATTGCTATATTTGAATTGAAATCCATTGATCCATCAATTGTAATATGACATCAAGATCTTAATAATTTGCGTTGGCAACGAGTTTTCACACACGCAATGCTTCTGTCCCTGAAATGAACAGGGTAGATCTGGTCACTGTAGTCGTACTGTCATGTCTGTCAAGGTCCCCCCCTCTTCCCCACCCAACCATCCTGACCTGAACCTCAACTGTTTATGAATTCACAGCGGAGAGCTCAGTGCTGAATGACGATGTGGTCACAGCAGTGTCTGAGCTCTCCTCCTCGGAGCAGGACCTGCAGCGCAGTGAGGAAGTCCAGGAGGAGAAGGAGAAGGAGGAGGAGGAGGAGGAGGAGGAGGTGGTGCTGCCTGGTAATGCCCTGCACCTTCCCTCCACTGTTCCCATGCAGCTTCTCAATGCCAAAGAACCTGATTATTACCGTTTAATAATATTACAACTATTTCTTTTTCCGTTGTCACGTTTAACCATTACGTTTTGGCACGTTTCAGTTGGTATGCGACACACATCCGATAATGTTTCATCGTCATTTTTTCCCCCTTCCCCGTTCTTTCTCTCTTTTTAATTTTCGAAATAATATTTCTTTATTTTCTTTCAGAGTCGGCTAGAGAAACGTTCGCCTTTGTTTCGCATATTTTGTGTTGTCTCACTTTTATATATTTACAGTATATATATTTTTTCAGCCTTAAAATGCTAATTGCCATTTGCATGTCTTCCATTGGTGATATCAATGCGTTTCTTGACTCTTCGCCAGCACAAACGTTTACCACACAGCGTTCAGTATTGATCCAGTATTCAGGCAACCTTCAGACCTTCTCAATTGGATTATATTGATCATCTTGAAATGAAATGACACAATCGTTCTGAAACGCTTCCATGCCAAATGGCCATAGCCTCTGCATGGGCCCTCCATTAGGAAATGTCTGTAAAACATACAACGTGTCACATGGATGGAAACAGTGACATTTGACAGTTTTGGTTTGACTTCATGTTTTCAAGTTAAAGGAGAATTCCACCCCAGAAGGACTTCTTACCTTTATTTTAAAAACAACAACAACATACTGTATGACAAAATAGCTTAGAATGGAGCTATGGGATCAATTTTTTTTTGTTGTTTTTGCTTTTTTTTGCTATATATTCTCTTCACCATGTCAATAGTCGGTTTTACACTCACACTTTCACCTTCACTTTTGGTTCAGCAGTGGTTCAACGGTCTAAAAAGGTGGGAGCATGGCACACGGCTCATGGTCGTAAAACAAAAGTCAGAAGAAGAACAACGTTTCGGTCTGAACGACCTTCATCAGGTATCTGAAGGTCGTTCAGACCGAAACGTTGTTTGCCTAAATAAAGCTATTTCAAAGTGAAGACAGTGTGTGCGGGACCCCCTCTTCTTCTGATTACGTGCATTGGTTTGCTGGCTCCGACGCACCTGTCGCTGTAGGTGTGCACAAGGACTTTTCTACAAAGTAAAACAAAAGTGAAAGTGAAAGTGTGAGTGTCGACACACTACTGACATGGTGGAGAGAGAATATAGAGCCAAATAATGCATTTTGGAGCAATGGAAATAGTTGAATTTGAACAACATCCCATAGCCACATTCGTAGGGGAGACGGCCCCTGTTGTTGTTTGTTGTTTGTTCTTTTTTGGAAATAAATCAATTGCAAATAAAGTTGAGAAAGCCTTTCGGGGTGGAATTCTCCTCTTACTAATAATAACCCTAGTAAGAGTCATCTACATTAGAGCCAGTGTGAGGCAAACTGGTCCTGACAGGCAGCAGGACAGTCTGTCCTGGGGATGGGAGGGGAGGGGAGCAGGGGCGGATCTATGCATGGGCATGGGAGGGCAATGCCCCCCTAAATGCTCCGACCCCACCAAACATGATGCCATGCAAAACAACCCATATTTGGAAAAAATAAATAAGGTCCGCACACTGGACTGAAGCTCCAAGTTAAAGGTGTTTATTTCACCATAAGCATAATCATTTTATTATTTATTTATCATGCTTATGGTGAAATAAGCACCTTTAACTTTCGAGCTTCAGTCCAGTGTGCGGACATTATTTATTTTTTCCTAGTTTGTCTTTCGGCCCAGCACCTGGTATTTAGTTCTTTTGGATGTGCGTGCCCTTTTGTTTGTTTTAAACAACCCATATTTCAAATATATTTCATATGATTTGAAACCAACAGCATCATTGAAACCATCACATCACGTGTCTGTTGCAACTTCAACAACAACTGATGTTATTATTGATGCTTTTCTTGCCTGAAATAATTCCTGTAACCGAAAATGGTATGGGTGCGGCTTCTCTTCGCGACACGGGCGATGAAGCCGCACCCATACCATTTTCTCCTGCCCCCCCAATTGGGAAATGTTGCATCCGCCCCCTGGAGAGGAGGGAAGGCGATGGGAGGAGGGGTGCAGTAGGTTGAAAGGGTTGTCTGATGTTTTAAACAGATCCTGAGTCCCCGGACATGAGAAATGCCACAGGGATAGAGAACATGACTGACCCACCAGAGCAAACACAAGGTTAGGAAAGAACACAGCCAGCTGTGATTTGCAAACTAAGCTATTTTTGGGGGTAAACGTAACATAGAAATGTCTGTCACGCTTGTTGGCCAGACTTTTTTTTTTTTAGGATTTCTCAATATTGGCTTTTTGTGTCTGCGCTTTACGTTATAAGCTTTAAATCCATTAAGGCCAGCTGCTACTGTAGCCTGTGCGCATCTTCATTTTTTCTGTCGTGTCAAAAACAGTATTCCGTTTATCCTACAGAAGAGGCGGTTGAGTCATCCGCGGAAGAAGGGGCTATTGGGTCTGAACAATCAGACCTTGAAAGTGTCCCATGTGAAGATGAGATTCAACCTGGTACCTGTGGTGAGAGGGATGAGGGTCAACCTGGTAATGCCTGTTTTTTTTCCCAGCATTTGCCTTTTTTTCCCCGCGCGACGCTGCTTGAGTTGAAAGTTATTCCTGCAGTACATGAAGTAGAATTTATTTGGGGCTTTGTTTGAATGTATGAATGAATTAATCTTAGATTCCTTTTTATGTTTGTATTAGCTTGTTGTTGTTGTTGTTTTCGGAGCCATTGCAGTTTTTGTTTTTTTGTGTGTGCTTCGAGCAAGTGAAACGGATCCCAGTCCATTTGAGACACTAATTTGGTTCCTTTTTCTCACGATACCCACAGCGGTAGGAAGGGGTTTGCATTTTGTTTTGGCTGTGGTGTTTCAGTATGAAACAAATGTTATCTGAGGGGACCTGTTAAACAGATCTAGAGCTTCGAGGCACGGCAATTCCCAGCGTAATGGAAAAGCCAGCTGAGGCACCACCAGGTTTCCAGTGTAGCGCTGCTGGACTACAGTACTGTATGTCGCACTTTAGAGGGAAACCACGCGGAAGGCCTCAGCGCCATCTGACTGCAATGTGTTCTGGCAATGCTTTGCTTTTTATCTTTTGGGGATGACGCATTTATTTATTGGTCTAACACAGTGGTTTTCAACCTTTTTGACAACAGGGCCCACTATTTATTCAGAATTTGAGCCGCGGACCATCATCTGATGGCATTTTAACCCCACAGACCCCCCGAAACCAAAGATTTACTTTGCTTTTGTCCACAATGCCAGGCTAGAATGACTGGTCGTTCCAGCCTGGTCATTCATACCAGAAAAAAGTGACAATTAATCTTCTACATTCTCTAGTTGTGTAAACTCGGGCTACTTCAGATGATGAATATTTTAACCAAATGGACCCGCAAGGGTCCATTTGGTTCCGTCTTTACGCTCTCAAAGAGTTACACCTGGTTAACCAACTTTCCATCATTTAGCCTGGGGACCACCTGGAATCCTCTCACCTGTTGAAAACCACCTGTTTGAAAACCCCCTGGTCTAACATGTTTGACTTATAACATTGATATGCTGCGTATATATACGTTTGTTTCATTAATCATAGACCTTGTGCACGACGGGACGTTTTGGATTTTTTTTTCTTTTCCTTTGCAGTGCCATGAGTTTTTGAAGCAGCCATGATGTATGAAAAATGTTTCCTATATGAGTAATAACGGAATATATCCTTTCTTGTTCCCCACCCTGCCCCGCTGTGTTGACACAGCAACTGGAGGAGCCACTGCAACAGGTAGCGTTGTTTACTTTACTTACTATGTGTTTTATTAGTTAGAAATACAGATATATAGTGTAAAAAGGATGACACGAAAAAAAAAAGCCCTGGGGACTTTCCATTATTCCAGTTGTTTTCAACCTTTTTGACACCAGGGCCCATCATTATTCAGCATTTGAGCCACTATTTGAGGACATTTTAGCCCAACAGACCACAAAACAAAGATTTATTTTGCTTTTGTCCACAACTCCAGGCTAAATTTCGGGGAAACAAAACAGTCAAACATAGATCAATCAAAATGTCCATTAATCTTCTACATTCTCTAGTAGTGTAGACTTGGGCTAATTCAGATGATGAATATTTTAACTCTTGAGAGTGTAAATATGAAACAAAGAGTTACATCTGCTTAACCAACTGTCCATCATTTAGCCTGGGGACCACACCTGGAACCCTCTCAAGGACACATTGGTTTCCCGGGACCACTGGTTGAAAACCACTGAATTAGTCGATCATGAATACAATTATTAATGTTTTCTGGAAAATGGGCTTCACACAATTATTTGATTATAATTATTTTATTCATCCTATTATTATTTACTTTTTAGTTTGTTTGACGAAACAACACACGCAGTGCACCCTAATTTAAATTCGGCTCATTGCTTGAGGTGAAATTTAAAACCTGATTATTTGGTCATTTATAAGCCCTTATATTGCATGGAGGCAAACCAACCAGATTAGATTATTACGTTTACAATGAAAAAAATCTTAACTCATTCCTATGACTGCACATTCACTGGCACTCGATTGGCATCCGAGTCATTTTCATTCTGTTGTCTTGTCATCCATTGACGATCCATTGCGTCCATTAACTTTCACTTTATTTTGACTTCATTCCATAAGAAGGCATCACGTCTCAGTTAATGGCCTTGCATTACTGCACCTTTATTCATCATTCAATCATAATTTATTTTCTGTTCGCCTTGATGGAAAACAGTTACGCTTTTAAAATGTTCTTCGTGGACATCAAGTGCAAGTTTTCGCTATCTTCTTTGCTTCTTGATTTATATTCAAATTGGGGGGGGGCGATGATGGAGGCTGAAGTGCTGTGAATGACTTCATTAATCTGCTTTCCAAAAAAAAAAACAAATAGCCAATCCTGGTACTGGGGTCTTCGGTGGGTTTCCTCTTGTGGCTGACGGATCAGAGCAGGCCTTAGAAGGAGCTCACGGGAGAGAGATTGACTTCATCGGAGCTTCCTGTTCCTCGGACTCTGGGAACGACACCGCTGTGTGCTTAGACGGGACAGAGGAAGGAGAAGGAGAGGGTGAAGGAAAGAGGTTAACCGACCCTCTGTGGAATTCCGAAGACCTCGGCCCTTTGGCCGGCAGGGGCAGCCCCGACTGGACCGGTGGGAGCGATTCCCACAGGGCCATCAGCCTCGACGCGTCCGAGTGCCTGTCGGAAAAAAGTAACATTCCCGCCGCCGCTTTGGTCCGTAGCACAGCCTTGGAGGATCTCACCTCGATAGGAGACAGAAGCAAGTGGGTCGACCAAGGAGGGGAGTCCATCGACAGCGAGCAAGCGGAAGATGGACCGGCCGTTGAAAACACAACTCACGAGATGGCCGCACAACCGTGCAGCGCACAGGACTCTGGGACTCAAGAGAGGCTCCACTCCGACAGTCAGCCGTTTTCCCACTTTGATTCCGGCGTTTGTCATGATCCCGAAAGATCGAGCGATTCCCCACGCGGTGACGGGAATGTTTCCGAGAGAGAGAGCGTGCTTAGAAAAAATCCATTCGACGCGGTCGCCGAGGACGACGGCGACGCGACGTTAGACGTGGCCGCCGGCCTCTTGACGCCTCTTGACACCGTCGGCGATTCTGAGACGACCGACAGAGCACAGACCCATCCCGACGCGTCCGAAGTCGTCCGGCAAACGGCCCAAAGTTCTCCCGCGAGAAAGTCGATGGTGCCGGTCGCAGTCTTCAAAGGTCTGTTTGCTGTCCCTATTCACCAGTTGTGAACCAACTCCTCTTCAGTTATCTTCCTCCCACTTGTTTGACTTGATTTGACTGAGCCAGCTTCTATAATGTTATGCAGCACTCTTCCTCCGAAAACATGCTCAGTGGAAATGATCTTTTGACTTCGAGGAGAAGCTTGTTGTCCTCTCTCTCCCCACGTTTTGCTTTTATTTTTCATTTCATCTGTCCATCTCACTCACTTCTTCTATGAAAGCCCATTTCTGCCACTGAATAAAAAAGGAGTTCCCTTTCTTCCAGCAAACTCAAAAGTTAAAAGTCAGAGGAAAATCAGAATTCTGCTGATCTAAACTTCCTATTCTTAGACAAATTTAACGTCAAAATAACTCAAACATTTGTACATTCAGTGGTGAAAAGGGGTCTTGATTTGTCCATCCACTGTGTTGTACAGTTAGCTTAAGATATAAACTTTGGCGAGAGTGTAAATCTTAAGCTATCGTACAGTATGTACACTGCATGTTGCGTGCTCCACGTCACTGACTGGCGATTTTTATTTGGTCGTCACTTTTCCCATGCTGCAAATGCGCACACTGACTAATAAAATACTTTGTCTTCTTGTATCCCACAAAAGGAGAAAAAAAAGGTGCAAAATTGTTTTTCGATGCAAGTGGAGCACATGCTCAAATCCTTATGCCTTCTTCTTGTTATTTCCCATAGGCCAGGCGAAGGTTGAGAACGAGGCTATGGAAAAGAAGGTATGTGATTCCACAAATGAGCACACACAAGTACCATAGTAACCTCATGAAGAGACACTATCGCAGGGGTGCCCAAAAGGTTAATCCCGATCTACCGTTAGATCACACAGGCCATGCAGGTAGATCACATGACCCTAACCCTAAAATGTATAGATCTGTAACTCTTGAGAGCGTTAAAATGAAACCAAATGGACCGTTACAGGTCCATTTGGTTTCATTTTACACTCTCAAGAGTTAAATTATATTTAAACACCTGAAATACATCATTTCAAAAGTCCGTTTCAAAAGTCAGTAGTAGAATATACAAGAAAACCTCCCTCCATTTTTCATTATAAGTGCATTATTTTTTAAACACTATAACAGTAAGTAACACCATCACCACTATTTCAAAGTCAAACTTTCCTGAGGGCCTTGAAATGGATTTTTTATGTGTAGATCTTGTTGAGACGGTTATTTTGAAAGTAGCTCTCAAGTCAAAAAAGTGTGGGCACCCCTGCACTATTGAATCACTACTATGATGAGTACTGAGTCTGACTCAATAGTGTAATGTCACAAAAACGACCATTTCACGACTCAATTGCTATTGCAATGAGTAGTGATTATGTAGCGATTTCAATAGTAAAATGTAGAGAAATGTCCCGTTTCAGTACTTTCAGTATTACTGATTCACTAATGAATTACTTTTTGTTTCTACACAAACCCTATAGCGTTTGTGTAGAAACAAAAAATATTTCAGGAGTGAAAACACCACATAAACACTTATAGTCACTTACGCCAATAGTGAGGCTGAAGTAATTAAAGGAGAATTGCACCCCAAAACTTTTTTTTATCTTTATTTGCACTTAATTTGTTAGAAAAAAGTGGTCCAGGTGTTATTTTGTGAAAACACTCCTTAATGCCCGTTTCCCCTCTCCCAAAATAAGCTTATAATGGGGCTAATGGGTCAAATGCAAGTTCACCTATATACATCGCTCCAGAATGAAAATTTCTGCTATATATTGTCTCCCCACCATGTCAGTAGTGTGTTAACACTCACACTTTCACTTTCACTTTTGGCACAGCAGTAATTTAGCTGTCTCAAAAGGTGGGGGCGTGGCACATGGTTTATGGCTGAACCACTGCTGAAACGAAAGTGAAAGTGAAAGTGTGAGTGTTAACTCACTACTGACATGGTTGGGAGACAATATATAGCAGAAAATTGCATTTTGGAGCGATGTATATAGGTGAACTTGCATTTGACCCATTAGCCCCATTATAAGCTTATTTTGGGAGAGGGGAAACAAGCATTAAGGAGTGTTTTCACAAAATAACACCTGGACCACTTTTTTCTAACAAATTAAGTGCAAATAAAGATAAAAAAAAGTTTTGGGGTGCAATTCTCCTTTAAGCAGCAGCCAGGTAGTGTTTTGAATAGGAATTATGTAGTAATTATCAGTAGTGATTAAGTACTGAAACAGGATATTTCTCTACATTTTACTATTGAAATCACTACTCATCCCATAGCAATTGAGTAGAGAAATGGTAGTTCTTGTCTAGACCTTTTGTAGTAGTGATGAGCAGTGATTCGGTAGTGTTTTTTCATGAGGGGTTGCATGTGTCATTTCAACATGTAGGCTCCTTTCCTCCTCAAATGTTCATTTTTTAGGACATTGTTTCATGATAGCTCGTTATTAGAACCATTGTTTTCTTCCCCCTCATGCAAAAAGACACAAACTGCCACAAAAACTAGACCCACCTCTTCCTTTAAAAGACCCTCCCCGACCGCCAAAACCTGTGCCGCCTCGTCCTCGCGAAACGGCCCCACGTCAATACCCACTAAAACCACCACTACCAGCAGAACCACAGGGCCTCGCGTGAGTATCAGCCTGACCGGCCCTGACCGATGCCTGGGCGTACAGCTGGCCCTGCCGTAGGGGTGTGCAGTGCTTGACACTAACACTTGCCCGCTTGCCCGGGGCAAGTAAAAAAAATGGTGGGGCAAGTGAAGTCTGCTACCTGGTTGCCCGATCGGGCAAGTGTGCAACATAGTGCACTATGACACAACACAAGATAAATTCGTCTTGAAGGCAGTCATTGCACTCTGACTCTGTGTCTTTCCCTGCTTTCTAGCTATCCACAATTCCAGGCTGGATTTGTGAAACAACAGGCAAATTAACATACACATCAAAATGACCAATAATCTTCTACATTCTCTAGTTGTGTAGACCTGGGCTAATTAAGATGATGAATTTTAACTCTTGAGAACGTAAAAATGAAACCAAATGGACCCTTGCGGGTCCATTTGGTTTCATTTTTACGTTCTCAAGAGTTACATCAGGTTAACCAACTTAACTGGGGACCACCTGGAACCTGGGGGGCAAGTGACCATGACCTGAGGGCAAGTAGAACCTGAACTTGCACTTGCCCGATGGGCAACTGCCTCGGAAACCTTAGTGTCAACCCCTGGGTGTGTTTATCAGTGAATGCTCTTTTGTCCTTCTTCACAGATTGTTTGAGATCTAACACACGTACAACTCAGTCCAGTGTTGTCCTTCTTTTTACGACTAAAGCTTTGGCAAAAGCTTTGGCAAAAAAAAGTGTTATGATGTGTCGCTCAACCACAGTCCAACAAGTCCGACATTTCATCAAGCTACACTTGTCACACGAGAAATTTGTTTTAAAGTGCTAACCCAAGCTCCGCCCGTGCATCCTTAACCACGCTTTTATACTACAGTAATTTGCGCCTCCTGTTGCCATTATATTGTTGTTATTAAGCATAATGGCTGAGACATGGTGTGGTGATTGCTGTGAATATTTTATCCACAAGATAAAGTTGTTGTGTAACCACATGCACTTAACAAAATGTTCCCAAAACTAAAGGGACACTGTTTTTTTAAATAAAAATAAAATAATTAAAATTACAAGCATAAAGACTGGGCAGGAAAGTGTTCTTCTTAACGCCGTTGAAAATAATGAGTTGATTACGTTGTAGTTAAATTAATTTTGTTGACTAATCTGATTGTTCTTTAACAAATTAACTCATGTGCACACTGACTTAACCTAATGAGCATTTTCTCATAAAAAAAATCGGCATATAGCTGTGTGTCTCCCTGTAACCAGAGCCATAGAGAGTAGCTAGAGGGATCTGCAAGCGATGGGGGCTTTAGTTTGTAGATTGCCTATTTTGATAAATATTTAAGAAATAAACAGTTATTTTTTCCCAGATGCGTCTTCTTTTTTTGAATGTTCAAATCCTGTAAAGGAAATCAGGCATATTCTGGACATAGTTCGAATGGTGATTAATCATGATTAGATTAATTTTCAACGCAGGATTAATTCGATTAAAATGTTTAACCATTCAACAGCCCTACATGCTTTTTTGGGGGTTGTTTTTTGTTTTAGAAAAATGTTGAAGAGTCTCTTTGTCTTTGACTTTTTGTTTTTGGAAAGTAATTTGCTGCCCAGTTAACTACAGTATGGCAATTCACAGACTTCGGGTGGCGCCAGACCTTCAGCCGCAGGAAGCAAAATCCCAGGTATGAACAGTAACTGTCAGTTGAACATTGCCCTCATCATACTTTAAAAAATATATATGTTAGTGTAACATGTCATGTTTTCTGCGACACAGCTAGTGCCCTGAAACCACCCACTCCAAAAAATGAAAAAGGTAAAGAAAAATAATGATATGATTGTGAGATACCACCACTACTAGATCGGCACGCATGGCGTAGAGTAGTCGCTCACCAAAATGCCACAATTACCACAGTCTGATCAGGAAAGTCCTTGATCAAACTTGGTCAGCTTTTTTGCACTAGAATACTAAGTGCTTTAATTGTTAATTGTCGATTAATATAATTTGTTTGTTGTCGTTAAAGTGGATCCACCGTGTATTTTTATACCACTTTTTTTCCCCCGCCAAACAATCAGATCTATATATTGAGATATCTGTGATTTTCTGTGTTATGTCTGTATGGTGGCTCATGAAAGGACACTCTCAGATTCTTCTGTTTAGTGATGCCACAAAAATAGCAGTTTTAATAGTCCTCCTCCTTTAACTTGTGTATAAAAGGTATTATCCATTTTGGCGGGAACGTGCCTTGGTATGTTTTAAGTGTTATTAGCATTACTTAGCATTATTAGCCTTACTAAGCATTAGCAATACTTAGCATTATTAGCATTACTTAGCATTATTAGCATTACTTAGCATTATTAGCATGCCACGAAGTGGCGTGCTATGAGCTTGTAGTCTGATATGAGCTTGTAGTACAAATTATTTTTCAGCTCGGAATGGGTCAAAAGGGAACATTCGATACTTTCGATATTAAATTCACGGTGGAGCCCCTTTAATTTAGTTTCTTGTTATTCCCTCACGTTTTTTCCCCCCACAAAATACCTCATTAACGACTCCTGAACTTAACGTGTTGTTTTTTTTGCTTTGCAAAACCCCATTATTTTTGTTTTAAAGACGGCACCAGCGGACAGAGCAGCCCCGGGAACCCCAAGTCTCCAGCCAGCCAGGCCGCTTCCGGGAAGGCCGGGGGCGTTGAGGTCAACAAGGTGAAAAAGGTGGCGGTGGTCCGCTCCTCGCCCAAGTCCCCCGGCTCCCTGAAGAACAGGTCCCCAGCCTCGCTGGTAGCTGCCGCGCCCCTGCCGGACCTGACCAACGTCAGGTCCAAGATCGGCTCCACGGCCAACCTAAAACACCAGCCTGGAGGCGGCAAGGTTTGGGGCCATGAGTTTGTTACAGTTTCAGTGCTTTTAACCTCTTAGTGTCCTGAACGCGTTTTGGTGTTTTATCTGTTGAAAAATAGCAGATCAACAAGCTCATGTCGCGCCACCGAGTGGCGCGACATGAGCTTGTTGTTCTGCTATTTTTGAAAAATTGTGAAAATGTGCTGCAAATCTCTGAATACATTATTTTGGAAGCAAACATTTTATCTCAATTTTTCGCTTCTGGGGAACCCCGAGAACATCATGTTTTCAGATGTGGGTCTGCAGCCAAATATGGATAATTCTGGCTAGAAATATGTTAGCATCACTGACACAGGAGCACAGATTTTTCAGAAAAACTAGAATCTAGTGTCAAAAACTCGATTCTAGCGTCAGAAAGGAGATCCTAGCATCAGAAACTATCATTTAGTGTCAATAACTAGAATCTACTGTCGGAAACTACTGTAGAATCTAGCGTCAAAAGCTAGAATGTTGCTGCAGCTATAATCTGGTGTCAGGAACTCGAATCGAGGGTCACGACACAATGGGTTAAAGCACTGGTTTTCAACCTTTTTTATAACCATAACCAGGGCCCACTATTTATTCTGTATTTTAGCCACGGAGGACCAACCACCATTTGATGTTGAGTTTTAAGGCTTAGATTTTCGTCACCGCTAAACCCCTCATCCCTTAACTTTTTAAACGATGTAAAAAAAAAAAACAGTTTTCAATAGTTTAAATGGCCAGTCTACAAGTTCACAATGTGTCATTAGATTGGCACATTGAACTATTCCAAAAGGGTTTTCAAAGTAGTAAAAAAGGGATATGGGGTTTAGATTTTAACGAGAATCGAGCCCTTAGCCCTCTCTCGGACCCAATGCTAAGGATTTTCAAGTTAGTGTACACAATTTAGGAGATAAACTGGCAAAATGTTGGTCCAAATAACAATTCTTCTACATTTTCTAAATGTGTAGATTCTTGAAAATTAATTAATTCAGATGTTTAAATATAAATTAACTCTTGAGAGCGTAAAATGATCATTCCCTGCATGTTGTCACTTTAATCATTGATGGTTTCAGACTAGATTTAGTTGATGAATTTATCATGAATCCCATTTTAGTGAAAGAAATACATTGAAAAAATGAGTATAATAAGTAGGTACAGTATAGGTAGCCTAGAAAACAACACCAGTGTTGCTTTTAGCAGGCATTTTTTTCACTTGAGTCACATTTTTGTCATTTATATTCTTGACAGTTTTAGTTTTAGTCAACACCCGCAAAAGGCTAATTTTAGCTTATCAGTTTTGGTCGTATAGTCCTGATAAGAGTCGCTGACAGAGTCATTTTAGTTCTAGTCAGGCGTGATGAAAACAACACTGCCGACAGCGCATTGGGACTCTCAGAGACAAGGCAGGGGGTCAGGGTTCAATCCCTGGCCATGTCATACCAAATATATACCCAATGAGTCCTACAAACTAATTTAATGTCCAGGGACGTATACAGTACTACAGTACTGCTGACTCATGCTAAGGTAGATATAGGCTCTCTGGGCCCTGCATGGCCTAATCAGCCATATTGCTAGAGAAATGTTGGTTCCCTATACCCCTGCCAAATGCAAAAAGGTTTTAGACCTGTCCTGATGGCAGCGTAAATAATGTGGACATTTGTACGGTGCATAAATTGTGGGCAGCCTACATAGCTGTATATCGGAAGTTAAAGGGGGAATTCCACCCATTTTCAACATTTTCCTGAGAGGGTACAAATGTGACCCAAATGGACCCTAGGGAAAAAAAAAACTGACGCGCTGCAGGGTGGGCTGGAAGAATGGCAGGGTGGGCAACTCCATTGTTTCATATAAAGCAGTGGGTTTCAATCTTTTTGACGCCAGGGCCCACTATTTATGCGGTATTTGAGCCACGGACCACCATTTGAGGTCATTTTTAGCCCCACAGACCCCAAAACTAAAGATTTAGGCCAATTTTGCTTTTGTCAGTCCAACATACAGATCAGAATGACCATTAATCTTCTACATTCTCTTGTTGTGTTGACTTTAGAGGAGGTTGACTTCTGGGCTAATTCAGATGATGAATATTCTAATTCTTTAGAGTGTAAAAATGAAACCAAATGGACCCGCAAGGGTCCATTTGGTTTCATTTTTACACTCTCAAAGAGTTACATCTGGTCAACCAACATTCTACCATTTAGCTGGGGACCACCTGGACCTCTCTCAACCACTGGGGGTCCCCGGACTACTGCTGAAAACCACTGATATTACCTTTCATTGGGTGGGCAAGATGCACTTTTGGGTGGGCTCTGCATGAATGCTACATCATCCCTACCGCAATGAATATACTATACAGTGCATGCTGTAGGCTCGCATGCAAAAACATGTTACAGGACCAAAAGATCAATAATAATGCAGACAGAGTACTCACATATAGTTGTGCCTACAGTCTGTGGGTGGCTGTGATGAATGGGACAGCTTTGGGATTTCAAGAACTTTAACTAAATAGTCTCTTCATGTTTCAATCAACTGGTAAAGTTAACCTCGACATACAGTATGTCCATCTTTTTACTGTTGTTGTCTTGGTATTCCTTTCGCGAACATGCGACTTCACTCTCCTTCACTCCACTCCCATGTGGATGGAGCTCTGTTGTGTTTGTTGTGGTTCAATTTCCAGTTCCACTTTTACTCCGTCCATATTGTCCTCTCTTTTGTAAGTGTCTGGGCTAATTTCAAGTCTTGTTTTGGCTGTTTGAAAATAACCAAAACCCAGCAGTTCTAAAACTGTTCGCAACACCAAATAGACCAGAGGAAATGCGTCTGTATGTGCGCCACTGAACACTATACAAACACTATTAAGCAGCCCAGTGTGTAAACACTATTTCCTTCCTGTGCATCGACAGGCCCTTCACAATAAAGCGTATCCCTCTATCCTCCAATGAACTTAACTACATTATACGCAGCTTATTGCTGACAGGAAATGTAGTCTTAATTGCAGAAACCTTTGTCAGCTTTGCCTATAGTTTCTCCAGTAAGTTGTACCCTCTTAGGAAAAAACGGGTCTGAAAGAAAAATCATTAACGCTGTGAAACACAACTTGATGATGTCATCAAGTTGTGTTTGACCATGTTAATGATTTTTTTTTTCAAACCTCCATTTCTAGGAAACACAGAATGAGGGGAACTTTTTTTTTATCATGTCCACACAAGGAATATTAATGGTAAGGTATATTAAACATAGTAGAATGTTGAAAATGGGTGGACACAATATCAATCACTAACATATTCTTGTTTCCTCATGTGTCTCATACATACAGTACATATTTGCCTTGTGCTTTCAGTGACTCCCACAGTAATGTTCTCTTCCTTTACTTCTGTAATTCACAAGGTTAAAATCGTTGAGAAGAAGATTGACCTGAGCAACGTCCAGTCCAAGTGTGGCTCCAAGGCCAACATCAAACACGTACCCGGTGGTGGAAATGTAAGTAAAAGGAATAAAACGTTTCATATACACCCTGTTCATGTTTTCAGACAGTTATTTATTCACACCAGGGCCGGATTTAGCCAGCCCTACTAGGGTGGGCTGGAAGAATGGCAGGGTGTATGTATGGGCAACTCCAAAGTTTTTTTTATTTATTATGAAGCAGTGGTTTTCAACCTTATTGACACCGGGGCCCACTATTTATTCGACATTTGTGCCACAGACTACCATTTGACGACATTTTAGCTCCACAGACCCCAAAACTAAAGATTTATTTTGCTTTTTGTCCACAATACCAGGCTGGATTTGGGGTAAAAAAAAAAAAAAAAAGTCAAACATACAGACCATTAATCTTCTACATTCTCTTGTTGTGTAGTCTTGGGCTAATTCAGATGATGAAATTTTAACTCTTGAGAGTGTAAAAATGAAACCAAATGGACCCGCAAGGGTCCATTTGGTTTCATTTTTACGCTCTCAAAGAGTTACATCTGGTTAACCAACTTTCCACGATTTAGCTGGGGACCACCTGGAACTCTCTCAAGGACCTCTGGTGGTCCCCAGACCACTGGTTGAAAACCACTCATATTACCTTTCATTGGGTGGACATACAGGATGCACGTTTGGGTGGGCTCTGCCCATACACCCCTGCCACCTCCCCTCTAGATCCGGGCCTGATATAAACCTTGTTCATGTTTTTTTCAGACCCAAACTAGCATGCAATTATTTCTCCAAACTCACTATTTAATCTCTAATGACGAGTGACGCTGTTTCTTCACCGTAGGTCCAAATCGTGGAGAAGAAGATTGACCTGAGTAATGTCCAGTCGCGCTGTGGCTCCAAAGACAACCTAAAGCACACGCCTGGCGGAGGCAAGGTGAGGGGGGAAACCCAGAAATAGACCAAACGGCTCCAAATTAGCAACGCGACGCGCACACCAAAACACTCGGAAGCAGAGCTGATTAATGAGCTTGGCGCCGTCCACGCGCTGCTCGTGGATATCCACGTGGAATACCACCGCCGAAAACGCGGACAGCTCGTATCACGCGGAAATGTAGATTTCATTCTTTAATCCAACTATTAGTCCGTGCGCATCGTCTGATGATCATCCCGTTGCTGACTTTCATTTGGGACAGAATTGGGGACAACTTTTTTTTCCCCCGTCCCATTGACATTCATTCAATCCAATGCATTCAAACGGCTCTCCTCCGGTTTGCCCCCTCAATGTCGCTGGCGCATGTGTTAAGCAGCCAGGGCTACACAGCTCTTCCTGACTTGTGAACCGGATGTTTTGGGGCAGATCGCCAGATGATCGATTAGGCAAGACAACAGACACAGCATAACAGAAACAGCACATCCTGTTTAGGAGATCTGAGCTTCAAAATAAGGGCTTTTTTACCGATCGAACTGGTTTGAGCCGCGGCAGTGGAGAGGAAACAAAGAAGATCCGCTCGCGGTCAATGAGTTAATGAGCTTCGTCCACTGAGCTTGATAATCGTGAGTCTCAGGGCCGGAATAATGGATAGTTTGGAAACTGGATTTTCCAACGTCATTATCCGGTTTATAAATACTTAATAAGGCTGAAATACGACGAGCTTCAGTGGCCAAGGAGTGTCTGCTGTGAGACTGGGATGTCGAGGGCTCAATCCCTGGCTGAGTCATACCAAATATATAGTATATACCGGTATACGTATATATATTGTATATGGTGGACATAACTAGTACTCTCATGTCCAGAGGTTGTACTTGTACGTCGAGCTACCAAGGAAGATGCAATGCAAACACAGGAGACCTATGGGCCATATTTGGGCTGCAAAAGAATATTCCATAATATTCAAAAGAACGTTTGAATATTAAAATGTAAAGAATATTCAAATGTCAATTACCGGTAAAGGTTCGAATTTAAAATAAATAGTAATAAAAAAAATACTGCGCAAGTTCCCACAAGACGCTGGCCCACATAAACTAAAACAAACTAATACAAAAAATAGGTCATTAAGATGATTATCAATCATTAATTTGATCGTACGAGACACAAGAGAGCACATGTTTCAGCACCAACAAGTGGACAATACAGAACTGGAGCAACTAGAGGAACAAAGAGAATGTTCTACAGCATATTAGGCTGCAATATTTCATATTGATATTATATATATTCAATATTCGGAAAAAAACGATATTTGTTCAAATGCACATGGTGCAAAGGAATATTCAAATGTAATTTCTTGTAAGTTCTTGCATCACTAGGCCATATCCACATTGGCTCAGTGAAAATGAACCATTAATCAAAAATAAAAAGCGGTATGGATAATACTAATTGATAATACGCTGCATTATCAGGCGATTTAGCAATATGTTAGCTGGATATCTGGGGTGCGGGTTGGGGGGGCAACACAATTATCAGTCTGTAACATTTTTTTCTGTTGGTTTCAGGAATCATTTAATTCAGTGGTTTTCAACCATTTTGATCCCACTATTTATTTAGCGTTTGAGCCCACAAATCATCACTTCAAAACTAAAGATTTCTTTTGGGTTTTGTTCACAATTCCAGGCTGCATTTTCACAAAACAAAACAGACAAAATGACCTTTAAATCTTCTACATGTACTTTTTTCTAGTTGTGTAGACTTTGGGCTAATTCTGATGATGAATATTTTAACTCTTGGGAGTGCACACATGAAACCAAATTAATCCACAAGGTCCATTTGGTTTCAACAAGTGACCCGCAAGGGTCCATTTGGTTTAATGGTTTACGCTCTCAAGAGTTACATTTGGCTAACCCAACTTTTCATCGGGTTAACCAACTTAGCCTGGGGACCACTTGGAACCCTCTCAAGGACCACTGATGGTGGTCACCCGGAACCACTGGTTAAAAACCACTGATTTAATGTATTCTGTCAGTTTCTCCTCATGTTTTCAGTGCCTCCTTAAGGGTAATTGATTTTTTTTCCCTTACCTCTGCAATTTTACAGGTTAAAATTGTTGAACAGAAGATTGACTTAAGTAGTGTCCAGTCAAAGTGCGGCTCCAAAGACAATATCAAACATACACCCGGTGGCGGCAATGTGAGTAACTCAAAGGGACTATTATAGCTCCACACAGGAATCTTCATTCATTCAGTATCTTTGGTTATGTTTAAAGGGGCTCCACCATGAATTTAAAGTAAAAATGGATGATATAAATGCTGCCCTTTAATATGTCTTTATGACAACTGAAGCCCTAAACAACCAATAAGATATATTCATTTTCAGCTGCAATACAAAAAAATGTCCACGCCCAAGGGGCGCCACTTATCCCCTCGTGGGAGGGGGGATTGGACCACAGTGGCAGGAGGTGGGGACTGGGATGATCCAAGCATACCAATGACTTAAAGAGGAATTTCCAACCATTTTTAACAGGTCCATTTGGTTCCATTTGTACACTCTCAGAAAAAAAATAATGGTCCATTAACATGGTCGAAACACAACTTGATGATGTTGTCAACTTATGTTTCATGTTAATGATTTAGTCCAGACTTCAGAATGTGGTGACTTATTTTTTTTTTTTTATCATGCCCACATAACATCTCTAAGGTATATTAATGACATAGTAAAGTGTCGAAAATGGGTGGAATTCCCCTTTAAAGGATGGAGGCAGATCACTCAGTCTCTCAGACTCACTCAATCTGAGAATCTGAGAGACACCCCCACTCACACGCCCACTAAAGAACACACAGAGACATCACAGATTTCTCAATGAAGATCTGACTGTTCAGAAAAAAAAGAAAATGTGCTGTGTAAAAAATATAGACAGGGGGGAACCTAAAAAACGACCCCAAAAATCTTGAAAAATGTCACATTCATGGTGGAGCACCTATAATCTGAAACCAAACCCTTGGTAATAATAAAAACAAAAACAAATACATAAATACGAAATCTCCACTCCTCACCCCCACACCAAATCACCCACAGTAATCCTGATTTCCTGGTCATCTCTCACGTCCCTCTTGAACCTCTTCTACCTCTCACATCCTTCTACACATCTTCAACTTCCTCTCTAGCAGCTCTGCTGCTGTCAGTCGCATCGTTGGGGCATGAAAAACAGTCCAGATAGACCGCGCTGGGCGAGATATCAGCGGAAATAGCGGTGTTTAGGTGGAACTACCGCCTAAGGACCTGACGATGAAACAAGTGCTGTGGTTTGGTCAGGAAAATAGCGTATCTGGGGGGAAACACGGTACATATGACAGAAGTTTTTGCGGACACTTCCGGTTGATAAGACTCTTTGCCTTATATCGATGAGGCAGATGAGATAAACCTGGAGAGCGAGCCTGAGGCGAACGATAGACGACAGGGTCTTTGCAACGAGAGAAAACTGGCAACTGTGAAGCAGCGGTGGGGGAAAAATAAATACATAAATAAATAAATAAATAAATAAATAAATAAATAAATAAATAAATAAATAAATAAATAAATAAATAAATAAATAAATAAATAAATAAATAAATAAATAAATAAATAAATAAATAAATAAATAAATAAATAAATAAATAAATAGACCAGTTAGGGCTTCACAATTTTGCCTAAAAATAAAACCTTGTTTTTTTTTTCTTCTCTGAAACCTCAAATTCGATTTTATATTTTTTGAAGTTTAGAAGTATAAGAAGACAATTATTTATTTTAAATATGTTTAATTTGATTCTACTCCCTACAACAGAGAATATGGTGGTTCTTATTGAACAAAGATGATGGATAAAGTGCAAACTTCACTTTTCTTTCTTTTAATGAACATTCAAGTAGAAATCTTTTTTTCCCCCCGTATTATTAGAGTCTTGGACTACCTTTTCTTAAAGGTAGGGAAATGATTTCACTTTTGTCAGATATCACCCCAATTTTTTTTTTCTGTTAAAATGCTCTATTATAAGGTGTGGAAACCATATATGGAGTTTCCCCCTCCCCCACGTTAGCAGAGGAGCTAATAAAAGTTCCCCAGGTGGAGGGTGAATTCTCCTCCAATCAGGATGGAGCAGCAGGTTCACATAGTGTAGCTACTCTTGGGCGCCCCTAGTGCACCAGGCTGGTACTACACCATGAATTTCAAATCACTTACCCTACCTTTAAAGGAAACAGCAGAACACATTGCATTTTTCTTTGCATTTTATTTAACAGAACAGGTTTTATGGTAAGGTAGGCCGTGAGCCAGTGTGACACAATTCTACCGTAACTGTGCTAGAAAAGGGGAAACCATGATATTTTTTTTTACATTGTCCAAATTCCGAAACCTCGATTTCGATTCGATTTCGATTCATTGTGAAGCCCTAAGACCAGTCACCAACCCCAACATTCACTCCCTTTCCGAACAACACCCACCCACCTACCTACCCACTCCCTCCTAATCCGGTGCCTATATATGGCCTACCGTTGGTTTGATCCTGGGATAACAGTCTCTTTCCCCCTTACATTGTGCGCTTTCCTCCAGGTGCAAATTCTTGAAAAGAAGTTGGATTTAAGCAATGTGCAGTCCCGGTGCGGATCCAAAGATAATATAAAACATGTACCGGGTGGCGGCAACGTGAGTAACACAAGCTGCTGTGTGTGTGAAAACCCACAGCTGCACAGTGTGCAGTCGTGCAGTTTCCCCCCCTCCACCACTGAATGCAGCGTCAACAGGAACAACGACGTCTCACACAGACACTCACACTACTGCACGAAAAGTCCCCTCTACCCACCTTTTCTGTGACCACAAAAGCTCCCACTACTCATACATTTCACCCATTTTCAACATTCTAATATGTCATTATACCCTAGAGGTGCTGGGTGGACATGATAAAAACGTTTCCGCATTCTAGAAATGGAGGTCTGAAGAAAATCATTAACATGGTGAAACACGTATTGATGACATCATCAAGATGTACGTATTTTCACCATGTTAGTAGATTTCTTTAGACGCTTCTTTTTTTCTGAGAGCGTACAAATGGAACCAAATGAACCCGTCAGGGTTCATTTGGTTGCATTTGTACGCTCTCAGAAAAAAATGTTGATAATGGGTGGAATTCCCCTTTAAGGCCCTGATACGCCTAGCAATGTTTTGATCAATATCAACAAGCATAGTCAATTATCAACGTTGACTTTTCACCTTTCTATAGAGAATGATCAACAACTCCTGGTTGTTCGGAATAGTCAGATCATTAGCGCCCTCTACTGGTCAACATTTCGGAATCCTCCAATCACAGCCCTCCTTGACTACTGCCATAGAAAAACATGGTTGCTGCCTCACTGAAAAGAACATTATATAACTTTTTTAGTCTGCCCAAGTGAACATTTGGTTGAAAATGATTCAATACAAACTAAAAAGAAATTGTAAAAAAAAAACAATTTGTATTATAATTTGTAACAATACTTACATTATATATATTTTTAACCATTACCATGGTGAAGTTGTGTGTCACCATGTTAATAATTTTTCTTTTCGGACCTTTTTTTTTCTGAGAGTGTACGAAATGAACCAAATGTACCCGCTAGGGTCCATTTGGTTCACATTTGTACACTCGCAGGAAAACAAAAAAACAAAAAAACAGGTGTAATTCCTCTTTAATGGGAGGTGTTGCCTGTTGCCATGTGTCTCATCATGTCGCCTTGTTGATGTTGACATCGTTAGTTGATAGTGATCAAAATATTGCTAGTGTATCAGGGACTTTATTGTCCACGATTAATTAACTCCTATTAATATTTACCGGCGTAAAGCTTATGAAAGTCATGAGCATTTCACTTTTTTTTTTCACGTATACTAGACTAATACCGTTTGTCCTAGCTAGAGGGATCGGGGTAACGTTCTCTTTGCAAGTACGGCGGTATCTTGGGTGTTAAGCATGTCTGTTTTTTCTTCCTAAAAGACATAATGAATATGTCGGTGTGTGATACCGTTACATGCTCAGTGCAACAATGAACGAATGAACGCGCTGCACAATGCTCATGATATAAGCTTGATAATACCTCAAGAAGTCTAAATCTATACTGGCCGGTTTTTGGTGTGACTGGTGTGGTGAATGCATGACTACTGTGCGTGAGTCTTTGTAACTCCCCCCTCCTCCAACTAGCTAATTAAAATAATAATTATAATAATAATCACCTGATATCTGTTGACAATAGACCTTTCAGTACACCCCGCCCCAAACTGCTATGGCCCAATCACAGCTAAGCATAACATGTGATAGACAAACCTCTCCACCAATAGCTTTCCTACCTGATAAAACATTGTTTTAAAAAAGTAAATGTCACACACATTTTTTTCACTGTATACAGCATGCCTTGTTGACAGATTTGGAGGAGATTTTGAAGGTCTGGTTTCAAAAACGATATACAGTATAGACCTGCGCAGTGACGTCACCGCCCCGGGTCCGGAAGCGTTTTCTCCATTCATTTTTCTCATAGACCTTTCGAAAATAATTTATATAAAGACGATTTCGCCGTGGACAAAGCCAACTTGGTTTGTGACAAATCATGATGACACACACAATATCATCATATAATATCTAATTAGCAAGAAGTAGAAAAAGGCAGGATACTACACTTTTGGTTTCGTTTTTCATCTTAGAAATTATTTGATCGTCCCAAAAGATTATGTGTGTTGTCATGATTTGTCACGACCCGAGTTGGCTTTGTCCGCGTTATAATCGTCTTCATAAATTATTTTCGAAAAGTCATGAGATAAATGAATGGGGGAAACACTTCTGGAACCGAGGCGGTGACGTCACTGCGCAGGTCTATTCAATGTGTCAACTCATGTACATTATTATTTGTATGTACATTTACATTAAAATTAATGATCCTGGCTGGAAAGTGTCCTACCCTTGGGTGGACACTAGGGACGGGGCGGGGCTTACTGAAAGGTCTATTGAACCAAAACCTCAACAAAAACTGATTGGCGTGTAGAGAAGTCTCTTCAGCAAGCAACAAAAGGGTCTCTGTCATCGTGTCTCTCTCTGGATCCACACTGGGCTATTTTCTATTGTAAGTGAACAAGAGAGGAGTGACCTCACTTCAGACGGACACAAAGACTCTTGTGTCAAGAGACATTTCATCACAGGAGACCCTGCCATGAGCTCATCAGGTCTGAGCTTGACGTCCGAGACCGACGGCAGTCAGCTTGTCAGTACAGATATATTTAAAAAAATTAAACTATACCGTATGAATTACATCTCAGTCTGAAGTTACAGAAAAGCGAGCCAAGCTTCATGTGAGGTAGCAAAAATCTTGTCTTTTGAGAGGGTTATTGGGTAGTACAGAAAGTCGTAGTACAGTCGTAGTACAGGTATTGGGTAGTACAGTGGTTTTCAACCAGTGGTCCGGGGACAGTTGATAACCAAATGGATACTTCTACATACATCTGTAAAATTAAGTCACTCCGATGTTTTAACTTCTGAGAGCGGTAAAATGAAACCAAATGGACCCACAAGCGTCCATTTGGTTTCATCTGATGTTTTAAACCATTTGGTTTAAAACCATTTGGTTTAAAACATCTGAGTAACTTAATTTTTTAACAATCTACACAATTGGAAAATGCAGATGTCACCGGGGCAGCCACCAGACATGCTTTAAAAGGATCCCAGGCTAATAAGCCTCATATGGACAAATACATTCCTGTATAACTAGAATTGAACATTTAAAATACATAATATGTTCCTTAGTCTAAAAATAGTTCATAGTTTTATCCCTTGGGGGTACCTTTTTACTGTGCCTGTCATCGGTATGACTTCACAGGGGATTTTAAGGGTGTGTGGGGGGGGGCCCTCCAGGGAAAAGTTTGCCTGCAAATTGCTTGATCACTAATAGCTCTTGGCATCTCGAATCGGGTGGCGACCTCTTATCTGATACCCACTTCCATGGGCAGTTTGCAGGGGCAGGCCAACAAGCGATTACACTGTCTTGCAACACTGCAAGCATGTTAACGACATTCTTGAAAAAGTTGGCTTCTCGTACATTTTCCAGGTTGGAATCTGCCTTGCTAAAGAGCGTCAACAAGAGCAAGCCTGCTAATGGCGACAGGAACTCAAACACGTCTTATATATGGGTGGCATAACGGAGATGGATCGGGGCGCAAATCTTTGCTTTCGAGCAAGATACGCTCGAAACCAACAGTCATTTGCTTTGCTACCGAGTATGGTATCAGTGTTAACATGTCTGTGAAGTGTTTAATTCCTATGTAACCTGTAGAAAACTAACCGATCCAGTGGCGTGTGTGCACTAGTAGTTCCTCTGTGGTTGCATGCTGGGTGGCTTTACCAGAAGAAGATGGAACATCTTCACACCTCAGAAAGTAGTCCGCTGAAAAAGCTCCTTTCACTCCTTTTTCTCTTTATTTTTCCCTGTACAGGTTGCGATAGTTCACAAGAAGATTGACCTGAGCAACGTTCAATCGAAATGCGGCTCAAAAGACAACATTAAACATAAGCCAGGTAAATAATTGGAATGTATTATTATATCGCCAAAATGTGATGTTTTTAGCTTAAGCAATGTTTGCTCTATCTACTATACATTCAGTTTTGGACATTACTGGACAAACTTTGTTATAAAGTCATATTTAAAATGAGAGCACCACGTGACATGCTGTATAGCAGTGGTTTTCAACCCTTTTTGGGGCCCACTATTTATTCAGCATTTGAGCCACAGACCAACATTTGAGGACATTTTAGCCCCACAGACCCAAAACTAAAGATTTCTTTTGCAACAAAACAGGCAAACATACAGATCAAAATAGCCATTAATCTTCTAGTTGGACTAATTCAGATGATGAATATTTTACCTCTTGAGAGCGTAAAAATTACACCAAATGGACCCGCAAGGGTCCATTTGGTGTCATTTTTACGCTCTCAAGAGTTAAATTATTAATTAATTATGTTAAATTATTAATTAATTATGTAATTCAGATGTTAAAAAACATCTGAATTACATAATTTTCAAGGGTCCACACAATTAGAAAATGGAGAATAATTGTTATTTTGATCAACGTTTTGGCAGTTCTCTTTCCCAATTGTGGACCAAATCGTGAAAGTTCTTAGTTATGGGTGCAAGAGACTAAACTCAAGATGACGAACTGTCAACTCAAACCTCAAATACTGTTTTCAAACGTCAGTAATAGCATATACAGGAAAACCTTCCAATTCTCCCCCTCTATTTTTTATTATAAGCGCATTACTCTTAAACACTATAACAGTAAGTAACACCATGACCAACTATTTCAAAGCTCAAACTTTCTTGGGGGCCTTGAAATGGATGGAAATTTTTATGTGTAGATCTTGTTGAGCCGGTCATTTTGAAAGTAGCTCTCAAGTCAAAAAAGTGTGGGCACCTCTGGTATAGCTACTGTATGTGCCATCTTCTTTCACAATCAGGTGGCGGAAACGTGGAGATCAAGAACGAGAAATTGGATTTCAAAGTCCAATCCAAGATCGGCTCTCTTGACAACGTCGGTCACACGCCAGGAGGAGGAGCGAAGAAGGTAAGACGTCGAAAAACACTATGATTTAAATCACCCGTTATTAGCAGTGGTTATTGGTAGCTTGATTCTATTTCATAACGTTCAGAAAATGTCCTCTCGTAGCATGCCCTAAAACAGTGGTTTTCAACCTTTTTGACACCAGGGCCCACTATTTATTCAGCATTTTTAGCCACAAACCACCATTTGATGCCATTTTCACTCCCACAGACCCCAAAACGAAAGATTTATTTTGCTTTTGTCCACAATTCCAGGTTGGATTTTTTTTTTTGCAAACAGGCAATCATACAGATAAAAATGACCATTAATCTTCTACATTCTCTAATGGTGTAGACTTCTTAATTAATTGGTGAATGTTTTAATTCTTGAGAGCGTAAATATGAAACCAAATGGACCAGCAATTAAGGCTCCATTTGGTTTCATGTTTACACTCTCAAGAGTTACATCTGGTTAACCAACGTTCCATCTGGTTAAGCAACTTAGCTGGGGACACCTGGAACCCTCTCAAAGACCACCAGTGGTCCCCGAAAAAATGGTTGAAAACCACTGCCCTAAACCTTTTCCTGTAGACTACCTGTAAACTGACTTTTTTTTTTTTGCTTTGGCCACTTCTTTTCTGTGAAAATCTCTTGCCAATTATTGCTCACACAGCATGACAGTAATAAGCTATACGTGGGTGTGCGGTGCTGACAAACAACTATACACAAAACAGGCATGACATTTACAAGTGGAAGATAGTGCTAGTCTTCATCTCTCAGATCCAACTTTGTCTCAGGGGTTTTGCTGCCTCGGTTTTCACTGGAAACGCGAGTGTGTGTAACACCTATATGTGACATACGATGCCAGGTCTGCTGGGTGGCTTTGGGGTGCCTGATTTGCTTTGCTCAACCTTCTCTCATCCTCCTCTCCTGTCCCAGAGGTTGTCAATCACTGCATGGTTCTCACACAACTCTCACCCCTCAAAATCCCAACCCTGCATATTTTTCTTTCAATATTTGTGCTTTCTATCATTGCCATTACTGGATTAAAGGGATTGTGACATTAAAAAAAGAAAACGTTTTTGGGTATTTTTCATTCAGAGTTCAGTTGCACCCACTTGTCGCATTCAGTAGATTTTCTCTGGTTTTCTGGAATTTTCTGGCTCAAACAAGTGAGCTCAAAAGCCTTCTGAACTCCCACAGAAAACTCCGGACAATAGAAAATAAACTGAATGTTCAAAAAGTTGCGGTTTTCTGGGTGTAATTGGCATCATAAAATCAAAAAGAAAAACAAACAAACAAAAAATAAAAATAATTGAAAATTAATGTCGCAAAACCTTTAATAGGCTACTTCTTTGTTTGTCATTCAGTTATCGTTCTTAAAGGGGAATTCCACCCATTTTCAAAATATTCCTGAGAGGATACAAATGTGAACCAAATGGACCCTAGCGGGCCCATTTGGTTCCATTTGTACCCTCTCAGGAAAAAGGGGTCTGAAAGAAAAATCATTAACATGGTGAAATACATCTTGATGATGTCATCAAGATGTTTCACCATGTTAGTGGTTTTCTTCAGACCTCCATTTCTTGGGAACACAGAATGGGGGAACTTTATTTTTTTTTTTATCATGTCCACCCAACACCTCTAGGGTATACTAATGACATATTACAATGTTGAAAATGGGTGGACTTCCCCTTTAATTATCTTTTATCATTATAAGTTTTTATTATTATTTGATTATTATTATTGTTCAGAACAACATTATTTTTTTTACACATGTGTTGCATTTATTTATTTTTATTTCATTTCTGTTGACTCCATCACATGTATTTTTGTTGCATGCTGTTTTTTTGGGGCTCCTCCTCTGTAGAGATTGAAGGGGAGAGAGGCGAGGGAGGGCAGCAGCTGCGACAGCCCCTCAAGTGGGGACATGTATGACCCTTCCCCTGCTGTAACCCCCCCACAGTCACCCCAGAACCCCCCCACACCCATCCTGATGAACCCCCTCATAAAGATTGAGGACTCCTGTAAGTACACAGAAAGAGCTTCAGTGGTGTTGCAGTCAGACATTTTGGTCCAGTCGGCCAGTTAACTGGTTTTCTTGCGTTCATTGTGGCACTTACTTAATTTATTTTAATGCCTTACAGCCCTACTGGGGGTATAAGACTAGGACTAGGTCAGGGGTCGGCAACCCAAGATGTTGAAAGAGCCATTTTCGACCCCAAAATTAAATTCAAAATCTGTCTGGAGCCGCATTTTATTATTATTATTTTTTTTCCTGAGAGTGTGCAAATGTGAACCAAATGAAGCTCCTCAAAGAAAAATCATTAACATGGTGAAACACAACCTTTCTTCAGAAATGGAGTTTCTAAAGTTTTACAGAACTCCATTTCTAGTCCACACAACATCTCTAAGGTATGTTAATGACATAGTAAACTGAGTAAACCTTTGAAAATGGGTGGTTCAGATTGAAAGCTCCACCTCTGATAACTGCTGGGCTTTTTTGACATGGCCAAGTGCTACTTTAACTGGCAACTGTCAGACAGCGCAACGCATTTTGGGTGACTGAAATGTTTATATTATTTTGGTGCGGATCACCCCAGTGTGTGTATGTAATAATGCTACAACCACTGAGCTACTAGGGCTGTGTTCTGGAGCCGCATGCGGCTCCTGAGCCGTAGGTTGCTGACCCCTGGACTAGGTTGTCGACAAATAGCCTGAGCTAACGTGTTAGGTTTCTGGTCTAGATGCTAGTCTAGACCAGGCTAGCACTGCTAGTCTGGTCTAGCAGTGCTATCCAAGAGGCCAATAGCAAGAGGGGAAATAGCTTTGCAAGCCGTATCTGCATGAAATGGGTGGGTATAGTATCAGGGGACGGGAAGAATAGTTGTAGTCTATTCATTTCTAATCGAAGAATGTACGTGAATGTGCAATTTACGAACCATTCTCTGGTCATTGAACTAAATACTGAACCCAATCATCACAAGGCATACATTCATATTAATTCGTACTAAAATGGCTTCTTTTAGCGCGAAAAATCAGAAAAAAATACACTTAGTTATCTTGTCATCGATCTTACATCGCAGCAACTGTCGGAAATACTCCCTCAATCCTTCTGTCCATCTGTAATTTGAAGGACGACACATACTGCAGGCGCTTCTGACAGGAGAAAAACGTGCATGCTTAAGAGACCATTTGTAGGCTTTTGTGTACCATTTCGCCTCTAGTAGCGCCGATGAAGTTGGCCCATCTTTCATTAACTAATAATCTTTGGCACTACGTTACATCATTTGGAGCGACGCCCACCCTTCTAGACCAGAGCGGCCAGCCCTTTTTTTAAAAAAAAATCTTTTGCACCGATGAATATGAAAGCTTAGGTACCGAGGCTAGTCGATAAGGGACCTCAAGGGTTTGCGGTCTCTGACTGCCAAGTGAAGTTGCTGCAGTGTCATGGCATGTCAATAGAGGCGTGCATTTTATTCTAATTGTACTGTACATTAAACACGAAGATACATAGAAAATCCAGACTTGCTGTGTTAGGACATTTCTAAACAACTGTGACAATCATTGGAGCTGGGAGTTTACTGTGTGTGTGTGTGTGTGTGTGTGTGTGTGTGTGTGTGTGTGTGTGTGTGTGTGTGTGTGTGTGTGTGTGTGTGTGTGTGTGTGTGTGTGTGTGTGTGTGTGTGTGTAAAGGCTGGTAGTAGTGATGAATACACATAATATGTGGTAATAAAATATATACTGTATGTTGTATATTTTTCAACCTTTTTCATACCAGGGCCCACTATTTATTCAGCAGTTGAGCAACGGACCAACATTTGAGATCATTTTCACCCCCACAGACCCCAAAACCCAAGATTTCTTTTGAGTTTTGTCCACAAGGCTGGATTTGGGAAACAAAACAGATCTGTACAAACATACAGATCAAAAATGTCCATTAATCTAGCCCGGGGACCACCTGGAACCCTCTCAGGGACCACTGGTGGTCCCCGGACCACTGGTTGAAAACCTCTGCTCTACGTATATGATCTCCTGTCAAGATGAAAAAGCAGAAACCATTTTCTATTGCCGTCAAGCACACCAGACATGCTGTTGTAGCCTACCATTTCCACTAGAGGGTGCTCTAAGCCTATGTAACATTGTCTGGTAAACTGTGGATTAACTGCTTCCTATCATAGCGTTCTCAAGGGTGTTAGTTACACTGGAATTGGTAAATGAATGCTATGACTCCCGTTTTGCACTTCACACCTCACCTCCCATGAGGTATTTCCTCTTTTGTTTTTTAATATAGCTTCAAGACGCTATCACGAAGTGGTGAAATGTCTAATATTTCATGGAAAGAAACAATAAATCAGTGCTTTCTAACCTAGCCAGACCATGTATCCGTTTCACTACCAGTGTCAACAGAATTCAGTTCTTACCTGACTTAAAGGGGAATTCTACAACAAAAGCCTTTCTTATACCTTTATTTTGTAGTTGATGTATTTTTTTAAAAGTGGTCTGGTTGTTATCTAGTGAAAACACTCCAGTCCTTATTAGCTGTCTCCCCTACCCCAAAATAAGCTTAGAATGGGGCTAATGGGTGTTATTCAAATTCACCTATATTTACATTGCTCCAAAATTCATTTTTGCTATATAATGTCTCCCCACCATGTCAATAGTGTGCTGACACTCCCATTTCAATTTCACTTTTGATTCAGCAGTGGTTCAGCCATAAACCGTGTGCTACGCCCCCATTCTAAGCTTATTTTGGGGTCAGGGAAACAGCCAGTGTTTTCACAAAATAACAACTGGACCACTTTTTTTGGAAATAAATCAACCACAATTTTCAGTTACAGGACTTATAGGTATTAGGCAAGTAAAACATCAATAACAACATCAGTTGTTGTTGAAGTTGCAACAGACACGCAGCATGCATAAAGCTAAAGGTCTGACTCAGAGAGTTTTCTGTTTGCAATGATGAAATGCTGTTGGTTTGACAATTGTCGTTAGTTAGTAGCAGTAGTAGTGTTTCAAATCGTTTTAATTACAAGCACTTCAATCTGAAATAGCTTTGAAATGTGGGTTGTTTTGCGTGCCATCATGTTTGGTGCAGGGGCAGTCAGGGCATTTAGGGCAGTCAAGGCCATAGATATATACGTATAAGAAGGCTAGATGTCTTGAGGTGGAGCCTCTGACGTCGTTCACGTCGGCCATCTTGCCAGAGTACGCACTATGCTCTATGGCAGCCCAAACAAAAACAGCTAGAACTCGCTCAAAACTTGACGGATTTACAAACGGATTGCTTTATTATGAACGTTATCAACACGGCTATGAATTTTGCTAAATTGTATTTAAAAAAAAACATCATATAATGGCTCATATTATGCGGACGTTTACAACAAACCATTCCGTTTGAAAACCAGTTGAAAACCAAGCAAGTTATCGTCATTTAAAAAAGGTTTATGCTCATAGACACAATGTTATGCTATCCTCTCACAAGATGGCCGCCACGTAATGACATCACTCCCCACTGGCCAGCAGCACGGGCGAGACATCTAGCTTTCTATATATATATAATATATATATATATATATATATATATATATATATATATATATATATATATATATATATGGTCAGGGCCAGAGCCTTCTAGTGGGTGAGTTCGGATATTTGTGTACCCGAAAGCAGAGCCCGGAAGCAGACTATACAGAGCCTCTTTGAGTCCTATCTGAGCATAACGGTCATAATAAGTCTATGATAACACTCACGCAGTCTCGCGAGACGTATACCGTATCGCGAGACCCTTGCGGGTCCCTATTAAATCCCATTCATTTCATGGACTTCCGGCTTGAGAGTGGACTCACAGGGCCCCTCCATACTCCTCCAGCAGCGCTAGCACCCTGGCGCATAGGAGTGAACGGGAATATCCTAACTCTCCCACTAGAAGGCTCTGGTCAGGGCATTGTGCCCCCTTGTCCCATGCCCAGTGTTGCCTCTGTAGTCGGACTACTTTTTTCAGTAACGAGTAGTCTAACGCAACTACTATTTCAAAACCAGTAGTCAGACCACAGTTACTTATTTAATATTAGATGCGTTACTTTTTCGCATTTCACTCTGTAGAATCCACAAGTTCGAGGCGGCATTCGATTGGAACATGCGGGCCCTTTATTTAGGTGACATTCCCGCTCCGCGTGTTGATATGTGTAGCAAACATTCTACTCCTCAGATCTCTGTTTCGCGGGCCGCGGCACGAGAGAGGGGGAGAGTTAGCTGCAGCGTTAGTGTGCTACTAGGGAGGAAGAGCGGTTCACGTTTAGCAGTTGGAAGTACAACCCCAACTCCGTTGAAATTGGGACGTTGTGTAAAATGTAAATAAAAACAGAATGCATTGATTTGCAAATCGTTTTCAACCTCTATTCAGTTGAATACACCACAAAGACAATATATTTAATGTTCAAACTGATAAACTTTATTGTTTTTTGAAATTATACAATCTTTTGTAATTTGATCCCTGCAACACGTACCAAAAAAGTTGGGACGGGGGCAACAAAAGACTGGGAAAGGTCATGAATGCACAAATAACGCCTGTTTGGAACATTCCACAGGTAAACAGGTTAATCTTAAACAGTTTAATATCGTGATTGGGTATAACAGGACCATCCCAGTCGTTCACAATCAAAGATGGGGCGAGGTTCACCACTTTGTGAACAATTCTGTGAGAAAATCATCCAACGGTTTAAAGACAATGTTTCTCAACATTCAATTGCAAGCAATTTGGTGATTTCATCATCTACAGTCCATAATATAATCAAAACATTCAAAGAATCTGAAGAACTTGCTATACTAAAGCGACAAGGCTGAAAACCAACACAGAATACTTGTGACCTTTGATCCCTCAGGTGGCTCTGCATTAAAAACTGACGTCATTGTGTAAAGGATATTACTGTGAGGACTCAGGAACACTCAGAAAACCATTGTCAGTTTACATAATTTGTCGCTACACCTGCGATAAAACTGCGTTAAAAATGTACCATGCAAAGCAAAGCCATACATCAGAAAGGTTGGTTTGAAAAAAACAACCAGAAAAACAACCAGAAATGCCTTCTCTGGGTACAATATCATTTGAAATGGTTAGACACAAAGTGGAAAAGTGTGCTGTGGTCTGATGAGTCCACATTTCTAATGATAGTGGACCCAGAGAAGGTATTTCTGGTTGTTTTTCTGGTTGTTTTTCAAACCAACCTTTCTGGTGTATGGCTTTGCTTTGCATGGTAGAGTTTTAACTTGCACTCGCAGGTGTAGCGACAAATTATGTAAACTGACAATGGTTTTCTGAGTGTTCCTGAGTCCTCACAGTAATATCCTTTACACAATGACGTCAGTTTTTAATGCAGAGCCACCTGAGGGATCAAAGGTCACAAGTATTCTGTGTTGGTTTTCAGCCTTGTCGCTTTAGTATAGCAAGTTCTTCAGATTCTTTGAATGTTTTGATTATATTATGGACTGTAGATGATGAAATCACCAAATTGCTTGCAATTGAATGTTGAGAAACATTGTTTTTAAACCGTTGGATGATTTTCTCACAGAATTGTTCACAAAGTGGTGAACCTCGCCCCATCTTTGATTGTGAACGACTGGGATGGTCCTGTTATACCCAATCACGATATTAAACTGTTTAAGATTAACCTGTTTACCTGTGGAATGCTCCAAACAGGCGTTATTTGTGCATTCATGACCTTTCCCAGTCTTTTGTTGCCCCCGTCCCAACTTTTTTGGTACGTGTTGCAGGGATCAAATTACAAAAGATTGTATAATTTCAAAAAACAATAAAGTTTATCAGTTTGAACATTAAATATATTGTCTTTGTGGTGTATTCAACTGAATAGAGGTTGAAAACGATTTGCAAATCAATGCATTCTGTTTTTATTTACATTTTACACAACGTCCCAATTTCAACGGAGTTGGGGTTGTACAACCACAAGATATTTTGATTTTATTTCAGTTAATGATGGTATCATCAGGGTCCGATGCACGCTCTGCCTGGCGAGAAAGTACTGTCAACTTTCAAAAATACCACGTCTAACCTAAAGAATCTTGGTGCTAATCCTATATGCCGCAAGCCTGCAAGTAACTAAAAGTAATCTAACTTAGTTACTTTCCAAATCAAGTAGTCAGTAACGTAACTAAGCTACTTTTCCAAGCAGTAGTCAGTAGTCAGTAGTCGGATTACTGTTTCAAAGTAACTGTGGCAACACTGCCCATGCCTAGATCCGCCCCCTGAGGAGGACTCCTCCTCAGCACCAGTGTTTGACTTGCTCACAGATCTGATCTATCCATAATCCCCATCCCTACAGATTGAGAGCCACAAGCTGAGCTTCCGCGAGACGGCCAAGGCGCGCACCGACCACGGCGCCGAGATCATCTCCCTGGAAGACGCCGACGCCCAGCAGCAGCTGAGCACCGTGTCCTCGTCCGGCAGCATCAACATGACCGACTCCCCGCAGCTCTCCACGCTCGCCGACCAGGTGTCGGCCTCCCTGGCCAAGCAAGGCCTGTGAAATTAACGGCCCGTTGCTAATGTTTAAATAAAGAAATAAATGAAAAACACACACACACAAAAAAAAAAACCCGACTGAGGCAACCCCCTCACACACACACACACACACACACACACACACACACACACACACACACACACACACACACACACACACACACACACACACACACACACCGTCACATTAGATGAGTTGTGATGCCTTTTCCTCCTCCTCCTCCTCCTTCCATTTCACCGGACCTCTTCTTTTTTATTATTATTATTATTATTTATAAGTTCGCTTTCACCCCCGTCACTGTTTTATTATCCTTCACTAACACGATAAAAAAAAACTGTTCTTCTTCTTCGAGGAGGCTTTAAAAACAAAAGGGTAAAGGAAAAAAAAAAAACACACAAGCGGGTCGAGCTACAGTGTTTTCCTCTCTTTCTCTCTCTCTCTCTCTTTCTCTCTGTGGCCCTTGATATCACTTGTCTGCCATTATTTGTACCTTCGTTTTTTTTTTTTTTGTAAAGTGTCCCTTTTGAAGAGTCGAAGCCCCCGCCCCCCTCGTAAGAGCGGCGTACGTCGCAAAACAAACTTCTTTGCGGTTCTAGGAAATTCCTTTGGACGTTATAAATCCCCCTGATGAACCTAATAATGTCCCCTTTTAGACTCGCGCTACTACTACTACTACGATCACAGTGACATGCTAAAGCCTCCCCTCCTCGTCCCTTTTTAGGAGAGTTAACGTTTTCAGTGTGCAAATAATCTTTGATGGGCAGACACCCCCTGATGGTTTTTTGGATACATAAGAAAACAACTTGGGTGGGGGAAAACAGAGGGTGCATATTAAAGTTTTTTTTGCGGATCGTATCGAACGTGAAACAAAGCTACAGGGTACGAAGAAGAAGAAGGATGGTACGACGTGACGAATAAATGGGATTAAAGTAGCGTTATATATATATATCATGCTTTCTGGCCTCGTTGCCGAGGCGTTTCATCGTATCTGGACTAAAAACGCAGTTGAACATACAGTATGGTATAGAGAACGACTGAAGATGTACTAGAACATATCGGTTTTTGCGTTGGGCAAGTTTTATAATCGTATTCTGTGGATATGCCATGTTTGATATGGAGAAAAAAAACATTTGTAACGTGCCTGCTGCTGTCGAAGTTGTTAATTTATTTGTTACGTTACTGTTCTACTGTAAATGCGCTAAAGCTTGACTTTAAGAGGTGGAAAGACAATATATATAATCCGTACTTAGGCACTGCAAGTGAAAATGTCATGGCCAAAAAAAAAGAAATGAATAAAAAATCCAATGTTTTAAGATTAATAAGGAAGAGTTAAGGTTTGGTGCGGGCTATTCACAATTTTGGATTGTATCCATTATTCGCGATAGTGACAGTATTAAAAGTCAGCTGTATTTAGGTGCATTCAGATGGGCAGGACGACGAAAGTACGCAGTTCGCTGTAACGGATCCGCTTGCATTTACGATCTACATCCAAACATACTGTTAACAGATAAGAAATAAATAAATCAACTTGCATGATGAACACTCCAGTAGAGGAGTGAAACGGACACATTCGTTTAGAATTAGTAGCAGGAGGAATTGGAAACACGCATTGATTAAAAAAGGATTTGGAATTTTGCTGTAGGAAAGTCTCCCTTGGGTATGCGACGACTCTGAATTAATCATGACGCTCATTTATTAATCTTAATTGCCTGTACCAAACATTTCACATGGTTTTTATGAAGCGTGTTTGCAGAAGACGGTTCATAATAACCATGCACAGTATGTATACAGTATATGTAGCTCTGGTAAAGTTGATGCAGCTAACTCTGAATGAGTAAGTCTTTTTTTGTTTTATTTTTTAGGAATGTCACAAGGGCCTGGATTTGTATTGGTCCTGGGCAGAAACTAAAATATGTGCTCGTTAATAGGAAATAAAAAAAGAACACTAATATAATACTTCATATGAACAAAAGCATAACCCCAGTGTTGGTTTTTTCCCTTATGGTGATTCACCACTATTAAAAAATCTATCTAAGCTATCACAATACAAACTTCTTGCATGCACCTCATGTGAGGGGATTCACTCTGCCAAATAAATCACTGTATTATCCTATCAGTATCTACTTTGTAAATGTCTTAGGATGGACATACTGAATATCTTTCTTTAGACCTAGGTACCTTTAGTATGTGGAGGGAGATAGCCTTAACCACTAAAACCCTCTATCTCTAGTAAAAAAAAAATGGACCCGAGACACAACCGTGTGTTACCCCGTCTAACACCACACTCACCAAAAACTAGCCGATCTACAAGCTATTCTGGCGAATGTCCCCTCCCCCAGAATATAAGGCATGCTGGCTGGTGTCCAAGTGGTTTTAAAAAGGGTCAACTCTTTTTTTTTTTTTTTTTTTTTTTTAAAGAAAGGCAAAGTGACAAAATAAAATGACTTGCATCCCACAAATTTGTGACCCCACGTGTGTGTTTTACAACATCATGGCCAAGATGTTCATCATCTGAGGGATCGGTAAAGACTAAGAGCAGGCACAAAAGGATATATAAGGGTGTGCTTGCAACACAATAATCTGCATGCTAAGTTCATGTTTCTTTCCTACTTCTCCCCCTCACATCACTAATACAACATTCACCTTAGAAATGCAAGATGGACACGAGAGCTACAGTATGTTGTATGAGGGAGGTTAGTCCCAAAGTGGAATTCAAACAAAGCGACATGGTCTAAACTAAAGGATATTGCTATGGGATGGAGCTGTGGGTGTGATTCTACTGGTTGTCTCAGATAGCGCAGTACTATTGGGAGAGGGTATTTTGGGCAGTAACAAAATCTTCCATCACCTTTTTTGGTTATGTTTTTTTCTTTCTTTGATGCTGTACAGTTGTGGAAAAAATGTGATTGTTCTCGTTATTGTGGATTTTATCAATAACTGGTTTATGATGATGATTCTTGTTGCTGTATATGTGTATTTGAAAATAAACGCTATCAAATCACCCCACTCTCTGCAGTACAAGCTGAAGGAGTCGTGAAAGTTATGTGCAGTGGGGGTGGGCAATAAAAACAATATGCCAGTATATTGCAATTCTTAATGCCATATCAATATCGAACCAGGTTCAAAATCGATTTGATACCGTATTTTCCGGACTATAAGGCGCACTTAAAAGCCTTTAATTTTCTCAAAAATCCACAGTACGCCTTATAATCCAGAGCGCCTTATATATGGATTGTTTGACTGCAGTGTTAACTGTAGTAGCTATTCTATTCTCTGCGCCTTATAATCCAGTGTGCCTTATGTATGAAAACAGTTCTAAAAGGTGCGCCTTATAGTGCAGAAAATACGCTATTTATGTATTCATTAATTTGTTCACGTCAGAAAGAATGGCTGAGCTTAGGTTGCACTGATGTCTATGATCGGCCTTTGTGTTATTTATATTGTTTAAAATTGCTTTAAGATGTTCTAGTTGATTGTCCGTATTGTTTTAAAGGGGCCTTGCACCCATTGAACATTTTACTGTACCCTAGATATTGTTGGACATGATAAAAAAAAAAGTTCACCCCATTCTGTGTTTCCTAAAATAGGCCTGCAATAATTCAGTAACATGGTGAAACAACTTGATGACATCAAGTTGTGATTTCTCTGCTAGGACATTTTTTCTGAGGGCGTACAAATGGAACCAAATGGACCCATTAGGGTCCATTTGTACGCCCTCAGAAAAAAAATATTGAAAATGGGTGGAATTCCCATTTAAAATGTTACAAAAGCTCAGTCGTTTAAAATGCAATATATGGAATCGAATCTCAGCTTAATTAATTAAGAAGTGCAATATAATTCTATTCAGAACCCTAAATATCATTATTGTATTGTATCATGAGGTAAGTGAATCGTCCCAGCTCTAATGTGCAGTATACACACACAAAAAAAGCGGAGTCTGAAACAAGTGTGCCAAGTTAAACATAAATGTTTTAATGATACTATTTACAAAAAAACAATTCTGCTTTTGATTAGGTTAACTGCTGCAACAATCGAACAGGTACATTGACATCTTGCTTAACTAGAAAATAAAGAAACGAAAAGGAAAAAAAAAACTGATTGAATGACTGTGGCATAAAAACACAGGTGTAAAATTATACAACCATAGATTTTTGCATAGCAATTAGTTACTTAAGGGGGGAGGGGGTTGGGGGGGCAATAGTGTGTGTGTGTGGGGTTATGACGTTTGTGTGTGTGGGGTGGCAAAAAACAAAAAAAAAAAATCTTGCAACAAAGCAGTTCTGGAGAGATTCAGATTTCCAAAATCTGACCGTCTCGTTGAAAATATTCTCAGCATCAGAAAATATTCCCTTAATTTTTTTTTTTTGTAAAACCTGAGGTTGGGGTGGCTTCTAGCTAAGTAAGAGCTGCTACATGTTTTGCAAGAGAGAACACTTCTTAAATTCTTGTCAAGTTGAGCCAGAAAGAAACCTAAAAAAAAAAAACAAAAACAAAAACAAAAAAAGAACAAAAAAACAAACAAAACAAAAACACTGTCCACTTTTTTTTAACGTGCACAATAATTGCAAATCGTTGTCAGCTGTGTGCACTCACACTGTGGTGCCATATGGGGGGGAGAGAGAGAGAAGGGAAACCTAAATTATTTAAATATTTTGCCATGATTTTTTTATTTTTTTTATTTTTTATTATATTAGCAAGTGAGTGGGGGAAAGGGAGTGAAAAATAGATGCTTTAAAAAAATCCTTCCGTTTTGCCTGTGTGTTCCTAACTTCCTACCCATGGAAATCTCTCCGGTGTGAGCTGTTTGTAACTATGACTAGCATTTAACATGTTTTGGGGGGCATGCAGCAGTGTATGCTGTGTATGTGGGGGTGAGTGGGTTGGGGTGGTGGTGGTGGTGGGAGGGGGGGGGGGGGGGGGGGCAAGTGCTGAATAGACAACCAGTTCCTCTTGGGGGTGAGAAGAGGAGCCGTTTTTTTTACGCATCTCCAAAAAAAAACAGATTTTGGAAATATAAAGGAATGATTTATCATTCAAAAATTAATGAAAACGAAACAAAAAAAAATAAAACACAAAGAATGTGTTGCGTTGGAAAACAGAACAGACAGATACAAAAAAAAAAAAGAAAACATGTCAGGAATGAAAAAAACAAAAGAACACAAAACCATCAAAAGAAAAATAAAATAAACTGGACTTGGCAGTTCAAGAAGTGCTCCGGTGATTTCAGGCGACCTCTTAAATAAAAAAGGACAGGAGGGGGGAGGGAGAAAAAAAAGGAGAGAAGTTGACACCACATCCCAAATGTACCTGTTTTTATTTGGATGGGGAGGAGGGGGGGTAGGGGTGTAGGGGACGGGGGTTATAAGGATGTGAGGATATTTTTTATTGTTTTGTTATTTGTCACTCCACTAAAAATGTACATGGGAATTAACAAGCAAACTAGTTCAATAGAAAACACCCTTTTTGGCCATAAACTTTTTGAGGAGTCCGCTACATAGTGCGCCGCTACGAGTGTAATAACACGCCACGTATGAAACACCACTAAGCCCCGCCCCCCCCCATGTACATTGTTTAGCCTACTACAGAAATCATTTTTTGTAACACATCGTTTTTTATACTTTTTTTTCTCCTTTTTTTAAACATTTATTTATTTTTTTCTTCCTGTGACAAAAAAAAAAAAAAAAAAAGAAGAACGAGGTGTAATAATAAGAGAGGGGGAAGGAAAAGGCTTCTATCTCCATAATATTCACTAAAAACTGTGAAAAAGTATTAGACTGATGTTTGAATATCAAACAACAGGAACCCTTTAAACATCTTTTTTTTTTTTTTAAACTTCGGTTTTTGAGGTTCTGCTTGTTAATGCCAGAGAGGAGAGAGGCCCAGGAGGGGGGGGGGGGGGGGGGGGGGGGGGGGGGGGGCGTGGCCTATGATAAATAAAGAGGATAGTGCGCAGGGGCGTGGCGCAGGCTGGTGCCGGATGTTTGCACATGCTCAGTGTAAACAGGAACTGCTATGATGGAATGTTCCAGCAGAAGCGCTAGAGTTACTGACCCTGAACTGAAATAATAAATGAAAAGAGACTAATACGATGCTTCTCTCTTTATTTTAAATATTATATGTCAATTTAGCTACTATGAGGGGGAAAAAAAATGCTGTTTATAACAGACCGAAAGACCAGGGCAAATAGAAATGTTTAGTATATTTTTCTTTTGTAGATTTTCCATATTCTTAATACTTGCTTTGATTGCAGTACATGTGTTCAACTTTTTGTGTATTGTTTTGTGAAATGACAAAGAAACATGGATACTGTTTATTCAAGTGTTGTGGATTATATAAAACGTTTGAAAAGGGAAGAGTGATGCTGTTTAATTCACAACTACTCTGGATCTCATTATTTACATCACCACAAGTTATGGGATTTCTATCTAGTGCCTCTGCTGGAACATTCCACCATAGCAGTTCCCGTTCACACTGAGCATGTGCAAACCTCCGTCACCAGCCTGCGCCACGCCCCCGTGCACTATCCTCTTTATTTAATCATAGGGGGTGACCAGGATGGGATGGAGGGGTGAAGAGTTGTGACCGCGGCAGAGGGGGGAAAAAGATGGAGGGCGACGACCTCAGCTTTTGCAAAAGTTCTATTCATCGGTGAGCGGAGGAGGAGGAGGTGGAGGAGGAGGTGGTGGTGGCGGAGGCCTTGAGTTTGTTGGGCCTGTCGTCTTCGCAAGGCAAGTCCATGTCGTCCGAGTCCATCCTGCCGTAGCCGCCGGCGGGGCCTCCTCGGCCCCCCAGACTAGACGACCCCGACAGGCTGCGCATGCTGTGCCTGATGTGGGACGACGAAGAGGAGGAGCTCTCCGTCTCGGGGGGCTCAGGCTCGGGGTCCTCTGACATGGGGAAGTTCCGGCGCTCGAACGGCGCCACCGTCTGAAACAACAACAACAACGGACAAATGAATACAGAATGTTAAATAACGGGGGAAGTCCACGCGTTTTCGATATTTTACTGTCATTGATGTACCTTCGAGGTGTTGGGTGGACATGATAAAAAAAAAAAAAAAAAAAAGTTCGCACCCTATTCTGTGTTCCCAAGAAATGGAGGTCTGAAGAAACATCTTGATGACATCATCAAGATGTATTTTCACCATGTTAATGGATTTCTTTAGACGCTTCTCTATTTCTTTAAACAAAAATGAACCCGTCAGCGTAAAAATGAAACCAAATGGTAAGGGTCCATTTGGTTTCATTCTTACATTTTTACACTCAAGAGTTAAAATATTCATTTGTGAATTAATCTAATAAAATGTATTAATTCCTTTAAATCTTTAGTTTGGGGGTCTGTGTGGCCTCAAATGGGGGTCCGTGGCTCAAATGCTGAATAAGCGGTGGGCTCTGGTATGAAAAAGCTTGAAAACCCCTGCTTTAAAGCACAAAAACACTGAAACTAAAACTAAACTGAAACCCAAAAAAAGCATTTTTCGCCAAAACTAAATAAAAACGAGCAAACCTTCTCTAAACACGGACTAAAACTTAACTGAATTAAAAAATAAGAAAACATGAAAAACTAACTAAAACTAAACTGCGGACAATGAAAGCACACACAGGCTGGAACCTGGTAAAGAACACCGTACCCTTTCCTCGAAGGTGAAGTCTGGCGTGGAGCAGCGCGTGTCCTCGTTGGACAGCAGGCGGTGGGAGTCGCGGGAGCAGGGCGTGTGGGGGTTGGAGGTGGCGTCGGGGCTGGCGGGGCTCATGGGCGACGGCGCGTAGCTGTAGCTGTAGTCGTGGAGCATGGGGCAGTGGCCGGGGTCCGGAGAGGCCGGCTGGGGCGTGGGGGGGTTGGTCCCGCACAGCAGCGGAGTGGTGCGCCCGTCCACCGATTTGTACGACCTGTTTTGGGGGGGGGGGGGGGGGGGGGAGGAAGGTTCCGGAATGTTTCAATGCTGTTGTTGGCCTATCCTTCTTCAACAGCCTCTGTGGCGTTTGCTTTCTCGTTAACTCTTTGACAGATTAGCAGAAAAGCTAGGCTCGCTCCCATTAGGTTCAATAGCAACTAAATAATTTATAGAAAATCCTCTGTTGTCAAGTTGTGCAAATGAATGAGCTCCAAAGACAGCTTAAGGTGTCTACTTTAAGGGAAGAAATAAAATAAGTTGATATGTTTCATTTTTTTTTTTTTTTTAATACATTTGACAAAGCAGCCCATATTTTCACATTTCACTGTTTCCAGGGCTCATTCAGAGATAAATGCATTTAAAGTTATACAATTTATCATTTATTAATGATAGTTGTAAAGTGTGTGAGGTGTTTTCTGGGTTTTGTAGTGCAATCACCACTTAAAGGACTTCATCAGGTGGTGTGCAGTGAGTTAATGAGCTTGTTAATAAAACAAAACCCAAAACGACTTTTTGGGTGATAAACAGACAACAGAATAATCAATCACCCAAAAAGTCGTGGTAAAACAGTCAAGGAGTTAATGAGCGGAAATCGGAGCGTCACAGCTCCTCTCCTAGTAGAGCTAGCCTTGGTGTATGTACCTTGGTAGGTAACGTGTTTCACCACGTTAATGATTTTTTCATTTTAGGACCTTTTTTTCCTCCAAAGTGTACCAATGGAACCTAATGGATCCGATAGGGTCCATTTGGTTCACACTTTCTCCATTTGTTTATTGTATTGTATTTGTAACATTTGCTTTGGCAATGTAAACATTCATTTTCTCATGGCAAAGCCTTTTTGAATTGAAAGCTGAAAGAATCCGTTTCTTTGTCAATCACACTGATGAAGTCAGACTTGTATATCGACAAACAGAACATCCATATCTTTATCACGCGCACACACACACACACCTTTCACTACTTTTGTTCCTTTTTTTTTCATTTTACCGCTCTCAAGAGTTAAATTATCATTAAACATCTGAATTATGTCATTTTCAAGAGTCCACACGATTAGAAAATGGAGAATAATTGTTATTTTAACCCTCATTTTGAAAGTTTTCCTTCCCAGTTGTGGACAAAAACGTGAAAGTTCTTAGTTTTGGGTGCAAGCAAAACCTAAAATCATCCCCTGCTCTTAGGATGATTTTAGAAGCATGCCATAAAACAACCAGGGGGCGATTTCACAAGCGTCTTGTGGTTGGTTTCATTAGACATTACCTGCTGCCCCTCCTCTTAGCAGGGGCCAGGGCCATCCAGGTCCAGCGGGATCGCTCCTGGTCCTCACACGGCTGGTGGAGCTGGATGAAGGCTGCATCCGTCAGGTCCTCCAACTGCACAAAAACAAACACACACACACACGATTTATTAAAGGGGAACTCCACCAATTTTCAACATTCTACTATGTCATTGATGTACCTTCGAGGTGGACATGGGGTGGACATGATAAAACGTTCCCTTATTCTGTGTTCCCAAGAAATGGAGGTCTGAAGAAAACCACTAAACATGGTGAAACATCTTGATGACATCATCAAGATGTATTTTCACCATGTTAATGGATTTCTTTAGACGCTTCTTTTTTTCTGAGAAAAAAAAATGTTGAAAATGGGTGGAATTTTGCCTTTAACCAATCGTCATGAAAATTGGAATACCTAGTCCAGGGTGTCCTGACAGCCATGTGTGCCTTTATTTCTATTTCATCAGTTAATCATTAGCCGTTAATGTTGTCGATAACCGAAATTCTTAACGACTACTTCCCCACTTCCTGGAATGGGAATGAGGAACCTAATGACTAGTGAACTGTATACTTAGTTTTATTAGCGCCGGTATTGTGCAAAATGTCACAAGTATACTGTAAATCAAGCTCAACCCTGGCGCATGGTTCCATGTACTCCAACATTACCCAACCTCACCCACTATATGCCTTACATTGGATTGCAATGCCAGTCATACTAAAAATTATATAACACAAAAAAGACACTATTGAAATCCCAGCATAATTCAACCAAGCAGAAACTGCATTTGTCATCTTTCCTCCGTCTCTCTTCCTCGCTCATGTCAATGAACCGTTGCTATAGAAACCTGAGCAGATGAATAGGTCTTATTAGCGCGGCGTATGACAGCTTTCAATCTAAGTCAATGAAAAATCTGTGGTTGTGTGGCTATATACGGTATACACACAATGCAGCCAAGGACAAAAAAAAATAAATAATCACAAAATGCCTGCTGCCACGCCACACATGCCTCAACATCGCCAAACAATTGCAGTGCCAAATGCCTTGATACAAACCACAATAATTCAATAGGGCAGTGTTGCCAACTGCCAAAATCCAAAATGCACTCGAATGCGCCAGAGCAGTGGTTTTCAACCATTTTCCCCTAAGGGTCCATTTGGTTTCATTTTAACAATCTCAAGAGTTACAGATCTATAAGGGACTATCATAGGAGTGAAACATGCTGAAAAATGAGGGTGGTCTGGGAAAAAAAAAGCTAAATATAGTGACAAAAGTGTCAAGTTGGCAACACTGTAATAGTATAACCAATTACAATAGGGTGCATATCTATGAAGGCCAGCTTAAAAAAATAAAAATAAAAAAATCAGCCATTGCTGTAATCAACACTGCTTACAAAATCATATACAATGCCGTCTTGCGTAGCATTGCCTGCCGTCGTTATGAGACGAGACAGCCTCTGCATAAAGCATGATTTTATACCCTGGTATATGATTGTGTGTACAATTTGCGGATTAGCCGGATAAGTCTTTATCTTGATGTTACTACGTCATATCAGCACATTTTACCGTTAATCAGAGTAGCATTCAGGGTAATGTATAATGTCATGACTCATGAGTCAGGATTCAGCACAGTATGCCATGTCTGCTTCTACTGAAGTCAGGTGTCTTAGAACAGTGGTGTTCAACCTTTTTGATACCAGGACCCACCATTTATTTAGCATTTGAGCTACGGACCACCATTTGAGGACATTTTAGCCCCACGGATCCCAAAACTAAAGATTCTTTCTTTTGCTTTTGTCCACAATTGCAGGCTGCATTTGGGAAACAAAAACCGGCAAAACATACAGACCAAAATGACCGACTCTTGAGAGCGCAAAAATGACACCAAATGGACCCGCAAGGGTCCATTTGGTTTCATTTTTGCGCTCTCAAGAGTTGCATCTGGTTAAACAACTATAGCTGGTTCACTGGTTGAAAACCACTGTCTTAGAATACCTCCACTAAAGTTGGCCATGTAAAAGAAAATCAGTTCAAAATCCTCACCTCTCTCTCATTCTCTTCCTCAGTAATGGGCTGGGCAAAGATGTTCTCTTCTCGCCAACTAGCCAGGACAACACAATAAACACAATAAGCATTGGGTAATTGACCAACATCTCCAGCAATGTGTGCCATATAGTTTATGGTAGTCACAGTCCACACCGCTGACTCTTTGAACTCAAAAAGAGTGATATGGACAGTGACTCTCATACTCCGTTGCACAATCACAGTATCAAGTAGTATTTACAGTATATTCAGGTAAGAAGATAAGGGGTTGACACTATGGCCATTAAATAAAATGTTGGGTCATGTGGAGTTTGCTTGTTCGGAGTTGACCAAGTGCAAGTTTGAGTTAGGAGTCCGATATTCTCTGTTGGTGACTTCATTATAAAGGTTTCTTTTTTATGTTACATATATTATTCTCAGGTATCAGTATTGGCTAACTCAGAAATTGTGGCATCGGGCTCGGAAATGCATCAGGACATTCCTAATTATACGTAACACTCGACCGGTGTGATGGTCAAGGAAAGAGAGAGATAGAGAGAACATACCTAGGCGTGAGGATTTCTTTGTACTGAAGTTTCTCCACCCGCGTGGTGGCAGCCACGGACATGGGGATCACAATGTTGTTGATGTCAAAGGAGCTCTCGCCTCGCCTCCTCTTGATGGGCAGCTGCTGTAAGAAGGCCATTTCAAAAAACGCAGTTGAGAGCCAGAGCACGGCACACACTGTTAAAACTAGAAACGGTACAATTACCCTTTTTCCCCCTTCACAAATAACCTCTAAAACAGTGGTTTTCAACCTTTTTGGCACCAGGGACCATCATTTGAGGACATTTTAGCCCCATAGACCCCCAAAACTAAAGATTACTTTTGCTTTTGTCCAGTCAAACATGCAGACCAAAATGACTTCCAGTCTTCTAGTTGTGTGGGGTTTGGCTAATTAAGATGTATATTTTAACTCTTGAGAGTGTAAAAATTAAACCAAATTGACCCGCAAGGGTCCATTCGGCTTCATTTTTACATTCTCAAGAGTTACATCTGGTTAAACAACTTCAGCTGGGGACCACCTGGAACCCTCTCGAGGACCACTGGTGGTCCCCGGACTACTGGTTGAAAACCACAGTTCTAAAAGAATTATTCTCTAGCAATCTTAGGCTCTCAAATAGCTTTGGATGATAAACCGCTTCATTAAACCCGTTTGATTCATACTTTATATATAAAAAAAAAATGTTTCATGCATGAACCATTCACTATTGTTAATGAGAATAAACCTAATTTTCTTGAAACGCTATTGAGAGCTGCAAATGTCATGATTTCACATTTGGAATACCATCCTTATATAATATCTTTTTAAAGTACGTACAGAGGACATTTTTTTTTACTCCAGTTCCTCATGGTACATAATGTTCTCGCGCTTGCGACAGTAGCTACTTGGGGAATACAAACTATCTAAATGGTATAGAACGATAAGCAAGAGAGGGGGGGGGGGGGGGGGGGGGGGTGTGTTTCTAACGGAGGGAAAGGTGTGTGATCAATGACCATGTCGCGGCACATCATTAACATCAGCTATATGAAGCACAAATTATGGACAATCGCTACTCAAGCAGAAATTGTGAGGTAGGGGAAGGGTATTTTTTGGCTGTAGGCACAGGATTGATTATTCGCCGTTGTATCGTTCCGTTTATTGAATTCTTTGCGATACACCAGATGACGCTTCTCAAGGGATTGATCCTTCTCATAAAGACAAAACTATTACCACTGTGTGCGCACACGACAAGCACACCGACCTGTGAATTATGAAACTACAAGACAAAACCCTCTCATATTTTAGGTGATGAGAGAACTTACAGGCGTACTGGTGGCGCTCTGACTGTTGGGTCCGAGCGGCGTGGAGTTCTCCGACGAGGTGGACAGCTGGCGGGTGAGGGGGCTGTGGAGGGATGAGTGCATGTTGGCCAGGGTGGCGCACGAGGGGCTGCCCGAGTCCAGGAACAGCTTGGGGGAGGCTAGAAAAGGGGGGGGGGGGAAACAAGGAAAATCAAATTGGATTATACCATTCTGTGCTGTACTTGTGGCGTTTTAACTTTCATTGAAAAATAACAGGCGTTCACGGCTCGTAGCGCGCCACAGAGAGCCGTGAACACCTGCTATTTTTGGAGAGAATGTGAGAATGCAGCGCAAATCTTGTATAACAAAAATTTGTTATTTTCTTTCAAAGCGAAGGTTTTGTAGAATCTACAATGTCAGGACGAAATTGGCGGAATGACCTGGAAACGTTGAGTTTTTTATTTTGGTTCCCACCTGATTATCTGGTTACTGAACCAATCGGAGCATGAATGAAAGAAGGAGGGAGGGCTCTACTCTGAGCTATACTACGCACAATGCATGGACCATCTGTTTATTTACAATAATCGCTCAGCTCTGCCTCTTTACTGGCTTATTTCTACCATATATTGTTCATGAGGATTAAGTTTAGACCAATGATTAACCATGGAAGTATTTCAGTCTGTAATGAAGCCCACCTGTGATTGTGGAGCATGTTTTCATTTAAAAAAAATACGTAAGTGAAAATGTTCCCTTTTTGTTGGGTATGGCCATATAATGACCACAGATGATGGTGCAAAAAAGTGTGAAAAATGTAGTTTTTCCATTGCGCTGGGCCTTTAATTCAGACCACGATGAACACCATCACCTTATACAAGGGTGGGAATACATGAAGGCTCGGCCCAAATAATACTCGGTCCAGCCTTAAAGTTACGACATCGAGGGGTCAGAAAACTGAACTCTCGTGAGGGCTGTTGCACTCTGAAAGAGGGACAAAAGCGGGAGGTTTCCAAATTTTTACCGAGAGTGTGAGTGGTTCAAAATTTGTACACTCTGTACGTGGGGGGGGGGATCTGCATCTCTATACTCACGATCGGGCCTCTCCAGAGAGTGCTCTCGTAGTCTCTTGCGGCTGAAGCTGCTCTTGTCGTAGGGTCCCGAGGGGGACGGCAGGGCGTGCAGGCGTTCCGTTTTGCACAGGGCGGGGCTGTCCAGCCTGGCTGTGCTCAGGACAGCGGTGCTGCTGCTGCTGCTGCCGATACCACCGCTGCCGTCCAGCGACCGGGGCTTCTCCGAGCGGTTCTTGTAGTGGCCCAGCCCTGCAGGGGGTAAAGACCACAAACATGAAGGTTAGGAGAGGTAACTAACTAATCTGTGGGAAAAGGGTATGGCCGGGCAAGGGAAACAAATAAATAAATAAATAAAAATCGATATCCCAATATATTGCAATTCTTAACTCCTTTTTTGCCCTTGCAGTAGAGCTACGTCGCGCGTTATCATTATAAAATATAGTTATGACCGATGCCTCTTAGGTTGATCTACGTCTCTCTACGTCGCTTACCGTCGCTGGTTTGATACGATCCCCATGATAACGGCAGCGTGCAGCGACCGCATATTCCATTGAGAACGGACCAAAATAAGGGACGGACCAACCGGAAACCGGAAGTGTGTGTCGCCAACTAACTTGTCCGACGGGAAACATGGACCGAAACATGAAATATGACTTTTAGATGAAAATCGCTGGAACTGGCTACCTCAAAAAATATGAAAAAGGGCTGGCAATGGGTGTGTTAATGTCATCAACGGTCAACGGCGTCCACAGCAAGCAGCGTTGTGTGTGTGTGTGTTACTTACGGACTGCCATGAGCGAGTTGGTGAACTTGTGCTTCTCTTTGGAGGAGGACAGCTTGTGTTTGAGGGAGAGCTTCTTCAGCGGCTTGCTGCGCTCCAGAGACTTGCTCTGCCACTGGGTCTTCAGGACCTGCTGCAGACGCAGGCCTACGCACACGTCTGAAAGGCACACACACACACACACACACACACACACACACACACACACACACACACACACACACACACACACACAGAGATTTAGTCAGTTATCTATCCTCATTCTGTACGGGGTGTTTTAAGTTTTATTGGAAAAATAGCAGGCGTTAACTAAAGTAGTATATCCCAGCTAATGTATTCATTCAGGAGGATGACAATGTTTCAAACCCCTTGTGGATCTTCATCAGGTATGACTAAGACCTGAGAAGAGCAGAGCAGAAGAGCAAGAGCAAGCTATTAGACAGCGTGCAAACTCCATTTGTGTAGAACGGCGTACAGAAAATAAACAACAAGCATGGCAGTACGACAAGCTGTACTAATAGCTTTAGTGTTGTATGCAATTTATCGATCAAAGACCCGGACAGGAGATATACTGATCGAGAGGCTTCCGTTATCGATTCGGCAATAAATGGCGTGGTGATCAGGGTTGACAACCGTTATTATTATCAAAGCCCCCTTGCAAGTTGCAATACAATCCTTTCCCAGATCCCGTGTAAATTCCCATTGTGTCCTGTCTAGATTTCTAGTTTCTGAATAACATAACATTCAAAGATTTGCACCACGTTTTCACAATTTTTCAATAGTTAAAACATAATGCTTAGGACACCAAAAATGCGTTCAGTACACTAAGGGTAAAAGATCCAAGACCTGAGAGAGCTTTATTGTATTTGTACAACACAATCATTATTTTGAATTAACATAATCAATATATAGATAAATCAATATAAGTCATATCTTGACTCTGACTCAAACTGTCAAGAGCCAGTCTTACAACTTTTTTTTTATTATTCTCCACTAGAAATAAATAGGAAGAAACAGCCTGAACTTTGTACTCTTCACAGGTAGGTGGCAGGGTTGAGAGAATCAGGGGCAGATGTAACATTTCCCAATTGGGGGGGGGGGCAGGAGAAAATGGTAATACCATTTTCGGTTACAGGACTTTTATTAGGCAAGTCAAGTCAAGCATCATTAACAACATCAGTTGTTGAAGTTGCAACAGACACGCAGCATGCATAAAGCTAAATGTCTGACTCAGAGAGTTTTCTGTTTTCAATGAATGAAATGCTGTTGGTTTAGTGGTGCCACAACTGTAGTCAGTTAGTAGCAGTAGTAGTAGTGTTTTAAATCATTTTAAATATAGGAAAATATATATACACCCATGCCTAGTTCCGCCACCCTGGAGAGAATGTTAAAAAACACTGACCATCAGGGAAAGAAAGGATGGGGTGGACGCCCGAGTCCAGCCTAGACAGGCGCTCCAGGGTGGGCAGATCGTACTGGACGTCGTCCTTGGAGAAGGAGGAGGTGGAGGAGGAGGTGGACCGGCCACCACCGCACATGACACAGCTGGAGTTCACCCTGCAGTTGCACTGGAGGCAGCTGCTCCGCTGGGCCTGTAGGGGGCAGTGGAGGAGAGGGAGAGTGGTTAAGACAGTGGTTTTCAACCTTTTTGATAGCAGGGCCCACTATTGAGAGCGTAAAAATGAAACCAAATGGACCCTTGCGGGTCCATTTGGTTTCATTTTTACGCTCTCAAGAGTTACATCTGGTTAAACAAATCAGCTGGGGACCACCTGAAACCCTCTCCAGGGACCACTGGTTGAAACCGGATGAGCCACGGACCACCATTTGATGACATTTTAGCCCCCCACAGACCCCCCAAAACTAAAGATTTGTTTTGGCCCACAATTCCAGGCTGGATTTGTGAAACAAAACAGTCAAACATACAGATCAAAGAGACCAATAATCTTCTACAGTTCTACCAGTTGTGTAGATTTGTGGCTAATTCACATGATGAATATTTTAACTCTTGAGAGTGTAAACATGAAACCAAATGGACCCGCTAGGGTCCATTTGGTTTACATTGTGCTGGCATTCCTAAGCTAGCCAGATGTAGTTTAGTTTTGCGGCAAACCTGACAGGTCTTATAGGTAACGTTTAAGCTATTAAATGTTTTCTCCAGGCATTTCCCCCCCTGCCTGTATCATCTCCTGTATAATAATGATGCCTGGGGTGTTTCGCTGCCCCTTTGGCTCTCTCTGGGTGTTCATTTGATTGTTGTGATGACAAGGGACGTATAGTGTGAATTGTAGTGTGTGGGAGGAGGAGGAGGAGTCAATAACAGTTTGAGGAGAGGAGCTTTAGTCAATAACAGCGTGAGGGTGCCTTCGACTGTCGCAGTTTTACCATGAAAAATACAATAGCATAATATATATTTACCCTGCAATTCTCTTTAGTTTTACAAACAAACGATTCACGTGGAATAGTTTATGATTATTTATTGAAAAGATAGCGATAGTGACTTTGATCATTACCAATGAATAAGCGTGGACAAATTAAATGAGTTCACATGAACAACGAACTCCAAGCTAAAGTGGCATTAACCACTCACACCCCGCAAGAGGCCACACATACCATAACTGTCAGAATGAATCGATACCTTGATCACCTCCGGTGTTAACGGAAGTCTATTTACTATAACTAAAGTCCGTTATGATGCTGTATCTCCACCGAGGCAATCATGGATTAAATAAACGGGGATGTTGGAAAACCAATCAGTGTTTTAACCAAGCAAAACTCTAGGCCACGGTCCGCGAGGGTCCATTTGGCTTCATTCAAAATATTCTTCATCTGAACTAGCACCACTTAAGAAGCCCACACCGTTTTGTTTGCAAAATCCAGCCTGGAATTGTGGACAAAACCAAAAAAGAAATCTTTAGTTCGGGTCTTTGGAGTGAAAATGTCATCAAATGATGGTCCGTGACTCAAATTCTGAATAAATGCTGGTCCCTGGTATCAAAAAGGTTGAATACAATTAGTACCCCTTTAATGCAACAAACTCTCAAATCCCAAACTCGACACAAATCCCAAACTCGACACTGGATTCTGAGCTAAATGAACACTATCACCCATAGCACATCCCGGTACAAAGTAAAATCAAATGATCAATAACATTCTGCATTTAAAGTAGCACAAAAGTAGTGCAAAAGTAGCAATTAAACGTGGGAAATTCTACACACATTCAAAACCCGTTCTTAATCATTAATGTGAATGCGGAAGAACTGGTTTTGAAACCCTGCCTTTCTCCGTTAAGGCTACTACACATCCACTGGCTAATCTTATTTATGCTTTGTTGCATTGAACACCAAAAACAGCAGATATACAAGGCTGCGACACATCGGAGGTGGTTAGGTCAGTCTATTTCCGGCACACAACACCTACGCACAACGAGCATTATCAGTTAAAACGCTGACGCGGATGTTCCACCCTTGCGTGTGCAATGAATGGAGTGAAAGACAATTTTGCTTATAGGACTTCCATGTTATCACCTCAATATTGCTCAAAAAACATTTGTGATAATCATTTCGACTTGCCGCATGTCACTCCCCATTTCTCTCTCCCATTTAATGTCTAAATCAGTGGTTTTCAGCCTTGTTGATACCAGGGGGGGCACTATTTATTCAGCATATGAGCCACGGACCACCACGGACCCAAAACAGACCCCTTTTATTGTCTACAATAAAAGGCTGGATTTGGGAAACAAAAACATAGATGGAAAAATAATAACCTTTTTTTCTACATGCTCTAGTTGTGTAGACTTGTGTAGACTAGCCTAATTCAGATGAATATTTTAACTCTTGTGTAAACATGAAACCAAATGGACCAGCAAGGGTCCATTTGGTTTCATTTCATGAAATACTGATCGATCAATAAAAAGGCACAAAAACAAAAATGCCACAACTGTGTGCCGTCTTTCAAAGAGACAGTCCGACACTTATTTTAACGAACAAAACATTATTATAATAACTAGGTAACGTTCCAAATCTTTCACAAAGACATCTCGGCCTCCCCGGTGTCAGCTAGCACACGTATTGGTCGACAATGTCAATAAAACCACTGTCCATTTGTGCCGCCCATCTCTATTGTAGTCCAGAGGACTCTGGGCATGATTGCAAATATCTCTCTCTCTACAGGGAGACATAAACGGACATAAAAACACAATGGATCGCACCTTTAAATATTCCTGGAACAAGACAAGAAAACAAAAGCACTCCCAACCCAGTCATGGCTGCTGCTGTTATCTGTCCAAGACACTTCACCAGGGGCAGATGTAACATCTCCCAATTGGGGGGGTGGGCAGGAGAAAATGGTAAGGCGGCGGCTTCATCGCCCGTGGCGCGAAGCGACACGGGCGATGAAGCCGCCCCCTTACCATTTTCAGTAGGGTTTTAAATACAGGCACTGAAATATCTTGGGTTGTTTTGCATGCCATCATGTTTGGTGGGTCAGACAGGGCATTTAGGGGGGCATTTAGGGGGGCATTGCCCCCCCCCCCCCCCCATGCATATGCCTAGATCCGCCCCTGCACTTCACTGTGTTCCCAAAATAGGTCCATTTGACCACCGCCCTTTGTGATTCCTCCAAACAGCATGCGATTAACCATAACCATCAACGTGTTCAGTCCCTTCCTGTCCAAGTTGTTATGCAGCCTTGTACAGAACCGTTATAGTAATTGACAGGCAAATTATACGCCTTCGTGTGATGATGCCCCATTGGTGTTGTTGGCTGACATGTAATGATATATCCCTCCCTTTAGTATTGATGTTTTTTTCTTCCTTGGGAGGCTGAAACGTGCCAAAGCAAAAGAACACGACGGGTAACGCCACAATATAATCCCTTCCCCCTGTATCGTCATACGTCAGCTGTGGGAGCTCAGGGGTTGACACTAAGGTCTCTGAGACACTTGCCCATCGGGCAAGTGCAAGTCAGGTTCTACTCGCCCTCAGGTCATGGTCACTTGCCCCCCCAAAAAAATATATTGTAAATTTTGCATTTAAGTTTACTTCCTACTTGGGTGCTTTAAACCAGGGGTTTTCAACACGTGGTCCCTGAGAGGGTTCCAGGTGGTCCCCAGCTAAGTTGGTTCACAGATGTAACTCTTGAGAACGTAAAAATGAAACCAAATGGACCCTTGCGGGTCCATTTGGTTTCATTTTTACGCTCTCAAGAGTTAAAATTCATCATCTTAATTAGCCCATAGTGGTCACAGACCCAGTGGTCCCTGACCCCAGCAAAATGATAGTTTGGAACCAAATGGACCTGGGAGAGAGATAGGTAGAGATAGCTAGAAAGCAGGGAAAGACACAGAGGCAGAGTGCAATGACTGCCTTCAAGACAAATTTATCTTGTGTTGTGTTATAGTGCACTAAGTTGCACACTTGCCCGATCGGGCAACCAGGTAGCAGTCTTCACTTGCCCCACCATTTTTTTTTACTTGCAAGCGGGCAAGTGTTAGTGTCAAGCCCTGGAGCTGCTTCAGTTCAGCTGGATTCATTCATGCCTGCCTTGATACTGCAAATGTATGGAAGGAGTGGCCATTGGTCAGCTGTGTTTTTTTTTTTAGCAAATCTAGTGACCTCGTGTTGGGAGAGCTAAGACTTCCGGTTGCCTTCAGAATAAGAGCTTTTCAAAATTTGCATATTAAACAATGTTGAGACACACGTCATGTTTCTGTGTACAAATAAATAAAACAAACATACAAACACGCTAAAGCAGAGAGGAGTTCGTAGAGGAGGTCTCCACTTTATAAAAAAGGTCATGAATGGGAATAACAATTATCCAGTTTGTCCTTGAGAGGGTTCCAGGTGGTCCCCAGCTAAATGATAGAAGGCTGACTAACCAGGTGCGACACTACAATGAGATAAAAAATGAAACCAAATGAGACTCGCAAGGGTCCATTTGGTTTCGTTTTTACGCTCTCAAGAGTTAAAATATTCATCATTTGAATTAGCCCGAGCCTAAACAACAGTCAGGGATTAAAGTAAAAAAAAATCTTGAGACTGAAAATGATCTTTTGCAAAAAAGCACTGAGCTAATTAAATGACCCCTGTGAAATCTTCAGGACTGAAATCAGTACCCAATACTGAGAACTTTAATCTCTGAAACAACTAGAGAATGTAGAAGATTAATGGTCATTTTGATCTGTATGTTTGACCGTTTTGTTTTGCAAATCCAGCCTGGAATTATGGAGAAACGGTGGTCCGTGGCTCAAATTCTGAATAAATAGTGGGCCCTGGTATGAAAGGGGTTGAAAACCACGGTCTTATAGCATAATTTAACAGCTGAACACATTTTTTAAAGGATTCTTCCTCCTTCTAGAGAACGTTAGAACACACGCAACACATGCACACACACGCAGGTCATGGTCACTTGCCCCCCAGGTTCGAGGTGGTCCCCAGTTAAAGTTGGTTAACCAGATGTAACTCTTGAGAACGTAAAAATGAAACCAAATGGACCCTTGCGGGTCCATTTGGTTTCATTTACACACGCGCAACACACACACCACACACCTTGCCGTTGAGGTTGGGCACAGTGTTGGGCTGAATGAGGCGTCTCCGTCGACAGCCCATGAGAGGTCGCGTGCGCGCCGCGACACACGTGCTGTCGTAGCCGGAGGGTTGTTGGTGCTTGGCGTCGGAGCCATCTGTCATTCTGATGGGAAGGAAGGAAAGAACAAAAAAAAGAAAACAGGGACAGTTTCAGAAAACACGGTCGTCAAGTCTTAAAATGTGTCACAATCAAAGATCATGTTCCAAGGAATTAACGCTTCCAAGATGTGGAGAAAAAGAAATTCATCAGTACCGTAATTTATGGACTATAAGACGCTACTTTTTTCACGTGCTTTTGACCCTGCGGCTTATAGAACGGTGCTGCCAATATATGGATTTTTACAAGTGGTTTTCAACAGGTGGTCCAGGATGATGGAAAGTTAGTTAACCAGATGTAACTCTTTGAGAGCGTAAAAAAGAAAAAAGAAAAAAAAAAAAAGAAGAAGAAAACTCTCATTATATTCACTATCTAAATTAGCACCACTTAATTAATAAGTCATGGTCATTTTGATCTCTATGTTTTGCCTGTTTTGTTTGCGAAAATCCCTCTGGAATTGTGGACAAAGCCAAAAGAAATCTTTAGTTTTGGGTTCTGTGAGGTGAAAGTGTTGTCAAATGGTGGTTTGTAGCTCAAATGCTGAATAAATACCGGGCCCTGAGATAAAACAGTTTGAAAACCACTGCTCTAACATGAAGCTTGTTGTCTGGTGCGGCTTATAGTCAGGTGCGGCTTCTACATGGAACAATCAGTATTTTGCCCCAAATTTAGCTGGTGCGGCTTATAATCCGGAAATTACGGTATACTTTTTTTGGCCAAAGAGGTTGCGCAGTAAGAAGAGTTGCAACATTGAGGGGGTCAGAGACCGAGCCGCTCGAGCGCTGTTTCATTGCAGCCTTGTTTTACAACGAAGGCGGCACAAATGAGGGCTATTTTTAGGTATGTGTGCAACATGTCAACTGATGTAACAATCTAAGAAAAAAAAAATACAAGAGGGATTTAAGATCCACAAAGCTATTGCCTGAAACCCACGGCATTTCTGCCTACTTCTGGGTCCAGGACTTGTCCCTATTTGATGTCGTTGGTACACTCTTAAGGCTCCGCTGTATACTGTACTCAGATGTCACATAAGGATAGGATCAAACAGTAGCGGAGAGGTGGGGTGGTGGGGGAGACACATCAAAACCAGCAAAATGATATACCTGGTCTCGCAACAAGTATAAAATCCGTTCCTTCCATTTTGCTAATGGCCACTCGCTTTTTTTAAAAACCAGTCCGTACGGTACGTGTGGCGTTTTAACTTTCACTGAAAAAATAGCAGGCGTTCACAGCTCATAGCGTGCCACAAAGTGGCCGTGAACGCCTGCTATGTTTAGGGGGAGGATGTGAGAATGCAGCACAAATCTTTCAGTATGTTCTTTTAAAAAGGATCCCTGGCTAATAAGACAAATATGCCTTAAAACATGATAATTGCCTTCTATAACTAAAACATGCAGATAAAAACACCTTCAATACTTTATTTCTTTCATAAATAGAGAATCTTTCACTCAAAGGAGGTTCTCCGGTCGCAGGATGATGATGTCACATGAGCATGTGGATATATTCCATAGAGCTAGACCACGCGTGACATCATCATCCTGCGCCAGGAGCAGTTCCTGTTGAGTGAAATATTCTCCATTTATGAAAGAAATAAGATGCCATTGTTGTTTTTATTTGTTTATTTTAGTTATATAAGGATAATGTTCTAAGCCAGGGGTTTTCAACAGGTGGTCCGGGGACCACCAGTGGTCACTGAGAGGGTTCCAGGTGGTCCCCAGCTAAGTTGGTTAACCAGATGTAACTCTTGAGAACGTAAAAATGAAACCAAATGGACCCTTACGGGTCCATTTGGTTTCATTTTTACGCTCTCAAGAGTTAAAATATTCATCATCTGAATAACCCCTATTCTACACAACTAAGATGAATGGTCATTTTGATATGTATGTTTTGCCTGATTCGTTTCCTAAATACAGCCTAGAATTGTGGACAAAAGCAAAAGAAATCTTTAGTTTAGGGGTCCTTGTGGCTAAAATGGCTCAAATGGTGGTCCGTGGCTCACATTCTGAATAAATGGTGGTCCCTGGTATGAAAAAAGTTGAAAACCCCTGTTCTAAGCGATGTTTATCTTATTAGACAGGGATCCTTTTAAAGCCAATGTGTTGCAGAATCTACAATGCCAGGACGAAACGGGGGGTTTTCAAACTACAGTCTGGCGACAAGCCGAGATCATTTTTAAGCATTTAAAAACCAAGCGTCACCTGTTGAGGACGCCGTTGACTGGGCGGCCGTTCTGACCCCGCCAGGGGCCCAGCTCTGTTGCCGTGGTGACGTGGCCGGTCACTGTGTGCTCCAGACGCTCTGAACTACCATCCTGGACAAAGAGATAAGAGAGAGAGAGAGAGTCTGCCGGTTAGACTACACCCAGTTGACAACCAGAGTGACAATGTGTGTGTGTGTGTGTGTGGGGGGGGGAGCTGAGAGAGAGAGACAAACAGCCAACGTTACAAAACCTGCCTGTTTTGAAAAGGGCAAACGGCGCCAACAAAAGAAAAAAGGTCTAATTTTGTCAGCACCCTCCGGTTATTTATGAGCAAATCTGTTGGCGGTAAAAAAAAAAAGATAAGGCGAGCGAATGAGCCGCAATCGAAGACTGTTTGAAACATCGACGGCTTGGCTCCTCCGTGTATATCAGGGGTTTTAGTGATGCACAGTTGCTAACCAAATGGACGCTTATAGATCTGTAACTCCCGAGATCGTAAAACGAAACCAAATGGACCCTTACGGGTCCATTTGGTTTCGTTTTACGCTCTCAAGAGTTAAATTATTATTTAAACATCTGAATTACTTAGTTTTCAAGAATCTACACCTTTGGAAAATGTAGAAGAATTGTTAGCCTGACCATCCTGTTTTGACAGTCATCTCCTAAATTGTGGACCAAAACTATCCTTGCTTTTGGATTTGATAGACCAAAATCAACATCAAATAGTGGTCCACATGTACAGCAGCATCTACAGTACAACCCACCCAGAAACGAGCTTTAGCAAACAGGTTCTACTAATCATCAATCTTACAATTTACTTTTATCCATGCAGGCTTTGTCTATGCATCCTGCAGAAGACCAATCACAGCCCATGTTACTACAAACTACAATATGCATTTGTAACAAACATGTATACAATAATGCATTTGTAACAGGCAATGCAATTTATCTGTGAACGCAAAGGTTAATTGATACATTTTCATCAAGATTATCGACCAATTAGTCAATCAATTGATAAGCAGAGTTTGTTGTAAACAAAATCTGAATCTTAATCATTCCCCTAGTAGTTATATTACACTTATTTGCTCTACCAGACTGCTATTTTCTTAGAGTTTGTCGCGTCACACAGCTGCCGGCAAACACCGTGTTGTTGTCATCAACATGGAGGACTTTATCGGTGTGATAGTGTTTATTATCATAAATGTGTCAAATCAAGAAGTATTACAATTACAACAATTGTTGGATTATATGACCAGCGATGGACATACAGACTGTATGCGCGTTGTATGCACTCGAAGATTGTGGTCATTTCTAGGCGAGTGGGACCCACCACTAGTCTTGGGCAATATACCGGTATTACCGTTTACCGCGATATTGAAAATCAATACCGAGTAATATCGCAGGATTTACAAAAAATACCGAATACCGAATATCGTATTTTACCGTCCCCTCCAAACAATATCGTCCAAAAAAAGAAAAACAACCACGCAGCGCCTGCTCATGTCGCATGCAAAGAGTTGAGATTTGATTCCTTCTATGCATCTTCAATTCTGAACGGATTTTGATAATTCAAACTGGTATTTGCTGTGTCCATTGAGTGGTTTCGTTGGGTGTATATGATGTGTATAATTATATACCGTTTAATGAAATAATATGGACTGAGAATGCCACCTTTTATCTTCTGCACATAGCCAGCTGCAATTAGTGACTCCCGGTTAATGCTACTGAACACGTGTGAGAGAGAGAGAGCATGTGTTGCATGTAGTTGAGTCTACGGGGTTCTCACCCTCACCACGTGGCTCTCCCTGCCACGTGTGTCAGCTACGGGTTTCCATAGCAACCACACAACACACAGAGAGACGAGAGAGTGTAGTAGAGGGGCAGAGGAGCCTTATGGATCTGTACACTGAAGGAGCTTGGATTTATTGACTTTTGGATCTAATAGCAATCTTTTTCCTGATCTTTGGTGGTTGACCTGTTATTTGGAGACAAGGTAAGGTTAAAAAAAAGCCTTGGTTGCTGTTTTTTTTTGTAATGGCGGCACTGATTGAGGATCGCTAGTTAGATCCAGCTAAATGATGGATCCTTTGTAACCAAACGGACCCCTGTGTGTGTGTGTGTGTGTGTGTGTGTGTGTGTGTGTGTGTGTGTGTGTGTGTGCATGCGTGCGCAGCCGTCTGCTCGTCTCTCTTGGTGCGGTGGCACAGCAAGTTATATTTCAGTTGATTTTTAGATACAATTGGCTACTCTGTCTGTGCATGGTGTGCTGTGATCGTCTGCTGTGGTGTTGTCCTTTGATGTAGATGTTTGATATCCACAGGGTGGATGCACAAGGGTTTAATTTAACATATAATGGGGGAAATGGTTATCGTCGTGATTGCGCTGCTCGGCGTGATTGACAGGGGGGACGGACAGAGAAGATCACGAGCCCGCGTGGACAGCAGTCGGTGGTTTGGCCGCTAGACTCGGTAATATTGATAATACCGGTTTTAATCACGTTATCATATCGATATTAAAAAAATCAATATCGCCCAAGACTACCCACCACCGTTAGCCGATCATGCTAACAGCATTGCTAATCAAATAAAATTAATGTCACATTCATTGCAGATTGAATAATCACATCAAATTTGTCACAGGGAGGTTCCGATTTTGACTTTCATTGCGTCAATTACACATTAGGGAGTTAAAGGGGTTAATTTCGTTCAAAAAAAGTTGATATATGGCACTGTTGTGTGCGCGTTCCTCACCCACACACTCGCACAGAGACAGCATCACAAAAAACCGCCCAATGATTGAACCGATTAATTGCTAACTGTTAACAACTAATATCTTATCATTATCATTGATTAATCGATCGATTAATCATTGACATCCCTTATTTGTAACACATGGCGGGTGCAATATATTATATACATTTGTATTGTACATATATTTACAACAAACGTATACATCATGTATTTGTACCAAACAGACATCATACTGTATATTTGTACCAAACATATACATTGTGTATTTTTACCAAACGTATATCATGCATTTCCAACAACCGCAGCCTTAATTATTTAACAATGTAGGATCTGCCATTGAGACAAACCTGAATATCTAAATCCTGTGAAAATCACATTCAGCGTTAAGCGGCGAGCCGAAATACAGAGCAGCAGGGGGGCACATCTAAATATAGATAAGACGCCTCCTAATGAATTACATTCCAATGGAGCGCGACGCAAAAAACCTCTTGTTCCTGATATGGCGTCTGATCTAATCCTTTCATGTTGACAGCCAGAACCCTGTAACGCTGGAGCACAAAATCTTGATAACACACGAGGAAAAAAGGCCTACAAGGAAGTCCACAACCTGGGCATACATTGTCTTTACAGTCAGTAATAAAACATGTCAGGGATCTACTGGCTTTAAGGCAGTGCTCCAGAGAATCCAACAGCCTCCTTCACTTTTGATCACAGTAGGAACAGAAAACTTCAATTTGAAGAGCCGGTTTTCATGTGACTGGTGAAATTATTATGAAGGAATGATGGTAGCGTTAATCTGTGTTTACTAGTGAGTGCACCGTAGGTTTGCGGCATTGAAAATCGTTCACGGTAAACCGTGAAGAGAAGGAAGAGCTAATGCAGGTCCATACGGCAAACAACAGCCAGTGGTTAAACCTGATCTCTGTGCTTGCTTAGGACAAATTCAACCTCACCCAATTAACCACAAGGGCGTTCCCCGATTTTAGACAACACATCATCTCTGCAAATGACAAATACGACGACGGCTGTTCGACAAGACCGCATGAAGACTTATTCAACATGCATTCCTCCTTGGCTTTGCTCCAAAAAGTCATGTTGAATGGACCTTTAGCTAAGCCCCGCCCTTTTGTCCACCCTAGGACACTTTCCAACCGGCCCCTTCATTCCAATGTAAATATCACCAGACCTTGAAAATCTCTTCTAAATCCATCAACAAGGCATGCCCTATGCAGTGGTAAAATGTGTGTGTGACATTTATTTATTTATTTTTTAAAAACAATGTTTTATCATACAGGAAAGCTATTGGTGGAGAGGTTTGTCTATCACATGTTATGCTTAGCTGTGATTGGACTATGATAGTTTGGGGGAGGGGGTTATCTAAAGGTCTAATGGACAATAGCAGTTTGGGAGGGGCTTAGCTTAAAGGTCCATTGTTCAGTGTGCACATTGCGGTGACAGGATTGAAATCTGTCACTATGTGATTGAGGGGATGCTCGACCAGGCACTGAGTTGTTACCTGAGTGTTTAGAGCCTCTGCCTTCACGTCTGGTGGACCGGTATGCAGTGTGCTGGGAGCCATGCCGCCCAGCTCTACCGAACCCTGCAGAAACAAAAAAAAAGAAAAGAAAAAGATGACCCCGGGTTAAGACTTTAATCCACGTGCTGACAGAAGTTGGCGTCACATAGCACAGCCGACCACACATTCATTATGATTCTCTCTCAAAGAATGTAAGTAAGAATGTCACTTAAACCAGTGATTTCCAACCAGTGATCAATTGGACCCTTGCGGGTCCATTTGGTTCATTTTACACTCTCAGGAGTTAGAATATTCATTATCTTCATCATCCGAATTAGCCCACGTTTACACAACTAGAGACTTTGGTCTGCATCTTTGCCTGTTTTGTTTCTGAATCCAGCCTGCCTGTTTTGTTTCTGAATCCAGCCTGGTATTTTGGTCAAAAAACAAAACAAATCTCTAGTTTGGGGTCTGTGGGGCTAAAATGTCATCAAATGGTCATCCGTGGCTCAAATGCTGAATAAATAGTGGGCCCTCACACCAAAAGGGTTGAAAAGCACCGTCTTAAACCATTCTGTAATGTACTGATGTTTTGTGATGTTTTAACTTTCATTGAAAAATAGCAGGTGTTCACGTCTCATAGTGCGCCACTCTGAGCCGTGAACACCTGCTATTTCTGGGGGGGAATTGTGACAATACAGCACAAACCTTTCAATATGTTGGTTGAAATTGGATAAAAAAATAAATACTCTAATTTCTGCCAGGGCAGAAATTAGTATATTTATTTTTTCCTTGCTCGTGTTGAAAGCAACAGAAACACGTTCAGGTTCGGGTCCAAACAGGGGCGGATGTAACATTTCCCCAATTGGAGGGGCAGAAGAAAATGGTATGGGGGCGGCTTCATCGCCTGTGGCGCGAAGCGACACGGGCGATGAAGGCGACACGGCACTTTTATTAGGCAAGTAATTTATTAATATTTAATTTAGTAATTTATTAGGCATCAATAATAACATCGGTTGTTGTTGAAGTTGTAACAGACACGCAGCATGCATAAAGCTAAAGGTCTGACTCAGAGAGTTTTCTGTTTTCAATGATGAAATGCTGTTGGTTTAGTGGTGACACAGCTGTAGTTAGCTAGTAGCAGTAGTAGTGTCTCAAGTCATTTTAATTATAAGCACTTTAATTTGAAATATCTTGGGGTTGTTTTGCATGCCATCATGTTTGGTGGTGGGGTGGGGCAGACTGGGTCCAATAAACTGACCTTGCTGGCACGTATCTGTCTGTAGATGTCCGTCTGCTGTCTGATGCGGTACTCCAGGTCCGAGATGTGAGCCTGGAGCCAGTTCCAGTGGCTTATGATGGCCGCCCTCTCCACCGTGTAGCGGCTCTCCGCCCGCTTCCATCTGGGCGAGACACAAAGGGGTGAAAAATCACAGAGTTAAAGGTAGGGGAAGTGATTTGAAATTCATGGTGTAGTACCAGCCTGGTGCACTAGGGGCGCCCAACAGTAGCTACACTATGTGAACCTGCTGCTCGATCCTGATTGGAGGAGAATTCACCCTCCACCTGGGGAACTTTTATTAGCTCCTCTGCTAACGTGGGGGAGGGGGAAACTCCATATATGGTCTGCACACCTTATAATAGAGCATTTTAACAGAAAAAGAAATATTTTTGGGTGATATCTGACAAAAGTGAAATCACTTCCCCTACCTTTAATGAGTGAATAGATTGTGTGCCTGCAGTGCAACCAAATAAGCAAAGTAATTTCTTTGGTATAGGCCACAGGTTTTCAACCACTCTCAAGAGTTAATGTATATTTATACATCTTAATTGCTTAATTTTCAAGAATCTACAATTCACGTTTGGAAAATGTAGGGCTTAATTTTCATGAATCTGCAGTTCACGTTTGGAAAATGTAGGATTATGACCAACACTTCGCCAGTATCTCCCCTAGATTGTGGACAAAATCTAGAAAATCCTTTTGGGTTTTGGGTTTGAGGCACTAAACTCAACATCAAATGGTTGTCCATGGCTAAAATGCTTAAAAAATAGTGGGCTCTGGCGTCAAAAAGGTTGAAAACCCCTGGTTGTAGCAGCGCTGTGCTTCCTTAGCAAACGCGGAAGCAGTAGTGAATCAGCGGGGTGATGCATGTGTTCGGTATGAAGATTGTGATGGTCATGGTATCCACCATCAGATATCACACCACAGGTGACTGGGAAAATGCAGAAGTAGCTCTCTTGGCGTGACATCGATAGTTTATATTTAGTAATGAATCCTAGGGAGTCGTCTTTTAGTGTTACGATAGCACTAGAACGGTGGTTTTCAACCAGTGGTCCTGGGACCACCATTGGTCCTTGAAAGGGTTCCAGGTGGTCCCCAGCTAAGTTCGCTAACCAGATGAAAAGTTGGTTAACCAAATGTAACACTTGAAAGCGTAAAAACGAAACCAAATGGACCCTTGCAGGTCCTTTTGGTTTCAGGTTTACGGTCTCAAGAGTTCAAATATTCATCATCTGAATTAGCCCACTTGATTAAGTCTACACAATGGTCTACACAATTAGAAAATGTAGAAGAATGATGCATGTTTGCCTGCTTTGTTTGCGAAAATAAAGCCTGGAATTGTGGACAACACCAAAAGAAATCTTTAGTTTTGGGTCTGCAGGGTGAAAACATCGTCAAATGGTGGTCTGTGGCGCAAATGCTGAATAAATAGTGGGCCCTAGTATCAAAAAGGTTCAAAACCACTGCACTAGGATAACAAAATTGTAAGATACATGAATGTGATGAACTATGAAATAATCTTTCAAACCAAGATAGCCTCTCTTTCACACCGCATTATCACTCGCAAAACTATGGGATATTCGGTCTATTCGGGGCAAAAAATTATTGCCCAGCATAAGTCCAGGCATTTCCCCTGGTGGACTGCAGAGGTCAGTGACTAAAGAACAAAAAGTGTCCAGCATAACAACATTACTGCAGCCAGGGCTGGGAAAACAAAGCTAATAAAAATCACAAAACTACGACAGAACGGCACATTATGCACAGGGCCGCAACGATGACAAAATAAGACAGGACTCGCATTAGGCAGATATTTTTAGAGGGCAAGGCCCAACACAGCCCAGCTAGAGCAGAAGAACGCTCCATTTTACCAGTATAACACACTGAATGGGCACTTCCTAGGCAGACGGGGAGAGAGAGGAGAGGAAAATGTCTGCTGTGTCGGGTGTGCCGTGGCGCTTCGCCCGCAGAGGGCGCCATTTCATCACAATAACGCACCGGGGCTTGTGTAGGAACAATGAAAATAATGAGTCAGATGGCAGACAAAGATAGAACTTGCATACACAACCAACCCCTCCTTCCTCTTCTCTCTCTCTCTCTGTCTCTCTCTCTCTTTCTCTCTCTCTCTCTCTCTGTTTTCAATTTTCAAGAGCCCTACACCAGGATGGAGGAAGTGAAAAAGGGGGCTGAGGATGAAGCTGTTAAGAAAGAATGGAAGAATGGGAGGAGGAAAAAGCGAGACAGGAAGACTCTGGCCGGGCCCAGAGAGAGAGAGAGAGAGAGAGACAGAGAGAGAGAGGAGGCCGCAGACTGGCTTTAAGAGCAGATCTATAGGCCGCAGGGCTCTGAGCAGAGGGAGGGAGGGTGGGGGTGGGGCTGGAGAAAACTGGAGCAGTATGACAGTCACTGGGATGACTCCAATAATCCAACTAGGAGGAATCCTGGCCTTAGTGCTTCAGAACGGGCATGTTAACGTTTTTTTTTTTTTTGTTTTTTTTGTTGTGTGCAGGGCGGCATCCAGGCACCCAAAGAGCAAAATTTACTTGCATGAAAACCCCACGGTTGATTCTTGCGAGGTTTCAATTCTATTCAGTAGCATATATCGGTACATTGTTTAGCTCCTTGCCTTGGCCACAATGAAACACAAAAATCAAGGACGCTGCTGCTATGTAGGGGGGGGGGGGGGGCGTATTTCAGTGTTGCCAACTGCCAAAATGCACTAGTAGTGGCACTTTGAAAAATGCACTAGAGCAGTGGGTTTTCAACCATTTTCATACCAGGGCCCACTATTTATTCTGCATTTTAGCCACAGACCGCCATTTAATGTCGAGTTTAGTATCTCGGACTAATTTAGGAAAAATAACTGCCAAAAATGCTGTCCAAAATAGCAATTCTTCTACATTTTCTAAATATGTAGATTCTTGAAATTTAGGTAATTCAGATGTGCAAACAGAATTTAACTCATGAGAGTGTTCCATTTTACGCTCTCACAAGTTACAGATCTATAAGGGTCCATTTGGTTACCAATGGTCCTTTCTAGGTAGGCTGGAGGACTCCATAGGAGGGGAAAATGGTGAAAAACGAGGGTTTTATCTCTGGCGCCTGTCAACCAATTTCACCCCAACTCACCAGCAAAAAAAAGCACTAGTATTTCCGCCAGGAGTTTTTCCACCAATTTTGGCGCTACGGATGGGGGTCTGGAGAAAAAAGAAAGCTAAATATTGACCAATGCGCCACTGGCGTATTTCTGCATTGGCAAAAACAGACGTCTCACCGAACGTACATTGGGGGGAGCGAACCGCTGACAGATGTCGCAACCAGTTAGGCCACGCCTCTTGGCAATCAACTGGATCAATACATCTGCATCTCATTAGAGTGTGTAGTGTCCACAGAGGGCTCTGAATGGGGGAGGGTGTGGGCATACAGGATTGATCCATACAATATGGAGGAGGAGGTGGGGGAAGGTCACATGAGCTTAGCAAGAATCCTAAATACATGGCTGTCTTGACTATTGAGCCTGTTGACTGCAGCTATGATGTGGTGGAGGGAGGGTCACAATGATCCCTGAAAGCGGCATAATTGTGATTTTAAGGCAGTGGGGTTTTCAACCTGTGGTGCGGGGGGGGATTCCTGGTGGTGGTACCCCCAGGCTAAATGACCCCCAGGCTTGAGAGCGTACAATGAAACCAAATGGACCCGTGAGGGTCCATTTGGTTTCATTGTACGCTCTCAAGAGCTAAGTGATATTTAAACATCTGAAAAACTCAATTTTCAAGAATGTACACAATTAGAATTGTCATTTTGAACGACGTTTCGCCAGTTTAGTTCTACCACTTTTGAGTCACGTGTTCAAATACTGGATTGCGATTGGGTAAAAATAGCGGTAAATAGGACAATCCTTAGTTTTGAGTCCAAGAAACTAAACTCATCGTCTGCATTTTAGGTGAGGCTAAAATGCAGACTAAATGGGTATGAAAAAAGGTTGAAAACCCCCGATTTAAGGGTAAATGAAATAAAGACACTTTAAACTCACAAGAGGCTAAGACTAATACGAGTCTAGTGACTAGACTTGTGGGGAGAGTCGGTAACGCAAAGAGAAGGGCCTACTAGATCCCACACACAGACACCCCCCACCCTCCACACACACACACACACACACCCTCACCCACACAAACACTCCGGCACACATTACCTCCCAATACCCAGCCACAGACTACCTACCCCCTTACTCCCACATACACAAAGCACCAGCAGCAGTCCCTATGGCCTCAGAAAAAACTGTTTCGTCAGCACATTCCCCATTGTGGCGCTTCTCTGGACACAGCACATATGTTTTTCGGCAGTAGTACCCAGGCGTTCCCTATACCATAACCAAGCTGGCTAAAATCAACAATGGCCATTATTAGCCCAGCACTCCTACAAAAAGAGAAAGAAAGGCCAACAGGCCCTTGGGGTTGAAAGCAAGCCAAGGGAGCGGACCGAGTCAACACCCGATATACAGTACGACGGACCAGCATTCCAGTGGAAATCTACTACCCCCCACCCCTGAATAAAGAGGTGTTCTCATAGTAAAATGTGCCCTGGAAGCAGTGCTGTATCTGTGAGGATGACGCAAGCATAATGTGTACCTTTTGTCATATATGTTACTCTATCTCAGTGGTTTTCAAACCAGTGGTCCGGCGACCACCACCAGTGGTTCCTGAGAGAGATTCCAGGTTGTCCCCAGCTAAATAATAACCAAATGGACCCTTATAGAGCTAACTCTTGAGAGTGTCAAGAGTTAAAAGATACCAAATGGACACGTAGGGGTCCATTTGGTATCGTTTGACACTCTCAAGAGTTAAATTATATTCAAACATCTGAATTACTTCAAGAATGTAAACATTCAGAAAACGTAGAAGAACTTCTATTTTGACCAAAGTTTGGTCAGTTTCTCTCTCCTAAATTGTGGGCACAAACTTGAGACTAAACTCAACATCGAATGGAGGTCTGTGGCTAAAATGCACAATAAATAGTGGGCCCTGGAATGGAAAAGGTTCAAAACCACTGCTCTATATCTGGTGATGCGTTTTGCACACGCACAGGTCACCGCTAGGCCTATTCAGGCATTTGAACTAGGGATGCATACATAAAAAAGTGCATGTTGTGTACGAGAGCCATGGTAATCTGGTTTTCAGCCTTGTTCTGTGTGTTTGTGATTTAATTTTTGTCGCTTCTGTAAAGTCTGAAAGTCCCCAATCTCCAAGGTATGGGATATGTGGGATATATGCCAAAACGGGGAAAAAGACCCAAGGCTTCCGATTGGTCTGTGGTGCAGGATGGGACAAAAAACACTGCCTTGACTTCATATCAATGCACAGCTACTGCTGTTGCCCTGCAATGTCCACTTAACATTCACAACACTCACCCTATACATCCCTGCAGTTTTTCGTGTACAATTGAATCAGACAGTAAAAATACTGAATCAAAGGTTACTTTATTCCGGTAGTTTTTTACTGGATACATGAAGGCTCGGCCCAAATAAGCCGAAACATTGCAACATTGAGGGGTCAGAAAACTGAGCTCTCGGGAGGACTGTTGCTGCCTGACAGTGGGACAAAAAGAGGGACGTTTCCAATATTCCAAAAAGGACCTAAAAGAAATATCATCAACATGCCAAGCCTTCCCGTTACTGTTTTACTCAAGCATCGAATGGCATTCCCCATCCCACGTAACAATGTCACCACGTAACATACATAACATGCTTAGGAAACGGGAGGCTGGTCAGACTTGGCAGCAAAGTGACAAAACAAATCATGGAACGTAGCCGAAATCAGGCTCCAAACCAAGCTACATCCAGGGGTCTGTGTGTGTGTGTGTGTGTAGCCTAATGTTGAGTGCACATGGTCACGCTAGCCTCGCATCAAACTAAACAAGCCAAAGCACATTCCACACGTTCTTTGAAACACAGATGTCTAGCCACAGCCAGGGGTGCATGTACGCTACACGCGTGTCACGTCAGCCTCTCGTCAAATAAGCAAAATCTGTGATTCATCATACCTCTGAAGAATACTTTCAGTCACTTTCCACATTCGCATGGCCAAACCATGCACCGGCAATGACCAACTATGCAATATATACATTGCAATATATCGATTGAACTCCTAGTCTTTAGATATAACGATCGAGAGGATGCTATATCGACATGGCAATAAACAGCATGACACTATCAAAGCCCCTCTTACACATTGCAATGCACTCCCCTTACCAGAACCTATGTCAGGGTCTCTCTAAGCTTGAATGTGTTTGTATGGTATTTGTGGGGCATGATCATTTTTTCTAATAAATGCATAATCAATAGATATTGTATCATGGTCTCTGTGTCGTTGATACATACAGTATCTATTGTGAGATTCCAAGCAATATCCAGCAGACCAGCATTAACAAACAGCAGAGTGACCATTCGCTTAAACACAAAGGAATCACAGGCATGACTAGAAATAATAAAATAAAATAATAAAACAAACCAATCACATTCAGTGGTTTGACCATACGTTTGCTCACTTTCTCACTGCAGGCCTAATTTAAATGTGTTATATTGAAAAGGTCAAATTCTACAACCCAGCATGACGTCGAGCAATCCAATGCTTCGTTACGCATGTGCCACTCAGAGAAATAAATGCACCGATCAATACATCTACATACGTCTCATTTATTTACCATTTAATACCTTAGTTGATCGAGGATCCCCAGGAGTTTAAGCTGAGCTGATCTACAAGCTTGAAGTGTGTCACAACATTGCTTGTAGATTACTCCATACATACATTTTTTTTAGTGTACAGTCCACACTACAAGCTGCTAGTGTTTATGTGGCAAAGTGATCCCAGTGGTGCTGGAGAGTTGGACTGGTATTTGTGTCTGTCATTACACAAATACCAGTCATTATTCACTCTACTCCATTTGTTCCTGGACGACTTGACTGAAGTTAAAAAAAATAAACCTCAAAATAAAGTTTTGAGGTTAAAAAAATAAAAATAAAAACAAGTTTTGAATAAAGATATCAGTTTAAGAAAGCAGTTTGCCTGTACTACTCTAAATGTGACTGTGCCACTGCGGTACAAAATCTTTGCACAATAACAAAAATGGCCATTTTCATTCTAGTTAAACAAAACGTATTTGTTGCAAATCGTTTATCGGTGGTTGTATAATGCCATCGTATTGGTTGGGGAACGCATCATTCCCATAATTCCATATTGGTCGGGCTTAAATAGACGCAAGGGTTCATGCCGGTAACAAAACTGGAATAACTAATAACAACCAACAACTTCATGCCAGAACTGTAGTGTTAGTAAGAGAATTGGGATTTTATTCATTTAGATTCTGCTTTCAAGTTCCATCGATTCCCAGAATCAGTACTGAAAAATAAAAATAAATGGGATGCCAGAGCCAATTGAGTCTGTTCACTTCTTTCAGTGTTGCCAACTTGGCACATTTGTCGCCATATTTAGCTTTGTTCCAGACCCCCTAAGGCCCAAATTAGCGAAAAACTCCTGGTGGAAAATCTAGTGCTTTTTTTGCTGGTGAGTTGGGGCGAAATTGGTTGACAGGCGACAGAGATAAAAACCCTTCTTTTTTCACTATTTTTCCTCCTTCCTTCCTAGAAAGGACCATTGGTAACCAAATGGACCCTTATAGATCTGTAACTGTTTAGAGCGTAAAATGAAACCAAATAGCATTTAAATTACATTTAAACATCTGAATAACCCAATTCTCAAGAATCTACCCGTTTAGAAAATGTAGAAGAATTGCCATTTTGACCAACATTTTGCCAGTTATTTCTACTAAATTAGCCTGAGAGACTAAATTCAACATCAAATGGTGGACTGTGGATAAAATGCAGAAAAAATAGTGGGCCCTGGTTTGAAAATAGCTGAAAACCCACTGCTCTAGCGCATTCTAGTGCATTTTGGAAGAGCTACTAGTGCATTTTGGATTTGGGCAGTTGGCAACACTGACTTGTTTTAGTCATCATTTCCAATTTCACTTTTGTTTACCCTGTATGACAGTGTTGGGCAACAGGCGGCCGTATGGCCAGTCAACCCCCAGAATCCGCCCTGCTCCCGTTACGACTGCACTGGAGGGAAAACATGGCTCAGGACTGACTAAAAATAATTTGTTGAAAACAACTGTCTGTAAAAAAGAAACTTGGCTGTTACAGTCTGAGCCGGGGCCTGAGAATGAAGCGCCTCATCTCTGAGCTCACTAGCGTGCTACTAGGGAGAGGTTCTAACTGGGGCTTCCCCCCAAACCTGAAGAATTCTTTTATCCATGTTCACAGTGAAAAAACAGGCAAGACGTTGTCATACAGTTTCTCCCATGTCTGTGAAAAGACTCCTATAGCAGTGGTTTTCAACCTCTTTGATACCAGGGCCCACTACTGGTTATTTATTCAGCATTTGAGCCATGGACCACCATTTGAGGACATTTTAGCTCCACAGACTCGCAAAACTAAATATTTATTTTGATTTTGTCCACAATATGGATTTGGGAAACAAACAGGCAAACATACAAATCAAAATGACAATTAATCTTCTAGTTGTGTAGACTTGGGCTAATTCAGATCAGGAATATTTTAGGATTTTTTTTCTTTCATGGGTGAAAATGTGTGGAATCCCCCTTTAAACAGTAGTTTACCAGCAATAATTGCTTTCAGAAATTCAGAATATAAATAAATATTGCTTACTGCTTAACCAAACAGCATAATTGTCTGTAAATAAATCAATAATTGGAGGGATGAATAATGAATAGAGCCTTTCATACAATATAATTTCAATGACAAACACAATGGGAGGCAGCTGAACCATGTGGCCTTACATTAATGCATTTTGTGCTTCTGGTTGTAGACATGTCATCTCTGAGGCACTTGCCCATCGGGCAAGTGCAAGTCAGGTTCTACTTGCCCTCAGGTCATAGTCACTTGCCCCCAAAAATATATTTTAAATTTTGCATTTAAGTTTACTTCCTACTTGGGTGCTTTAAACCAGGGGTTTTCAACACGTGGTCCCTGAGAGGGTTCCAGGTGGTCCCCAGCTAAGTTGGTTAACCAGATGTAACTCTTGAGAACGTAAAAATGAAACCAAATGGACCCTTGCAGGTCCATTTGGTTTCATTTTTACACTCTCAAGAGTTAAAATTCATCATCTTAAATAGCCCAGGTCGCAATGACCACCTTCAAGACAAATTTATCTTGTGTTGTGTTATTGCGCACTAAGTTGCACACTTGCCCGATCGGGCAACCAGGTAGCAGTCTTCACTTGCCCCACCATTTTTTTTTACTTGCCCCGGGCAAGCGGGCAAGTGTTAGTGTCAAGCCCCGTCATGTCATTTAAGAAAAACCCACTGCTCTCAACAAGGGGAGGAGAGGTCACCGAGAGAGGAGAGCTTTGTAAACGCGCGGCTCAATCAGCTACAGGTGTCCTTCCTGAAGGCAACAAAATAAGGCAGGGGTTTTCAACCTTTTTCATCCCAGGGCCCACTATTTATTAAGCATTTGAGCCACGGACCACCGATTGAGGATATTTTTAGACCCAAAGACCCCAAAACTAATGATTTCCTTTGCTTCTGACCATGACCATTAATCTTCTAGTTGTGTAGCCTGGGACTCATTCGCATGATGGATATTTTAACTTTTGAGAGTGTAAAATGAAACCAAATGGACCCGCCAGGGTCCATTTGGTTTCATTTGTACGTTCTCAAGAGTTACATTTGGTTAAACAACTTAGCTGGGGACCACCTGGAACCCTCTCAAGGACCACTGGTGATCCCTGGACCACCTGTTGAAAACCACTGAACTACAAGTGTCCTTCCTGAAGGCAACACATTCACCCACTGATTTAGACCTGTGTAAACCTGTAATGTGACAAAATGGATTTGGATATCGAGTTTAATATAGAGAAAGCCGCCAAAGAGAAAATGTAATACGTCAGAACGATAGAGCTGGGCAGTCCATCCGCCCTTGTGACGTTGCCCTTGTTCCAGAAATGGATTATCCATTCATTTTCCTCATTGCCTTTTCGAAAAAAAAAATATCTACATTCGTGGCGTTAAGACAATTACGCCATGGTACAAAGCAAACTCGGTTCTCAACAAATCATAACACACAGTGTTTTGGGACAATCAAATAATTTATAAGAAAAAAAAAGTGTCCTGACGCTTTTTTCCTTCTTACTAATTAAATATTGCACGATAATATTGTGCGTGTTGTCATGACTTGTTGAGACCCTCATAGACCCGAGTCTATGAGGGAAACGAAGGGGGAATCCAGTTCTGGAAACAAGGGCGAAGTCACGGGAGGGGGCGGGACTGCTCGGCTCTATACTACACAGTGTGCAACACTGTGGCTCAAAACAGATAGACAGGTGTTGATGCCTGACAGTCACTCACAGTTCGCTACATACTAAGGTTGTACGGTTTGCAAAATTTAAAACGCCGGTTTAGTAGGAGCAAAACACAGTGGTTTCCAGTTTTACCGCCTATTCAATATTGACATGGCCCTGCATTCACATTATAACATTTTGTCAGAGAGAGCTATTACAGTCTATAAGAGGCACTTTTCCCGACTGTAATGTATTGTCAGTCATATTCACATTTCACCTGACTTGTCCCTTTGTGCCCACCGTAGTGTTGTGATGTCCCAGCAGAGCAGTCATTGTATGCACTGCCGTCTAATCAATCATATACCGTATTTTCCGCACTATAAGGCGCACCGGATTATAAGGCGCACCGGATTATAAGGCGCACCTTTTAAAACTGTTTTCATATATAAGGCGCACTGGATTATAAGGCGCAGAGAATAAAAGCTACTACAGGTAACACAGAATAGAAGCACCTGCAGTCAAACAATCCATATATAAGGCGCACTGGATTATAAGGCGCACTGTGGATTTCTGAGAAAATTAAAGGCTTTTAAGTGCGCCTTATAGTCCGGAAAATACGGTACTCTGCTACTGTATCATCTCTGAGATTTTAACCATTACAAAATAATAATCACAGCACCAACGCTCTCATGTCACCTGAAACGGTTTGGTCGGTGTAGAGGATGAAACCCTGGTCATATAATTATACCGTAACCAACGGTATAATATAAATCGCCCAACCCTACTAAATACATCAGGTTATTACCACCAATATTCTATCTATTATTTTGGTACCAGCACCAAGCGGTAGATGTCATCTTGGTATAGATGAAACACTGCACCTAATGAACCTCTCAATGAGACATTCTCAGAGAGCTTCACGTCAACAATCCAGAGGAAAAGACAAAGGGATTTCTCACCCCTCCCCCAAATAAAGGCAAGGAAGGACAAAGCCTGCAGATGCTGACCCTCTTAACCTGACCATATAGAATATTCTTAATACAATACAAAACATTCGCTCTGAACGAACATATGATATTCAAAGACGTGTGAGTTGCGTTGTCACGATTTCCCCAAAAATAGCAGGTGTGTGTGCACACCTGTTATTTTTTTTTTTCGTCCAAAAGACATTCCTGTACAGAATGAATTAAACCGCCAAATACAAAATAAATGAATCACCATTTTCACCAAATTATCGCAAATGATCGAAAACTTGATGTCATCAAGTTGTGTTCCACCATTTTTTTAGACCTCCATTTCTAGGAAACACAGAATGGGGGGGTGTATTCATTAATGACAGTAAAAGGTTGAATGGGCGGAATTTATTACACTTAACGCTGCAAAAACTATGGTCAATTGGGCAAAAGGTGGACAAAAACTTGATTAGTTGACAAACCAATTAATTAACCAATTAATGATTACTAAAATAGTTGACAAGTGAATAATGGATTCGATCACGATTCATCGATTAATCGTTGCAGGCCTATCGCGCAGACTTCGAGGCACGTTTGGGCTACAAGATGAATTCGAAAGAGCGACAGACATCGCTAGAATTATGCTGGGTTTTGTTACCCTCATAAGAGGCGAGGGGTTTGCTGAGAGGCCAAAGCATTGGTAAAATTTGAGGTCAGAGATGAAACGATTGCTCAGGTTCAGGGCTTGACACTAACACTTGCCCGCTTGCCCGGGGCAAGTAAAAAAAATGGTGGGGCAAGTGAAGACTGCTACCTGGTTGCCCGATCGGGCAAGTGTGCAACTTAGGGCACTATAACACAACACAAGATAAATTTGTCTTGAAGGCAGTCATTGCACTCTGCCTCTGTGTCTTTCCCTGCTTTCTAGCTATCCACAATTCCAGGCTGGATTTGGGAAAGAAAAAAGGCAAATTAACACATCAAAATGACCATTAATCTTCTACAGTGTAGACCTGGGCTAATTAAGATGATGAATTTTAACTCTTGAGTGTAAAAATGAAACCAAATGGACCCACAAGGGTCCATTTGGTTTCATTTTTACGTTCTCAAGAGTTACATCTGGTTAACCAACTTAACTGGGGACCACCTGGAACCTGGGGGGCAAGTGACCATGACCTGAGGGCAAGTAGAACCTGACTTGCACTTGCCCGATGGGCAAGTGCCTCGGAGACCTTAGTGTCAACCCCTGCAGGTTCGTTCAACAGCACAGCATGAAGGTTGGGCTGACATTTCACAAGACGGAAGGAGGGACGGATGGTCAAAGTCCTTATCACCAACAAGGAAGAGGAAGAGACAGAAGCGTCGGCAAGCCTCTGGAACAAGTCATACCGTCGTTGAGGGAGTGGTGGAGGGACAGGGGGGGGGGGGGGGGGGGGGGGGGGAAGAAAAAAACTAGAGGGTCAAATTCAGCCGGAGCTGCAGCAGTCATTACATAAAAGATGTGGGGGTTATGTAACGCCTGTGGGTTCACGCTGAGGAACTGAGTTAAACACATCCAGATGTGTCAAACAGAATAAAACCCCATACGCACAGACACACGCACGTACACAGACCTATATACACACACACACACACACAGACGTGCATATAAAGGAAACAGGGAGAGGGAGGGGAGAAAAAAAAAAAGAGAAAATGCGATGTAATGGTTTAGCATAAGCATGAAAGGCATGCCGTAGTCTCTGCCAACCCAGTTACCCCGATTCATACAAAAGGCAATTGAAACTGAAACTAACATTTACCAGAAACGCACTCATTCTCTGGACCAGTGGTTTTCAACCGTTTTGACACCAGGGCCCAACATTTTATTATTCAGTATTTGAACCACGGACCACCATTTGAGGACATTTTAGCCCCACAGACCCCACAAAACGAAAGATTTCTTTTGCTTTTGTCCACAATTCCAGGCTGGATTTGGGAAACAAAACAGGTAAAACATACAGACCAGAATGCCCATTAATCTTCTAGCTGTGTAAACTTGGGATAATTAAGATGAATATTATTAACTCTTGAGAACGTAGAAATGAAACCAAATGGACCCGCAAGGGCCCATTTGCTTTCATTTTTACGTTCTCAAGAGTTACATCTGGTTAACCAACTTAGCTGGGGACCACCTGGAACCTTCACAAGGACCGCAGACCCCCTGTTGAAAAACCACCGGCTCTAGGGACCTCATACCTAGCCCAGGCGAAAACGTATCAGAAATGGAATTTATTTCACCTCCCGTCAAACAGCAATATTAAAAACACGACAAATGATATAAGGAGGAGCCTTTTGAGCTGATTCATATCCTAACAAATATAAATCTCGGACCGCATGGACTTCCAGTGTCATTAGACCACGGGTCAGCACAGCGGAGAGTGTACGTCTAAGTATCACTTGAATTCGCACTTCGGCCCATATTCCTCTAGAGCAGCGAACCACTCCGAAAATAGTGCAACCCGGTAGCCCCCTCGCTATCGATATTATCGATATTAAGAGAAAGTATGTGAAAATTATTTGCTCACCGTTAGGCATTTTGGCTATCACTACTGTGCCATAGTGCTGCAAGAACTGGCCAAAAAAATTGCATTCGAATTTTCTTTATGTGGATTCGAACGAATATCGAATTATTCGGATATCAAATGTATACAATGAATATGAAATATTGTAGCCCAATGCGCTGTAAAACATCCTCTTTGTTCCTCTAGTTGCTCCAGTTCTGTATTGTCCACTGGTGTTGCTGAGAAATGTGCTCTCTTGAGTCTTGCGAGATCAAATTAATGATTGATCATCTTAATTTTGCCTATTTTTGTATTAGTTTGTTTTAGTTTATGTGGGCCAGCGTCTTGTGGGAAGTCGCCCAGTATTTTTTTATTACTATTCATTTTAAATTTGAACCTTAAATTGACATTTGAATATATTCTTTACATTGTAATATTCAAATATTCTTTACAAATATGAAATTTGGAATTCGTTTGCAGCCCTACTGTGCCATAATCGACCCTGGGGTTGACTTGATTCATAAGCGACACAAATTTCACTAGAAGGGCTTTTAAGACCACCCCAAGAATGTCTGAGCAGTTTTAGTTACCTGCATCGGACGTCTAAATGGTGTAACAACCACATGAACTTGGCCAGACTCCGTGTGTGTGTGTGTGTGTGTGTGTGTGTGTGCGCGCGCGCAAAATGTAGCCTCCGTTGTCTTTGTTAATCTGCATGGAAATGACTCACCGACAAGGTGAAAATCAACATTTCAACGTCACAACGCCTCGGTTAGACTCGGCGATGTCGTAGCCTATTTAACAGCAGTGTTTGTAAACATTTTCTGCCCTTTTGGGGGAGTACAAAAGCGAGGTTGGATCAGGATGTGGTTACAACAAGCTCAAGTCTGCAGCAGACATGCTGTTGTCATTAGCACACGTAGCTCACCTAGGAGAGAGCACAAATCCCGCTACAGCAGGTGTTTTCAACCCTTTTTCTGACCCCAGGGCCCACCATTTATTCAGCATTTGAGCCACGGACCACCATTTGTGGACATTTTAGCCCCACAGGCTCCCAAAACTAGAGATTTCTTTTGCTTTTTCTGGGAAACAAAACAGGCAAAACATACAGACCAAAATGACCATTAATTTTCTAGTTGTGTAGACCACCTGGAACCCTCTCAAGGACCACTGATGGTCCCTGGACCACTGGTTGAAAACCACCGCCCTACAGTCTCTAATGACCCCTGCAAACACTGTCTGTGAAATACATGTGAAACTGCCCTGTGTGTTGTAACTGTCACCTAGCAGACATCCCTCCCATAATTGAAAGTATGCAAGAACAACATCTGTTGTCATCATGTCAGTATGCACTAGGGCTGGGAATCGATCCGAATTCCCTAGATCGATTCGATTTCGATTCACAAGGTCACGATCCGATTCGATCCACGATTCGATCCGATTCGATTCGATATCGATCTATTTACAGACATAATGGAAATAAATACTGTCCAATAGACAAGACGGCCCCATATGTTGGTGATTGTATCTGTGTATGTGTAAGAGGGACACAGAGAGAGAAGAGTCAAGTATTAAGTAGGCCCTACTGTAATTTCCGGATTATAAAGCGCACCTGAATATAGGCCGCATCGGCCAAATTTAGCGGAAAAAAAACAATTGTGTACATATACAAGCCGCACTGGACTGTTAATTAATTACCATAAGTAAGGTAATTACCATATGTAAGGGTTCTTACTTCTTGCACAGATGAGATTGTCGGCAACGAAATGGTGTTTGAGAAGCATCCTTTTTATTATTTAAACGACTTCAAGAAAAAAAATGCATTTGTAGGCTATAACTCATTCAAGTGTTTTAATCTAGTGCACAGAACGTGTAGCCTACTGTGCCGTGAACTGTATTGTTTCAGTCATACACATGTAACATTTAACTGCACGTGCTGTATGTAATTATTACTTTGGTTCAATAAGTAGCATTGCATCTCCGTGTATGTAGGCCTATTTATAGTTTTAATTTAACGGATGGCACGGCATTCTGGCCATACGCTGGCTGAGGGCTGCAACGTTGATTCACACGGTAGTAGATACACTCAGGCGCGGATTGGCACATATTTTCCCACCGGGACAATTTTGCCTTTGCCAGGCCACCCTGGGGGGGTGGCGCAGGCCACCGTGAAAACTCCCTGTACTCCAGATGGCCAACCCGCCCTTGGATAGGCCTACACTTGTTGTATGTACTCTACGCGGGGAAGGAAGCGACACGGACACTTTACAATAATTATGTCCAGAATCCAGACCGAGGGTATAGGCTTGGGAAATGACCGTGCGTTCAAACTGGAAGACAGTTGTTTGTTTTCCCGAGTCGCTTTACACTCGCACGTGCGAGCCCCTTCATTGCGACGCGCAGTGGATATAATACTCATTAAAAGTTACCGAGGAAGCGTTCCGACCCTGTACATTTTGTGGTCTCGATTCTCTGTAAATAAGCGATCCACAAGCTTGCTCGCTTAAATAGCTGATCCACAAGGTCGCGCCGCATGTGTTTCCAAAGTATGTGTGCTGGAGACCACCTAACTCGCGCAGCAGCCCAGCCTTTCGAAACCCGTTCGTGATCGTGGATGGATGTTTTGACACTTTTCCACGCAGTCAGGACCCACTGCCAGACTTGAGAAAAAGTTGCTTTCCGCATGCGACCAGTTTTGGTGAAAGATTTCTCGCCGCTAGTCATCCAAGCCTGTTTTCAAAGTGGCGAAGTGCCACTTACCAGGGGCTGCAGGTGCTTCGTTGTGCCCCCAGGAATCACGGCAGGAATCGAGCACGATTTCACAGAATATATGTGCCCTCATGCTGTCCAAAACGAGCTTTTTTTGGCACGTGTTTTTTTGGCAGCGGCGGCGACGCATTTAGTAGTGTCTGTCTTTTCTATAGTGCGCCTCCGTGTAAAAGAAAATGGTGCCAGTCGCCTGGAGAAGATCGATCCACACATTTTTTAATCGATGTCGTGTTTTTGAGCGTGAATCGATATCGGATCGCTGGATCGATTTTTTGAACACAGCCCTAGTATGCACCACAATAGCTATAATAATAATACTATAGTTTATATCGTAGGGCCACAAAGCAGCCACGTGCAGTTTGTTTATTGTAGTGCCATGTCTTGTGAAATAAAATTACTTTCCATGAAAAAGAACTACAATGGGATAACTACAGGGACTTTGCGTGCCCCACCCCATGATGCGCTGCCCACCTTTTGAGGATTTTTTTTTAGGGCTACACCACACATTTTTTGGGGGGTAGGGGGACACTGCGAGGTTACACAAACACTTACAATTCCACCCATTCAACATTTTCCTGAGAGTGTACACATGTGAACCTTTCACATGTGTGCACTCTCAGGGGGAAAAAGGTCCCAAAAGAAAAAAAATAAAACATTAAGATCCCCAAAAGAAAAAAAATAAAACATTAAGATGGCGAAACACAACTTGATGATGTCCTTAAGTTGTGTTTCACTGTGTTAATGTTTTTTTCCAGGCCTCCATTTCTAGGAAACACAGAATGGAGGAACCTTTCTATTATGTCCACACAACATACCGTATTGTCCCGAATATAAGACGACTCATTTATAAGACGACCCTCATTTTTCAAGACCCATTTACAGAAAAAAGAACATTGAATGTCAAATAGTATAGCCCCTGAATATAAGACTACTCCATTTTTGGGATATTTCCATTGGGAAAAAAAAACAATAGTCTTATATTCAGGCCAATAGGGTATCTAAGGTATATTAATGTAGGAGGTTGAAAATGGGTGGAATCCCCCTTTAGGAGTCACCAATACAAATCAATCGTATCGAGTACTCACTACATACTCACAAAATTCAAACAAAATATAAATTATATTCACGGGCAAAATACAATACATTTTAATCAAAACGAATAGTCAACAGGGACAGTTCCACTTTTATTTGGGGAAGTTCTGTCGCTGGAAGCCTGAATGCGTTGTTTTTTTTGGCCTGGAGCAGAGTTTCAAAGATTTGCCTTCTCTGCTTTGCTTCATTCTTCAGCAGCAGCAGCTCAATGTATTATTCAACAATTGAGAATAAATACAGTGAGCTTCCCTTACTACTGCTGACAAGATCACTAAGATAAATAAGATGTCGAATGTTTATTGAGCAGAAAGCTCTTCTAAGTCTTAGTCAATTTAAGACATGCAATGGATGTTTTTATATACACATCTATTCTGTATTCACGTAGGGCGTATACATTTTGTAGGAGAGGTTTTACGCATGCGCATACACGGACAGTAACGCACGTTACTGCTTATGTTGCTACTAGTAGTGCTTGCTGCTAGGGCTGCAAATATCAAACGATTCGAACACTAATACAGGGGTTTTCAACCTTTTTGACACCAGGGACCACCATTTATTCAACGTTTGAGCCACGGACCACCATTTCATCCCAAAGACCTAAAACTAAAGAATTCTTTTGTTTTGTCCACAATTCCAGGCTGGATTTTGCAAACAAAACAGTGTAGACTTCTTAATTAACTGGTGCTAATTCACATGATGAATATTTTAACTCTTGAGAGTGTGAAAATGAAACCAAATGGACCCGCAAGGGTCCATTTGGTTTCATTTTTACATTCTCAAGAGTTACATCTGGTTAACCAACTTTCCATCATTTAGCCTGGGGACCACCTGGAAACCCCTGCACTAATATACATACATTTTGTACCAAATATATTGCATGTTAGGCATATAGCTATGAACCTTGTGCTGTAAGAGGCTATAGCTCAACACGAAAAAAAAAAAAGGGTTTAAGTCAAATTAAGGCAGGCAGCAAGATGTCACAAACGTGTCACAAAGCCATGATCAAATGTGTGTGCTTTTAAGCGCTTTCTGCCGAGCAAGTTAAGCAAGCTGTGCTTCGCTGAGGTCTGTGTGAACGCAGGGACGTGTAGACACAGTGTGTTAAGGAGACAAGGCAGGGCAACGTCCCGTAATAGGACACTTCTGTATTTTAAGGGCAGGGCAGGGCTGTAGCCCCCTTTCTTAGGACTGTGTGCACGTTGCTGTAGAACTGTAGCTATATTCTGGCACCGGGAGAGGCAGAGCAGTGCGAGCGAGGCAATAGTATGCCCGTGTCACGTGGTAAATATAAGTAATCTACAAGCCCACTACACATTGCATGAACGACGCGTTTTAACTTTTAACTCTGCTCTCGTTTCCACACAGAACTGTTATGTGATATTTTTTTCCCCGAACCTTCATTTTATAAATCGTTTTTTTTGGACCCAAGTGTGTCTACTGTCTATGGCAGGGGTTTTCAACTGGTGGTCCGGGGACCACCAGTGGTCCCTGAGAGGGCACCAGGTGGTCCCCAGCTAAGTCGTTTTAACCAAATGTTAAAATATTCATCATCTGAATTAGCCCAAGTCTACACAGCTAGAAGATGGCCAAAAGCAAAAGAAATCTTTAGTTTTTGGGGTCTGTGGGGCTAAAATGTCCTCAAATGGTGGTCCGTGGCTGAAATTCTGAATAAATGGTGGGCCCTGGTATGAAAAAGGTTGAAAACCCCTGGTCTATGATAACCAAGCAGTCCTGAAATTGGATCGTCTGTCCCATGTTCAGCACAATCAGAACAATGTCCCACAAATCAAGGCAGAAATGCTAGATTTTCTGTGGATCAGCAAGCGGCGGGGTGCATGCAGCTCCAATCAGCAAAGGACAGTGCCGGAGATAACGGCTTGTGATTGGTTGTCAGTGGATATAGGGAGTGCTGTAATGTGTTTTTGGAACGGCAGGCAGTGTATCATTAATGAGTCCCTCAGAGAGACTGCTCCCTCTGGGCTCCACCACGCCCAGAGACAGTTACACCCACCGAACATATTAACAGATTTTAATGAATCACACAGGTACTGATACTTTGACCTTTGCTTGTCTGGTAATGTATTTCTGACCAATAGCCATATTGTAATGTGGCTCTGCCATATTGACTATACTTCTATGGCTAATGGGAATATACTTTATTAGCACATGCATTCTAAAGGGCTGGACAGCACATGACATCATCCCCTTGCGACAGGAGCAAATTGTGCGATTGAATAGAAGCTACTGCAGAAGCTTCTATTCCATGTTGACTGACTGCAGTAGCTTCTATTCTATTTGACTGACTGTAGTAGCTTCTATTCCATGTTGACTGACTGCAGTAGCTTCTATTCCATGTTGACTGACTGCAGTAGCTTCTATTCCATGTTGACTGACTGTAGTAGCTTCTATTCCATGTTGACTGACTGCAGTAGCTTCTATTCCATGTTTACTGACTGTAGTAGCTTCTATTCCATGTTTACTGACTGTAGTAGCTTCTATTCCATGTTGACTGACTGTAGTAGCTTCTATTCCATGTTTACTGACTGTAGTAGCTTCTATTCCATGTTTACTGACTGTAGTAGCTTCTATTCCATGTTTACTGACTGTAGTAGCTTCTATTCCATGTTGACTGACTGTAGTAGCTTCTATTCCATGTTTACTGACTGTAGTAGCTTCTATTCCATGTTTACTGACTGTAGTAGCTTCTATTCCATGTTGACTGCAAACTGCAAACAATCCATAGATAAGGCGCTCCGGATTATAAGGCGCACCGTTTTTTGAGAAAATGTGTCTTAAAAGTCTGGGGAATACGGCAAATTGCGGTTTGAAATGCCTATCCTTACATATTCACAAACTTACATTGTAGTGCAAACAACATTTTTGTCCCTGGCTCAAAAAAAAAAAAAAAAAAAAGGTAGGATGCATTTTTAAAATCCTAAAAAGACAAGACCAAACTATCTGAACAATGCTAATTTTACCCGTGTGTGGTTGCTTGAGGGGCACACTGGCAGATACGAATCATCTCTCGGTTATTTTATTACTGAACTCAAAGTATATACTGTAATTTGCCCTCATTGGATTTCACTCTTTTTTTTGGTAGAGAATAGAGCTGCAAATTCTACATCTTCTGTCATCTTCATTAGGCCTTTCACAATTACATAACTCTGAGTTTAATCGTAATTTGCATGGTTTGTATAATCGTGAATCGTTCCCAAGTTAAAATATGCCCATACATTTTCAACTTTTCTTCAAAAATACCAAATCTACTGTACAAACCATCTGTGATTAATAAGCCTAGATGACTTGTAATAACTTGTAAGGTACCCGCCCTGCTACTCACTGTAATATGCATTACATTTAACAACTTAATATGAACGTGACTTTGTTTACTTAAGATCAGCAGCTCAACATAACAGCAATACCACTGGCACTGGGCACAGGGCACACAGACATTTCTCTATGGCATCTCAACTACTACAGGTACCCATGTGGCACAAACACACAGTTATTACAAGAGTGAATACAATGAACTTGCTGCTCCTTCCCATTGCATTACACCCACATTCCCTAGAAAAGCATTCGGTGCAGTCCACACACACACGCATGTATGCAGCATTGCTCACAGCTGTTACCATATCCGTAGCCTTTGATTCTCCCTAGGGCGGATATGCAACCTGGCAAAGCAAATCGACGCATTTTTGGCCAAACTATGTGAAGTATGTGAGCTTTTGATGGTGAATTTAAATGTGATTTGGCTATAATTGTTGACATTGTTAATATACATCATTTCCTTAAGTGCAAGTATATCCCTCATCCGCACTGCCAGGAGCGAGCAAGCGGCAGCATTTCAACAGCGCCCTAAAACCTGCCCTCATCAAGAGAGCAACTCCATCCCCATTTTCCTGAGAGAGGCAGAAGCCCCAGTCACCTTTTTAACCACACTATGTTTCGGGTGTAAAAAGGCCAGGTGGGCGTTGGTGGGTGTTGATGAAGTTCTTCATCTGAGGTGTTTAGCATGCCGTTGAGGTGGCTCTGACACATGTTCTGACCAGCTAATCAATCCAATGCTGAACGAGTTGTCTCCCAGCTGAAAGTCTGGGTCTCCTACTCCACTTATGGTCAGGATTCTCTCCACCCCTCAATCATCTCACTGTTGCTCGGAGGATGGCTTCCAACAGTTGGTATCACATTGAACAATACCTCCTTCTGAGACTTGAGACAGTCTATGACGGGGGTTTTCAACCTTCTTCATACCAGGGCCAACTATTTATTTTGAATTAGATACCAGGGCCCGCTATTTATTCTGCATTTTAGACACAGACCACCATTTAAAAAAAAAAAAAAAAAAAAAGAAAGAAAAAAAAAAAAAAAAAAAGGATTTTCACGTTCGTGTCCACAATTTAGGACGGATAACTGGCAAAAAGTTGGTCAAAACAACAATTCTTCTAATTACATTTAGAATCTACATTTTCTAATCTACATTTTCAGAATCTACATTTTCTAATTATATGTAGATTCTTGGGAATTAAGCAATTCAAATCTTTAAATATAATTTAACTATTAAAGAGTGTAAAAATGTATGATCTCAGGAGTTACAAATCTATAGCAATCCATTTGGTTGACAGTGCATCATTTAGCTGGGGACCACCTGGAATCCTCTCAAGGACCACCGGCGATCCCCAGACCACTGGTTGAAAACCACTGGTCTCGGTGAAACAGGATGCGTCTAGGACCTTCAATCCACAGCTCATTTACAATGAAGCAACATTGATAACATACACGCCATTGAAGTATTCCACAATGCACAATGCATTGTTTTCCTCAGATTATTCCCTCTCAGTACACACTGTGAAGTCCATTGGCTTGTTGAATGTATCCCACAAGTGCATTGTGGGATACATCAGAAGTTTTCAACAAATTAAATGGTATTTAAACCTCTAAATTACTTAATTTTCAAGAATCTGCATATTTAAAAACATGTAGAAAAAAATTTATTTTGACGAACATTTTTTTTAATCTCAATTGTGGACACAAACTTGAAAATCATTAGTTTTGGGTCAGAGAGACTAAACTCAACATCAAACGGTGGTCCGTGGCGAAAATGCAGAATAAATAGTGGGCCCTGGTGTGATAAAGGTCAAAAATCTAGAATGAGATGAAGGGGTGCAGAGAATCCTGGTCAAATGGGAAGGAAACCCAGACACTTGGTTGTGAGACAACTCTAAGAACCAGAAGCACAACTCAATTTAAAGATGAGGCTGATGTCCAAGGCCGAGTTATATGTCCAAGCCAGATATATGTCAGTACTTGTATATGATATACAAGCACTTATAGTGCTGTTAATAAATGCTAATCTGTTTTGACCGTCAATATGAATTCTTTTCCTTTGTGTGTAAAACTCCCGAAGAGGTAAAAATGGGCAAAAGTATAAACATTTTAGGTCATTTACCATTATCCCCAAAAAAATAAGTTAAATTCTGACACGCACGCGCACGGCATTTGATTAAAAATAAATAAAAGCCTGCGCTGTTCCAGCCGGAGTCCCCATTCCAGTCTGCGCGGCTGCCCAGAGGCCAGATCAGTGGAAAATCCAGACACTTTCAATTAAGGTTAAGTGCACTTACTTTGAAGCTAGAACAGGTAAAAGAAATATGGCATAAACTAAACCTTTTCAGCGATCGTGATTTAAGATCGGACATAGTCACTGAGTCAGTGCAGGACTTCGACTTCACATTTGACTAGAATCGCACAAATCTATGAGCAATGAAGTCGTCACATAATCCATACACGCCAGGGCGTTTGAGTGAGCTGCCATGGCTGCACACTAGCTGTTCAGATTACATGTGAAAACACACACACACGCCAAATCAAGCAAATTCAAGAACGAATTAAAGGCATGTGCACCGTCGATTCAATTCAGAAAACTGCTGTAGACTGCACCCTATGTGGCACTTGCCCTAAAAATCCAGAGAAAACAATTCTATGATGATGATGTATGTGATCCAGTTATAGCACCACCATTGGGTAGATTTGAGATTTCTGGTGTCCGAGAGATTAGCTGCTCACAGACAAGACTCGAAGAGCGAAAACATAATCGCCAGGCCCAGGTCTCAAAAGAACCAAGTCATGGTACTTTTGAGGCCTACTGGCAGGGCACCAGTAGTGTGGCACTGATCTAGTCCAGCCACACTCGAGACCAGTGTTTTTCAACCAGTGGTCCTTGAGGTTTCCAGAGAGTGTTGAGAGCATAAAAATGAAACCAAATGGACCCGCAATTCATGTTTACACTCTAGTTAAAATATTCATCTTATGAATTAGTCCAAGTCTACACACTTCCGAGACTGTAGAAAATGAATGGTAATTTTGAGCCGTATGTTTGCCTGTTTTGTTTCCCAAATCCAGCCTGGAATTGTGGACAAAAGACAAATGAAATCTTCAGCTGTGGGGATAAAATGTTATCAAATGGTGCTGCGGCTTAAATGCTGAATAAGTAGTGGGCCCTGGTGTCCACTACCACTGCCTGCCCACCTCACATTCCATATGCTGATCCTTCCACAGGCATCTTGCCTGTTCCACTGTATAGCTCATCATATAGGTTCATCTGAGCTGCAATGCCAATGCCGTCACCTTGGCGGCTGCATTCACGCATCTTCACCTTTTTTGGCAAAGTTGCTTGGTTACAGGGCATCTGACTGGTATATAGTCATTACAGCACGCTGAATATAACAATACTGTAATAGAATTGCTTCCTATTCACTAGATTAATCAAGAGTAGTAAAGTGAAGAATGTTCCTACTACTCGTACGTGGAGCGATACCAAAACGAGCTACACGCTGCGCATCTGGGGCGGATCTAGGCATGGGCAATGGCCCATAAATGGCCCATTGTTTTGCATGCCGTCATGTTTGGGACAGTCTGGGCAGACTGTCCCAAACATGACGGCATGCAAAACAACCCAAGATATTAAGATAGATATTAAATTATCTTAAAGCTTATAAAGATATAAAATAATGTGCTTATGTTTAAAATGTGAAACACTGCTACTAACCAACTGCAGTTGTGGCACCACTAAAACAGCATTTCATCATTGAAAACAGAAAACTCTGAGTCAGAACTTTAGCTTTATGCATGCTGTGTGTCTGTTCAACAACAACTGATATTATTGACGCGTACTTGGTTAATTAAAGTCCTGTAACCGAAAATGGTATGGGGGCGACTTCATGGGAAATGTTACATCCGCCCCTGCTGCGCATTACATTTTACGACACTTTCTAGTAGCTGTGGTATTCTCGCAGGCGCTCATCTCCTGGCAGTGCTAGACCTACTGTCTGTAAATACTGGATCACCAGCTTCAAGTCTGTCTTCAACTATTCTACAAGGTTAATGTCTGTTATTACAGACGTGGAGCCAGTTAAGCGTCTGTTAGCTTTGTGTTATTGCTACCCGCCGACATCCCTAGCTCGATGCCTTGCTCATCTACGAGCCATTATGCAAGAACTGTCATTTCCTGATGCGTTACTGTGCGGTGTTGTTGCCTCAGAAACCAAAGTGCTGGGCTAGTGTGCACTGAGTCTCTCCATTCTCAGAGAGGCTTAAAGAAACAATAAATAAGAAAAAAACATTACTCCCAAAAGACGTCTCCAATTTGTAGCTATTTTACATATACATCAGTGGTTTTCAACCAGTGGTCCGGGGAACACCAGTGGTCCTTGAGAGGGTTCCAGGTGGTCCCCAGCTAAACCATGGAAAGTTTGTTAACCAGGTGTAACTCTGAGCGTGAAAATGAAACCAAAAACCTTGCGGGTCCTTTTTTTTGTACTCTCAAGAGTTAAATATTCATATGAATTAGCCCAAAGTTTACACAGCTAGAGAATGTGGAAGATAAAATGGTCATTTAGATCTGCACGTTTGCCTACAAAAGCAAAAGAAATCTTTGGTTTTGGGGTCTGTAGGGGCTAAAATGTCATTAAATGGTGGTCTGTGGCTCAAATTCTGAATAAATAGTGGGCCCTGGTAGCAAAAAGGTTGAAAAACCACTGCTGTATATGGTATGTGAAATCAGACATCACATTAGTCAGTCTTACAGCTAGCTAGCCGGCTACAACCACCCGTGCCCAGCTAGATGCAATTACAGACGTCACATCTATTCCACTCAAACACACACACACGCACGCACGCACAGTCATCCTGGCTGGAATAGAGTGGCCCTGCAGCATGAGCACGGCAACAGATGTTGGCTCACCACCAATCTAGGTTACGGGAAACCATGTCGACGTACGGTATAAGCCTAGTGTGAGAAGATTACTAGTACGCCGTGCATTGCCAGTTAAATGCACAGCCTCAAATAGGTGTTTTCCAACAATGGCTGACTTGAATAATTGAAGTGCTAGTCGCTCGGCGAAGGCGACGTTAAATCGTCTTCCTTGTTGCCTGCCGAGCCCTGTAAGCCGTTAATTGGTGACTGAGACAGAAACGTCAGCTGCTGAAGATGAGATATTATGGTTATCTACACACCCTGTCTTTCTGAAAGGAGGGCCTTGTTCACAAGGATATCAAATCCCCCCCTCTCTGTGTAGGGTCTGTAACCAACAACCAGTTCTCAACGGTTTTCACAATAGTGGGACTAACTAAAAGAAACAAGTCTTTGGATTCTGTTTTAAGATTAAGGCTGTAATATATGCGATTAGCTACATATTACAAAAGGACTTTAAATGTTTTACACAATTTCCATAGAAATGTCAGCAATGTCCATTATGCCCTTGACAAAGTTCGACACAGAACTACACGTTTCACTTTCCTCTGGGCGGGGATTTCCCATGCCAGGTGCCGTGTTTACAATACATTTTCCTCATTTAGACGAGGCTGCTGTGTTGAGGTTTACACGCACTGAACAAGAACCGAGGAATGAGGTAGTGCACCATCAAGATGTATGAATTACCTTGCATTATTAGTTTTAGTCAAATTTGACCGCCAATGAAAAGACTAATTCATATCTGCATGGTGGTTTTCCCCAATACTGAAACTACCTCCCCAGCTCCACTGCATGGGAAGCAACAATGACAGTCATGCTCAACCCTGCAACTTTTAGAAAAATATAGCTGCGTGCAAACAGACATACAGGCGCTGTCATTTCCTGCACATGAGGCAGTGGCTCAAATATGAGTGTAGTGCAATATAAAATGATGCTACGTTTGACAGATTCTAGTCTCCTAGCAGTAATAATGCGCAGAAAGCCGCACTTTCAGGTGGACTAAAAGGGCCATGACACTAATTCAGTTTCACAATGTATGACCAAGTTTAAAAGAATGCATTCTTTCAGTTGAGAGCCATTTCCTAGATGAACATTTTCCAGGTACACCCACCTATGTGTCTTTCAGGAAATACAACACAACAGGAAAAAGATGAAAATAATGCCATGAAGTTCAGGGTATGGGGAATTGCCTCAAGCAAGTCCATGGTATGGATAAGTAGCTTGCTTCACAATAGTTGAAGCATTATTCTACAATTCTGATAGCTCATGTAGCCTAGTGCCAGAGGATAGTTTGCATAAAAGGTTTTATATATTTATGTATTTTATAGTGAAGCAACACTATTTCTAACATGTACAATTGAAAGGGTTGCATGGTATTAACATTAATCTGCACAATACAGTGGTCCTTGAGTTCCAGGTGGTCCTCAGGCTAAATGATGGAAGGTTGGTTAACCACGTATCTTTGAGAGCGTAAAAATGAAACCAAATGGACCCGCTAGGGTTCATTTGGTTTCATTTTACGCTCAAGAGTTAAGATACTCATCACGTGAATTATGCCAAGACTACACAACTAGAGAATGTAGAGGATTTGAAGAGTTCGTTTTGATCTGTATGTTTCACCGTTTTGTTTCCTAAATCCAGCCTGGTATTGTTGCCAAAAGCAAAAGAAATCTTTAGTTTTAGAGTATGTGTGGCTAAAATGTCATCAAACGGGTGTCCATGGCTCAAATTCTGAATAAATAGTGGACCCTGAGATCAAAAAAGGTTGAAAACCACTGCTCTAGCAGTATGACAAAGGGGTGCAGCACTTGTAAGCAGGGTGTTCTGCATTCAAATCCTATGGGGACTGTGCGAGGAGTTTAAAGTGTTTGTGTGTAATGTGCATATTGGTTATCTCCCTCTAAAGCATGTTGGATAGATATGGTACATCCGCCTGCCCGACCAAAAAGGCACTGGCGCTAGTGCTGGAGCTGTTCCCTGGGTACCTGCGACTGGCTGTCCACCGAGTGCTCTGAATATGGAGAGTGAGTTACAGGTTGATAACGCTGTACTGGCAACAAGCGGAATGTCTCAGTGTCTTAGCTCAGTGCTTTTCAACCTTGTTCATACCAGGGCCCACTATTTATTCAGCATTTTAGCCACAGACCACCTTGTCTACAATTTAGGAAAGTGGCAAAACATTGGTCAGAATAACAATTATTTTACATTTTGTAATTGTGTAGATTCTTAAAGATTAAGTCATTTAGATGTTAATATAATAACTTGACTCTTGATTAAAAAAAAACAACATTTTACACTCTCAAGAGTTACATATCTATAAGGGTTCATTTGGTTGCCAACTGGCCATCATTTAGCCACCTGGAATCCTCTCAGGGACCACTGGTCGTCCCCGGACCACTGGTTGAAAAGAAAACCACTGTCTTAGCTCAGTGCATGTGTACAGAGGCGTCACCCTGCATAAACCATTTGGGAATGCAGCACACTTCCTATCCTCACATGCAGTTTCGGGGGATCATACAGATTTGTTATCAACTCCACTTCGTTATGGCTTTTAGAATTGAAAAAGGAAGTTGGAGACGTTCCTAGCGATTTGCGGCTTCTCGTACGCAGCGCAGTAGGGAGGCGGACGAGTTGAGCCAAACCTTCCCAGCTCGGCCAACAATGGTAACCCATGGTAACATAAACCCACTAGAGCAGAGCAGAGGGGAACAGCAAAAGCATGCAACGATGATCTTGAGTAGGCACGCCTCACATAGTCGATATAATTGAACATATGGAACAATAATTATAATTCAGTTTAGAGACGTTTAAATTCTAACGTGAACAAATGTACAAATGTTAAGAAATTCATGTGAATTTTGACCGATTCTGCTATCAAAACAGATGATCACAAAATGGGAACTACTATGAGTCTAGGCCCTATAGGGGCTTGGCCCAAAGCCTGATAATAAAGAAAATCAATGCCATAAACCGTTCTCCAAATATCCGTTTTCACAAATGAATAACCACTGAATGAAATGTGTGCATAAATTTTCTACACATTTTTACTGGTGACAACCGATTAAATAATTGGCATCATTTCGAGACCATTCTGATACGCCATTTTTTGCGATCATTCCGATTATGCCATCAACTAACCATGCATCCAGATTCAATTAAATTGATCTGCTAGCTAAACAAATAAATAGTAAATACTTCTACACACATGCTGCGTGTGTGTGTGTGTAGAATATAGCCTCTCACCTACTGACTGCCCAAATGAATCTTACCACCCACTACCGTCCCTTCCTTCAGCATGTGGACTTTTTAACCGTTTCCACACCGAACGCCAGGATTACGTGCGTCCATGCCACGCGAGCATGCATTTATTTGGTCATTGGCTCAGTAAAACTACACCTAAGCCCCAACATTAACCATAACCTCAGTTAAAACTATGCACAAACCTAACCCTAATTAACCTGGTGGGGACGCCATTTTTGTAGTGCCAGATCTCTGAAATCAGATGTTGATGTAATTGTGTTTCTGGTATCTTGACCTTTCTGCCCTCCAGCCCCTGTGCAAAAAATATCCAGGTCACGAGTCATTGCAATCGGCTGTTTTACCAGGAGGAAAAAAGGACATTGAGGCGTAGAATCTGAGATAACGACGTTATGGTCAGAAAAAGATGGATTAAAGCAGTGGTTTTCAACCTTTTTTATCCCAGGGCCCACCATTTATTCAGTATTTGAGCCACGGACCATTATTAGTTATTAGTTTTTCTCCAAGACCATTACTCTTCTAGTTGTGTAGACTTGGGGTTAATTCACATGAATATTTTAACTCTTGAGAGTGTAAAAATGAAACCAAATTGACCCGCCAGGGTCCATTTGGTTTCATTTTTACGGTCAAGAGTTACATCTTATTAAACAACTTCGCTGGGGACCACCTGGAACCCTCTCAATTTTGAGTCGTTTTTCATAGAATAAATTGATTCATATTAAATAGTTCCATTGCCTATTAATTGATTTTCCACATTTCAGAAGAACAAACATAATATCACTCTACTACATGTTGCTGCTACTACATGTTTATTTCAATGGATGAAGAATTTTGATTAAAAGTTACTGAATCCAATCGAATTTACACAGAATTGAATGATTAAAAAAAGTATAGTAAGTGATTAGGGTGATTTGGAAAACCCTCCGGTCCCCTCGGTAGCATGATGTGCACATGCTCACGCTCTACAGTGAGGGGAAAGTACATCATGGCAACAACACGATCCACTCGATCCTGATTGGAGGAAAGGCTTTTCTCCCAAAGCCCCAAACTGAAACTAGGGCTTATTGATCCCAGGGGGCTCACTGGGGACAGGGAGGAACTCCTTATATGGACACCACACCACAACAGTGAAATCACTTAATACACCTTTAATAAAAAAAATGAATACCAATAGTCTAATACACAGACCTGTATTCTCTGAACAAATGCATGTGATTTCTTTGCACCCCCCTCAAATAGGATGTATCACAATTACAATTCTGGCAACAAAGCCAGGATTATAATTCCCTGATCGAAAAAACAGCCAGTTTCCATGCTTCTGGGTCATGTGCTACACAACCAATACAGACCTGTTCAGTAACAAAGATATTTAGGTCAAAGGTCCAAAGACAGCAGGATAGGGCTGCTTGGAAAAAAAATAAAAAGGAATCTATGCCCTTAACTGCTTTTGTTAATAATCAACCTAGTCTTACACAGGTCAGTAAGTCCATTAATGCTGCTGACCCAACTAGATGTCTATTTTCGCTTTCCCAGTGCCTTTAATGGTAGACCTGGCCAGTGCTCTGATTCGAACTTCCCATGGAATACATTTGCAAGCCCCTGCTGGGGTAGACGCAAAAGGCTCACCGGGCGGCACATGAAAAACAACGAAACCCACACCTTCTGCCATTACCCGACACCCGACCAAAAAGGATTGTTCCTGGTTTCAGGCCGAAAATCAAAACATTCTGTGCGCTCTGTGGGCGCTCACACTTTGCTCTGCCATGTAAACAATGTTCAGTTTCAGCTTCATTTTAATCCACTGGGGATCTGTGTGCATGCTTCACTGCGAGGTGCCACCCACACCACTACACTTTGCTTCTGCTCTTGTGAAAGAAAAAAAAGTGGTATCTCTGCCCCTCCCTGGAATTTGACCCAGGCACCTGCAGCGCAGATGCAGAGATGAGGGCCTGTTCTAATTGTCATTAGCACATGCCATGTAACAGACTGCAGTGACTGGAAATGACAGGGACCTTTGTTTTTATTCTTGACAGCTTTGGGGGTGGGGCTTCTTATAGCAAAGAAAAAGACGCTTAATTATGAGCTCGATAATCAGCGGGAAACACACCCCATATCTACAAGTAGGACGGCTTTGCGGTCGTTGTCTGGGGAAACATTTAGGGCAGAGAGTGGACGGGTGTAAACTCCAAAGAGATACACGCATTACAATTCTTACCTTAGTTAAAATGCACAAATTGCACACAAAACTAAAGACATTTTGCAGAAGCCTCCACAAATTCGAATAGCTCATCTTGCACTAGCTGCGATCACAACAAAATCATAAAGCATCGATTTGGATGGGCTTCAGGAAGACTCATTGCAGGGTGTCTCTGCGATACTTACATTTTAACGTGTCTCTGCTCGATATCCACTCTCGCAAGTTCCTCCTCCTCCAGGTCGGAATCGCCCCCTGAACTGCTCTCCGTCACGTCCGAGTCAAAAGCACTCTCCGCCGAGTGCAGGTTCGCCGTCCCGCTCAGGTAAAGCCTTTCCAGCTCCGAGGGCATAGCGCCGCTTTTCAGGAAGCGGCCCAGGCTGCACCGGCTGCCCGACGACGAGTGGCGGCCGGCCCGCCACGTGGCCGTGGGGGTCACCACCTCCGACTTGCGGTTGCTGGCCAGCAGTCGACTGAGGGCCGTGTCCAGGAAGCCGCCCAGCTGCTGCTGGACGTGGCGCTCCACCTGCTTCGCCTGCACCACCTGAAGACGCTTGCGGAGTCGCCGCAGGCGGTTCTCGATCTCGCCTTGGCGGCTGCTGTTGAGCATGGTGCGCTCCCTGACCTGGGCGTCGAGACTGTCCAATGAGAAAGAAGAGGAAGCAGGCAGCGTCGCAGGCGAACACGCTGGGGAACCTTGCTGGCTGCTTCCTGGTCGACCCCCGTCCGACCACTGCGGCTGATTGCTGGGCGTGTCCGAACTAGTCTCTTCCGAGTTTATCTGGTCACTGGGCTGAGAGTTACCGTGGGCAAAGGGAGAAGGTGCGGCCGACTGGACCGGCGGTGGTTCATGGTTATTTCCATCTGTGTTTCGAGACACCCCTGAGGAATGCTTTTGCTTGAGGGCCCCTTTCACCGAGACGTGCCCAGTCATGGCGTCTGTCAGGGTCTCGGAAGCCACGGGTTGGCTCTGGAGCTGGGTGTCCGTGGCGGCCGCCGAGGGCTTGCCGCCGTTCACCGCCATGACGCAGCCAGAGCCGGGCATGGCGGCCAGCTTTTTCGCCAGTCCGTTGACGGGCGCCATGGGCTGGCCGCCGCCGTTGGTGTTGCCACTCATGAGGCTCTTGAGCTTTCCGCCAGAGAGTTCAATTGTCTGCCTTTTCCTCAGCAGGAAGTCTCCTCCGCCGTTGAGCAGGGAGCTGGGCAGGATGCCGTGGCTCTTCAGCACCGACTGTTTGATGAGGACGCCTTGCAGTTTGATCGACTCCTTGCTTGACGGGACCGACGTCACGTCCGAGCACAGGTAGGACGCCACCAGTGGCTGGAGCTTGCCCAGGGCCGAGGTCTGGGACGGCGCGTCGGCGGGCGTCTGCTGCTGCTGCTGCTGCTGCGGCGCCGTCTCCTGGTCGGCACCGCAGAAGTCGAGGGGACGCTCTTGGGAGGCGGCCTTGCGCTTGGCGGGGCCGCTGGTGTGGTGGAGGAGGATGTTACTGGCGTTTCCGTTGTTCTCGGTGCTGCCTGGGGAGAGACTGGAGGACGGGGCAGCCAGTTTGAAGCGGATGTGGTGAGCTTCGGCTGGGGCGTCTGTGAGAGCGGGCGCCATCGCAGCCATGCAGTGCAGAGGGACGGGCACCGCGGCCTGCTCCACACCACCCGCTTACTGCCCCGCCAGAGGACAGCCTGGGGAGAAGCACCGAGGGGAGAAACAAGAGATGAAAAGTCAAATAAGGCGGCGAGGTTGAAACGACAAAACCTTAGACAATAATTGCCGTTCATTAATACTTCAAGAGCATTGCGAGTTTTAAATGAACAGTAAAAGAGAATGCTTGCACACTGTGGGATGAAGATTATTATTATTTTTATTGCACTAGAGTGCTGCGGTGATGTTGCAGGCCCTTGCCCATAGTCAGGCTGCCCACTTCCAGCTTTGGGTGTGGATGTACACATTGTTCCTCGCTTATAGTTAAAGGCTTTAAACCATAAGAACGCAACTAAGTTTGGAAATAAGGTCTATGGTTTATAGGGGTGCTCGGATGAGTTTTTTGGGGAGCGATCCTAATTCGTTTTCCTCATCAGCCAAAACCATGTTAAAACTGTTCCCGAGTTTGGGGAGGAATGGGGGGGAATGTCACAAAGTGGAATGTGACATTGTACTAGATAACTGATTTTTGTGCCACTAAAATGGTATGAAAGATTACTTTCTCTAGATCAGATAATTTTCCGATTTTCCTATTGAGTCATTGGAGTGAAATCTGTCTGAATTAAATCTGTAGCCGATCGATTGGAGCATCTGTAAGAAACCCCAATTTCATGCCAGATTTTTCTGGCAAAAAAAAAAAGATAGTGGAAACATTGAGGGAAAAAACAATAGCCATGCACCTCTATGAATTAAAACATGCAATTGAAATCCCAGGGCAGCTTCTTTAAGCACGTACAGTTGGTGGAAAATTACAAACCGTGGTCAAGAGGAAAAGGGCAGTTTCAATATTTCATGCAATCTAAAACAAGGAAAAAATACACCACTGCCACTCTCTTTACGTGGGTACAATAGTGCATTACAATTTCAATACGTAAGTGATCGTCTCCGACAATCCGTTTCTAATCAGTTCAAAGACTAATCTAATGAACTGGTGACTCACTGACATTTTGTTGACCTGCGGTGGCTAAAATTGATACTCCAAGAGCACCCAAGAGCAAAACACTGGAGGAGAATGGGGACACATCTGTGGCAACTGGCAACCAATTTCAATTCCACCTAACAAAACGGCTCACTTAACAATTCCGAGCAGGATGTATGTAAACAGTTTTATTGAATGAGTTGCACCACATCTGTATTTTTTGGTCTGTGTGGGTTGCGCCTTCCCACGACTACTTGCTTTTTTATACATAAAGAGGAATTAATGAGGTGCAATGACCTTGGGGGTGGGGTGCTGAGGCTATAGACAGGATGTCAGTGAGCACAGCAGTGTAGCTGAATCCCAACCAATAAATTATTTTGTTACATGTGTGTAGTCGCCTTCGTCTGTGTCAAGTTGCCCAGTGGCATTTACCCTCCCCCCCGTCAAAAAAAGTCCAATAATCTGTTTAATTTGGGACTAGTTGATGAGGGCAGCGCAGAAACAGGCAAAGCTCATGCAAATTATTCAAACCCTACTGGCCTACATGTGCCCTGGTAAGTCTGGGTTTCACATAAGGGCGTGTAAGTAGGTGGATTTAGGCCTCAGCATTAGTCCAAAGCACATGATGTCACTACCTCGCTTCCTGTCATTTTCACATGTAAAAAAATATATATCAAAGCTTGGTTAATCATAAAATGTTTGCAATTTACCTAACATATTACAAATAAATTGTTTTGCAAATAATATTACCAGTACCACTACCGGAGAACTGTGACCAGTGAGAGAGAGAGGCGAGATTTAAATATTGACTGCTTTCTTATAACAAAACACTACATAAAAATCAGGCCATATCATGACCGTATGGTCTTGTCAGGCCAGATGAATGGGGGGCTTCAGTATTCCACCGCAGTTTCCAGTCAGCGCGCGCACACACACACACACACACACACACACACACACACACACACACACACACACACACACACACACACACACACACACACACAACGCCATGTTGGTATTTCAGAAGATTATGCAATGCACTTCATCCACCTAAAAAAAACGCCCATTCCGCACCAATAAATACACCCGATTTACCCACAAACACTGCAGTTTAATTAAATGCGCGATCGTTGCTTGGACGTGATTGCCTTATGCATCGACTACCTTCCGGTAAAACGTCGTGTCGCTCACAACATCCGTTTCACCTACAGATTAAATCTTAATGACTAGAGGCGTGGGACCGTCTACCCCCCCATAATGTATATGAAAACTGGTGTGCCTCCGTAAATGTCTTCCAGTCACGCGTGGGTCTGCAACGTTTGGCGAGCTTTATGCTGTCGCCGACCATCTATCGTCCAAAAATTCACCGCGGTCTTGCGTGTTACCAAAGATCAGCCATAGAGAGAGAGATAGTGGTGGAACTATAAAAGCAGAATATACGCAAGCGAGCCGCGATCAGAGATGGGGGATATCCAGCAGCTAAACCATGTCACTCAATACACTGCGTGCAAATTAATGCGCCTGGTTTCTGGCTAGGGTTATATAGCCCAACAGCAGAGCTGCTGATGCAAGAAACAGCCTGCTAACGTAGCAGCCAGGCTAGCATGCAAGGACTAGTAAGCCGAATTGCAGTATAATGTTACCTACTCACATCACATAACCATATAGTAGCCTTTATACGTGCAGAACATTAGAACTCGGTGTTTTTCTCCCTCTGTGTCGCAAAGGCGTATCGTTATTGTGGCCCTTGGAGTCTCGGTAGGCAGCCACACTAAATGTAATTACTCTGATCGCCTGCCAAATCCTACACTGGTGTGCAAAATGTTCACGATCAACACAGTGGCGAGCGATGATTAATGGTAAAACAACGCAAAAACAGAACGTTGAAAGCGTGAGAACTAAAAATAAGGCAACCAGTAATCTTAATGGATCACAACTTATTTACGTCAAATCAACGCATTAAAGCAGCAGATCGGGGGAGGACTGCCGCTTGTAGGGTGAAGATCTTCAAGATAAAAGTCATTACGCAGTTGTGTGATGATGTGGATTCGGTATCGTCCTTTGTCACACAATGCTCATGTTAATGAAGATCATGTCACATACACACAAGTATAATGAAGTTAAGTTGAGAAGTGGACCTGCCTGCCTGTTCGGGCTCGCTAACTGGCTAGACGACTGGGGAGGCTTAAAATTACGACCGATGTCGCTTCGCTCCGCTCGCCCCCAACCTCCCGACCAAAAAGTGACGTATTTTTCAGCAAAAATGACGCTATTTTCCGCCGGCCAAAGTGTCGACGTGAGAGGCGACGGTACTTTTCCCAGTCGAAAATAAGCGTCATGATCGCCCGAGCCGCACACTCGCGCGACAAGTATACATTAGCCCTAACAAAGAAAAAAGGAGGAACCTACCACGTGACGAGGGTTGCACTATCCGAGGGAATTTCGGCCGACAAATCCCCCAGTTTTAGACGAAAAATAAAATAAAAAATAAAATAAACCGTTGTTGATCACAAAAGAAGAAGCACTCCACTTGGGTGTTTTAAGATGACTATGCCATCGATCAGTCCCCCCAAAAGAACCGACCCCGGGTTTAAGCTGGAGGAAGGAGGAGAGCCCGGGTTCCAGAGCCGCCTCGGATCCGTTCCGGAATCAGGCAAATGGGCGAATCAACCCAACTCCACCTTGCTGCTGCTGCTGCTCGCCCTGCTAGCGCGCTAGGCTAGTCCGCCTCGCGCCGCCTCCTACACAAGAAATGTCACACAAGAAGAAGGCCCCGGAGGAGCAAAAAAAAAAAAATGGCCCGTTCCGTTTCCAAATATCATCCAATCTATGCGTTCACACGACAATCCCGCGTCAAAAACGCCCGATTCTCTGATTCTTGCGCCGAGGTTTGTTTCCGAACGTACGCCGCTTTCTTTTTTACAGCGAAACCTTTTCCCCCAGTTTCAAGGGAGAGACGCTCAGAAAATGGCGGCTAGCTCCTCTCCCTCGGATTTGAGTCTGACAAACAGAAGTGCTGTGTGTGTGTAGTGTGTGCGCGCGCGTGTGGTGGTGTGTGTCTCTGTCTGTGTGTGAGTGTGTGCGTGTTGCTCGCGGGTAGGCGGGAGACATTTCTCATACTCGCCGCTAGAAGGGCAAGATAAGAAGAAACGACATGAAACGCTCTCTCTGGCAGATACACCACAGGAGGGCATTGTCTTTCAATGTATATTATGCTGCACACTGTTATGACGAGATTAAGACAACAAAGTAGTGGACAAATGGAGGGGCCAAATAAAGCAACTCGGGCTCGTACTGTGAAACAAGAGTTTTAAAGCGTCACTTTTCTACTTTCCCCTTTTTTATGAAACACTTTTTATAACCTTGATCTCATCACCATGCATGACTTATGTTATGCATCTCTCGTTATCTACACAATATAGAAAACAATATGTATAATTAAAACTAAATGTAGCCATTTAATTAGTTGTGTTGACAAGGAAACATCTTTCACCGTTCCTTTTGGGAATAGAACAGACAACCCCAAGGGAAAAGGGAGGAGTCGAGTATGACTGCAGTTCAATGGAATTGTACACAGGAACTGGACTGGCCACTATTGCAACAGCTAAATGCTATACAGCCAATGGCCACTTGAAGGAGCCTTTTCACAACCAAGAACAAAAGGCCTATTTTTTTTAACCATTTATCTCTAATAAATTGAAATGTACTGACATTAGGAAAATAAAATCTCTCTTATAAGTCAGAGCTAAAATGATTGATGTCACATGACTTGTTCACTTAAGAAAAAAGGCCTAATGTTTGCCATTTAGCTCTAATAAATTGAAATGTACTCGCATTAGGAAAAGAAAATCTCTCTTATAAGTCAAAGCTAAATGATAGATGTCACATGACTTGTTGACTTGAGAGTGTTTGCCATTGGGCCTACAACAATGTTACTTAACTATGAAGTTTTCTGGAAATGCTACAGTCTTCGAGCTTAATAGCCTCTAATGACATTAGTTTAATGGCGTTTAAAGGGATATTCCACTTTCCACAAAAAAAAAAAAAAAAAAAAAGTAATTTTATGTTTTGTTTTTTTTGTAATTTTATGCTACTCAGTCTCATGTGAACACACCAGACAAGTTACTCCATTCACCATTTGGACCCGCCAGGGTCCATTTGGTTCACATTTGCACACTCTCAGGAAAAAAATAATAAAATGTGGCTCCAGACAGATTTTGAATTTAATTTTGGGTCGAAAATGGCTCTTTCAACATGTTGGGTTGCCGACCCCTGTTATAAACTGTCTGGTGTGTTCACATGAGACTGAGTAGACCATACAATGACCAAAAGTTTTTTTTGAAAGTGGAATATCCCTTTGATACAAAAAGACAGGACGTTTGTTTGGATGCTTGTGCCGACACTTGCTCTGGTCCACATGATTCTGCCTTGCACTGGAGCTCTGTAAAAGACAACGTAATCTCTCGGATGAACCTCCGACCAGCCTGACAACATGATTGTTTTTTTTACCAGAGGAAAAATATTCTCTAGTACTGTTTTCTCTTGGCAATATCCTGGTGTTTTTCTGTTGAACAACAATCACATTTTGGCCAAAAATGTGCATTTGAGGGTTTCCACTAATGAAAGTAGGATTTCTAATAACATGGGCCATGCTTGTTTTGGTGAGGAGGTAAAATGTTTGTTATATTTTCATTCCAGAAGAGAGGTCAGAGGTTACAGGAGATTACGTTGTCTACTGTATTAAAATCCCCCCCCCCCTCAAGAAAATCCAAGGGAAATAAAATTTGCCCAGTCTTAACATTTAAAGAAATAAAAACTGTTGAAAAATCAGCTCATGGGAAAGTTAATTCAGTGTTTTATATTTCTTATATATTTATTTTATCTATTGATCTCTGTTGTAAAGGTCATTATTGTGATGTACTATTAGTACCATTGTTCGCACCTTATGATATATATATATATTTTTTATCACAATAGAATGAAATCCTATGACTTTTATATGCTATCCGGATAAATATGTACTGCTCTCTATGAACTGTATCATACATATCGAATAAATCAATCAATTTTACAGAGCTCCACTGCAAGGCAGAATCATAGCAGTGGAGCAATGGACCAGAGCTAGGCTGTCGCTGGTTGGTGTTGCAACTCTGGATTGAACATAAAATATTCCATGAAGACAATTTTAGGAGATCATAGAAGTCTGCAATGCCTTATATTAGCCCCAAGCTAGGATTGCTTAAAAATAAGTGATTAAAAAGGACCGGGTTTAGAATGGCCGTGATTTTTTTCTACCCTAAAACATGATCATCAGGTATTAATGTTATATGAAAAGTAAGATTTTTTCCCCAAAAGTGTACAGTGTTTGTTAAACTGTCATTTTTATGATTCCACCCTACCAGTTCATTAAGTATGCCTGGTTTGCCTGGTGGGTGGTGATGGGTGGAGATCCACCTGAACTGAAGCCACACCCACAGCTTAGTTGCATGATAAAGGGGGGGAGTTAGGGGAGGGGCTGAACACGTGATGTCACTATAGTGAAGTTTTTTTCATTGGCATGTTTGACTGGAAACGTTCAGCCCCCAGGAAGAAACCCTAAATACAAAGGGAAGACATCATTGCACATAAAAAACACACCAAGGGGTCTATTTACATACTGCCACCTCTTAAACATGTACAAAATTGGAAAAAATACAAAAATCACGGCACCCCCACTTTAAAAAGGACCGAGTTTTGTGCAGCTGCAATTTAGTTTATAATATCAATATCATTTAGAATGACAGTTACTGTTTACACTGTATATTTGGCATGTCATCTATCTGTCACCACCAATTGTGAAATTAGAATAGCCTCAGTATCCCTGACAAGCAGGTGTTTGCCAGCGACAATGACAAAGCCAATATTTAGCGTCTGCACATAGCTTCCATTTAGCGTTTGCACAGTTTCCACTCGATTCTGTACGTCCTCTGATTAAAAACATTACATCTGTGTACCTCAATCTGCCTCAATGTTAATAGTTATGGTTTTAAAATACCAATAGTGTATGATTTAATAATTAAAACTACAGGATTTGGGCTAGGCAGCAGTCACATCTAGTGTTGGGCCGATGTTCAGCCCTCGCACTGAAGCGAGTGAAGCGAGTGGCATAAGGTTGGTGTTGAATTGCAACACTTTTTTTATGTTGCATCTAAGATTGCCATTGACAGCTCATACATCCAAACAGAAATGTTCTATCGGATTCATTGAACATTAAACTTGCAGCAGTACAGATTATAAAGCTTGAATTACCCTCCATTTGTGTTTGTTCATTTCATTAAAAAAATCACCATAGACAGGAAACTGTTATGAGATATTTTCTGTCAATAAATTCTGTGAAGCTGATATGTTTTATTTTGGACATGCTTGTCTTCAATAACCAGCCAGGTACCAGCCAGGTACCAATGACATAGGCCAGGGGTTTTCAACAGGTGGTCCGGGGAGATAAGTTGTTTAACCAGATATAACTCTTGAGAACGTAAAAATGAAACCAAATGGACCCTGGCGGGTCCACTTGGTTTCATTTTTACACTCCCAAGAGTTAAAATCCATTCATCATGTGAATTAGTCCAAGTCTACACAACTAGAAGATTAATGCTCATGGACAGAAGCAAAAGAAATTTTTAGTTTTGGGGTCTGTGGGGTTAAAATGTTGTCAAATGGTAGTCCTTGACTCAAATGCTGAATAAATGGTGGGCCCTGGGACGAAAAAGGTTGAAAACCACTGGCATAGGCGATTTCCAACAAGCGTGTTGTGTGGTAACAGCAGTCTGAACTCTGTGGTGAACTTTTATGAAACAAACGCTTTGCAGTGGCACTGTAAAGCTACTATGTTGGTTGAATCTATTACAACGAGATAGGATGTTTGTTCGGATGTGTGGGCTGGCTGTCAACTGATTAAAAATAAAAAAGTAAATAAAAAAAAAATAAAAAGTGCTGCAACTTCTGTCTAGTCATAGTAACCGTTATACCCAACTGTATTCTGCATTTGTTCCCTTTGAGGGATCTCTGTAGCTATAGTCTGACTGTGTCCCCTAATTACACCCATATTTGGAAATTTGGTAATTTTAGCTCACCATATATGGGTCTATGCAGTCATATGCTGTTTGTTTATGTTTATGTCTGAGTCACAGTGTTGTCAAAGTTCTGTCATTACTTGCGCAAGCAGAGCACACACACATACTGCGATCGGCTGGGTATGTATTAGGTATGGGCAAAAAAAAATTGATATGCCAATATATCGCAATTCTTAATGCCATGATATCCATATCGAATCGCCAGGTTCAAAATAGTTTTTTTTTTTTAAATATATGTATGTAGGGCCTATTCATTAATTTGTTCATGTCAGAAAGACTGGCTGGCGTTATCAGGCTGCGTTGATGTGTACTTTTTGTTAGTTATATTGTTTAAAATTGCTAAAAATCCATATTGTTCAGAAGTCCGCCCATTTTCAACATTTTACTGTACTGTATTTTACTTGATGATGACATCAAGTTGTGTTTGTGTTGTGTTTGTTAATGATTTTTCTTTTAGGACCTTTTTTCTGAGGGTGTACAAATGGAACCAAATGGACCCGTCAGGGTCCATTTGCTGTACGCTCTCAGAAAAAAAAACTTGAAAATGGGTGGAATCGCCCTTGTTCTAGTATAATAAGTATAATCGCAGCATAATTAAGAATCGCAATATATATCGATTTCGAACACTAAATATCAATATTGTATTGTATCGTGAGGCAAGTGAATCGTCCCACCCCTAGTATGTATGTGTGTCGGGATATGTAATCCAGCCCTAAATTTACATCAGGGTTGTTATTAAGCAGATCTTACTGTCAAATTGTTTTGTAGATCAGCTATTCACTATTTTTGCATGACACCATTGTGTGGTTGGTGGGCTTAGTTAATCGATCATTGACATATTTAAGTGATTTGCTGATCAAAAAAAAATTATATATATATATATATATATATATATATAGGATAGAATAATCGCAAAAAATAAATCAGTTGCAGCCCTATGTTAAATTGCAGTTATTGACAGCTACGTCAAAGGCTAATCCACTACTGCACTGGCATGAATATTGAATAACTGGCACAACATCAAAATACACGGAGCACTCGCTGGCCTATTTGTCCAGACGCATGCCACATATAGGCTCTGGCCTGACAGAAGTGTTGCATGTCCCGTTCATGATGACCTTTCCGGTCTCTTCCTCCCTTTTTTCTGTAGCTATAAATAAAAAGGCACAAAATCCCCAAAGAAAATCTATAAAATAAATGCCATAATAAATAAAAAATACCTTGGACTCCATTTCACTGAATCTCCTCGCAAATATTTCCTCAGGCATAGTTGGCATTTCCACCTAAAAACAAGGAAAGAAAAAAAAAGTTGACAAGTTATAGTACTAAATGGGGGACAGAATACAATGACACTGAATGTCCCTTTAGACAAAAATATGAAAATTTTGAAACCCATACAAAATAACAGAATGAATGATAAATGTACCTAACAGTGCTTGTTACAATTTAATTTAAGACCTGAATTGTTTTCCTCCCTTTATGGGTCATTCAACTGTTACATTAAAAAAAAAAGATTGAAAATCTAATGTTCTACCCAGCCGAGTTTGTTTTGAGCTAATGTAATGGCAGCAGTAGTAGAAGACCAGAAGAAATTGCATGCTTTACGAACGCAAGCAACATCATGCACTTAAGTTGAGGAAAAAAATAAACAAGCTGAAAAAACAAAACCAAAAAGTATAGAACACCCTTTTCAACATGGATCAACTGTCAATGAGCTAATTTCCTACGTAATTCAATCAATAGTAACGTTACTTTCTCCATAAGCTAGCTGGGGCTGGCTACATTGACTAACGCTGGCCATAGGGAGAATGACATCATAGGGTATCATTTTTGCCTTTACAACAAACGTTTTCTGTCTAGCCATTTCATATAATTAACTCCAATATCATTTTGCATTTCAAAGGCATTGAGTAAACCTAGCAGCTATCTCGGAAAAAGTACGTTAGACCACATCAAGCCCTCTGTACAGTTGAAATGTTGTCTTGAGATTTGTTTATGATCATATATATGATCAGGGGGAAAAGTAAAACCTATGCAATCCAGGCACAGCTAGTAGCCAGCATTGCTAATGCTTGTTTAGCTTCCCAATCCCATACTGACTTAGGATGAATAGTGTGTCCCGTTTTGTTTGGTCAGGAAAAAATGTGCAAAAAAAAACCCAAACGCGGTGAAGCTGTCCTCATACGACCCAATTAAAGTGTATTTTTTTTCCTGTCACTGGAAACATTCAATGACTTCTGCAAGATTAATAAGACCAAATCTTTACTTACCTGCTTGTCCTGTTACTACCCGTTGACGACTTGATAACAACCCGCCCCTCAGCTCTGCGATTGGTCCAGGCTTTGAATCGGCGCTTTTTACTGGCTGTTGCCGCTGTCAATCAATGCAAATACCCCCGTACAGCGGAAATGTGGACCCGAAGTTCAAGAAACTTCATTTTTTTATACCAAAATATTTTCCTTCTGAAATGTCGAATTGCTTAATGTTCCCAATCACGCCATCAGTTGTATATTAGAGCATTAATTGCCTGTATTCTCAAATAAATGTTGTCAACTCATAACGCCGCTATCTGTTCATTATCCAGATCAACTGCATTCTGGCTGGCTATATGCATCTATAAAGATGCATAATTTCTTTTTTTTTAATGCATGGCCATTAGCATTATGCACAGACGAGATGCTCTGCTCATCTGGGACACTTTTGTTTGACAATTTAGAGATGCTGTCAGCCACCATATGTTACTCCAACGTTGACTAAATAGGCCTAAATGTATTTTTGTTGTAGCCTATGTCAAAATTTCCCTGAAGTCATTCCTACTCCTTTTAACTATATTATGTTTTCCTCATCAACTTTTCCCCCTGTTAACAGTAACACCCAAGCACACACATTGCCCAAGCTATATTTAAGAAACGTTCTTTGCTGTTCAATGATGCTATAATGGAAGAAACAAGGATGGCGAGGAAGACCTCACTCAGATAGCAAAATGAATTGATTCAATGTTGAATTTTGGTTGAATCAATGCAAAATGCATTGATTCAACGTTGAATTTTGGTTGAATCAATACATGTTGCTATCTGGGCAGTGATCAAAGACAAAGATGTCCAGACTGTGGTGCTAACATAGGATTGTGTTTTGGTCTTGGCAATAAGTTGGTAATGTGACATGGGCCTACTGTATTGTTTAATTAATTGATCGATTGAAAATTTTATCAACTGTTTGTTTGGGGAATTACAGTACACTTCATACACAAGTCAATACAATAAGTGTAATGACATCATTTATACCGGTTTACAATATAGAGCCCATCATGTCAATTGGACTCGACTCGTATTGACTCGACTCGAGTCGAGTCCAAGTCGCATTTTTCGGTGACTTGACTCGCTTGGGACTTGTAGGTAAAATACTTGAGACTCGGACTTGACTTGAGACAACCTGACTCGGCGACTCGTCCGAGTCATCGTCCGAGTCACCATTGCCGGGAGGCAATGGTGTGCAAATGAAACCAAATGAACCAGTCAGGGAGCTAACGCGACCACCTATTTGCGGGGGTCCTGACCCACGGTCTGAACCACTGACGGGAGCGGAGCGGTGGTGAACGCCATTGCCATCTAGATCTAGTACAAGACTTGCAACATTGAGGGGTCAGAAAACAGCCTAGTCACGTGATTCATGTGCATTTTGGATTTTGGCAGTTGGCAACACTACGTGTAGTAGGCTACACGAGTAGGTAGCTAACTTAGTGCCTGATGAAAAATGAACACTATGTTAAATTAATGATCCGTGTGCGTGCAGGTATGCCTGCTCTACAAAATGCTACACCTATGTGCTACACAAGCACAATTGTACTGTAACTCATCTCTATTAATACATTTTTTCTTTCATTCATATAATTCAAGTTACACACTGCAACAAAACTGATAACTGATAAAACTGATAATTTTTTTTTTACATTTGACCGTAGGAAGTTGTAACCTGTGACTTGACTTGAAAACCAGTGACTCGACTTGAAAACATTGTGACTTGACGCGACTCGAAACAACCATGCGACCTGACTCGACTTGACTTGCCCAACTGTGTGGACTCGACTCGACTTGACTCGCCCACAACCTAAAAAAAACTTGACTTGCTTGAGACTTGGGACCAAATGACTTGCGCTTGCTTGAGACTCGGCTCGGAGGGACTTGTGCAATTGTCTGGAGCCCATCATGTTAATTTTACACATTTAGGCCTATAGATCTTCGTTGCCGCTTATCCCTTAACTTCTTTTCCTTTTTAAACTATTAAAAAAAACAATAGTTAAAATGGCCAGTCCACAAGTTCACAATGTGTCAACTGATTTGAATGTGAACTATACCAAAAAGTTTATCAAAATTAAAAAATAATAATAAGGGGTTTACCCTTAGGCTACAAATATTCACATCTGCAGGAAAAAGCAGGAATTCGTAGTGAAGGTAACATGGAAAAGAAAAATATACAATGAGGGAAAAAAGGTAGAGGAAACAGGTTACATTTGCCAAACCCAGTAGAATCATATTTAACATCGTAACTATGAACTGCAATTTCATTGCTCAAATATATTAGCCTACGCAATAGGCTATACTAGATGGCAGGGTTGTTGTGGAGGGGGGACGGGGTCCGCAATGTTGCCAACTTGGCGCATTTGTCGCTATATTTAGCGCCTTTTCAGACCTCCCTAGCGCCAAAATTAGTGGAAAAACTCCTGGCGGAAAATCTAGTGCTTTTTTGCTGTTGAGTTGGGGTGAAATTGATTGACAGGCGCCAGAGATAAAAACCCTCATTTTTCACCATTCCTCCTCCTATGACAGTGGTTTTCAACCAGTGGACAGCTGGTTAACCAGATGTAACTCTTTGAGAGCGTAAAAATGAAACCAAATGGACCCTTGCGGGTCCATTTGGTTTCATTTTTACGCTCTCAAGAGTTAAAATATTCATCATGTGAATTAGCCCAAGTCTACACAACTAGAGAATGTAGAAGATTAATGGTCATTTTTAATGGTCATATTCCATTCCAGGCGAGCATCTAGCGCAATCTAGTGCCTTTTGGAAGTGCCACTAGTGCATTTTGGATTTTGGCAGTTGGCAACACTGAAACACACACACACACACACACACACACACACACACACACACACACACACACACACACACACACACACACACACACACACACACACACACACACACACACACACACACACATTACATGACATGGCTACATTGTCTCCATCCCTGCCGGAGGAGGATGAGGAGGCGACACACAGTTATAAAGTAACACGAGAAGTGTCACAATGACAATGTTGCAAACAAGCCCAACATCCACACAACAACAACACCACCGCCGTCGTGTACGACTGGAGTGCTTCTTTGTTTCGCATCACTTGGCGGATTGGATTCACAGCGGCGGTCACCACCATGTATCAGACTGTGTGTGTGTGTGGGGGGGGGGGGGGGGGGGCGTTGCGCAGGTGCATGCAAATGCACATGCATGTGTGCGTGCACGTGTCTTAAGAGGTGCCCCCCCCATTTCTAAAAGTTCCACTACAACACTGAAACTTAATCACTGCTGACAGCTCTTGGCCTCTAGGATTAGCCTACGGATCCATTTGAGTGCTTGTGAAATCTACAAGTTGAATTAAAACATCACATATGATACAGTACAGTCAAGCAAATGTGGTCCGAAATACCAAATGTGCACTGAAGAAAGACCTTGCAGTGTTGTTTCCAAGCATTCATTCACAATAACAATAATGACAACAGCAATTGAGATATCTCAAATAACATTAAATCAGGCAGTGTTGTGGAAGGGTGAATTTACCCATGTTTGTATTAAGGATGCTTCGCACCAGATCATTATTCACACTCTGGTGGTGTGGTTGTGGGTTGTGTACCTTTTGGAGGTAATCGGGCACTGATGGCATGGAAGGCAGAGATGAATTTGCAATTCTGAATGCCCATTGTCAATTGCCTGACTCTGTCCTACAACTCATAGGACTGACTGTAGACAGCAATAGTCTGAAAACATTTAAAATGTGTTTGCTTTATTTAATTACTTTAATTCAAGGCATAGGCATATTTGTTCAATTGATATAACTCATTCATTATTAATAGTCCCAGATGTGATATATTTACATTGTGTTGGCTTTATTTGAATGTATTTAATTATTCAATATGCAAATGTATTGAATTTATACCACTGAACTGTTCTTAATTGTGCTTACCTAAAATATATGCATTGGCAATGTAGGCATTTATATTGAATTGAGGCAACTCAAATGTAATCAATTGTGCGTATACAATACCTATTCATTTAACATGTATGCATTTATATTTCATTTATGTAACTCAAATCGTATTAATAGTGCAATTTAAAAACACAAACAAAATGAGTTTGACTTCCATAAACCCCAGCGGTTCCCACGCTCCAGCCTATGTCCAGCCCGCCTTTTTCCTCGGCCTTTTTTTATCCGCCTTGTATTTGCCCCACAATTCTACAGACCCGTGGACGCAGCAGGAGGATCTAGGAGGACGCTATTTTATGGTAAGTTTTTGTTGTTTCTGGTACTTTAGGATGAATATGTAATGTAGGCTTACGTGTATTATGTAATACTGTCCGAAATTTGTACAAAGGCATCGGTTATTAATACATTTTTTGAGTCAAATAGGGTTTGCTGGTTGTTGCTTGTTTGGTAATTTGCTCGCCTCATATTCATGGCGTCTCTGTTGTGTGCCTTCCAACAAATAAGTAGCAAATTATAAAATCAACCAGCTGTCTGCACCCTGCATTTTTACTTAATAAGACAACCTACAGGCGTTTTGAAGGCGTTTTATATTGCTTCGTGTCGGTTGCAGGCAGCCACGCTTCAAACCCAAAAGTTACTTCTAGTTGGGTCTCGAATGCTATTAGGCCCGCTGATGGCCTGTCGCTATCAGCGAGGAGGAGAGGGAACGCAACGCCGGGGCTTAGAATGCTACTGCAGGCCTACTAGACTTTGGTTCGCAAAATTATCATGTTAAGGACCCACGAGTGGATGCATGTTGTGGATTTAATCGCATTTATATCTTGGAGACCTGCATTTGGGATCCATTTGGTTCCATTGGTATACTAGCGCTAAATACATTTGGTTTATTTGAATCAAAACAATGAATGAACGCGGCCGGCGTTTCCCTTCTTCCCAGATCTGTGCCATCTAGTAGAAGAGTTGCGACATTGAGGGGTCATAAACTGAGCGCTCGCGCTGCTGTTCATGCAGCCTGAATAGGGACAAACTGGAGTTGGAAATGTATTGTTTTCAATGAGGTCAGCGCAAATAAGAGCTATTTTATGCATGTTTTCAAGGGGGCTGTTGCAAGGCTGTTGCCTGAGTCCGTTGCATTACTGCCTACTTCAAGTCCAGGACTTGTCGCGATTTGTTGTCCCCATTCTCGAGTAGAAGTCTCATTAGAAAAGCCGCCATTAAACTTGCCCCTTGGAGTGGACGGAGTTGTCGTAACTGTCTATACTATATGCTTTCTATTGGTTCTGCCTCTCCCGTAGCGCAGTGCCGCACACAGTGAGAGAGAAAGAGAGAGAGAGAGAGAGGGCAGCTTCGCGGACACTGTCACTTCGAGGAGGATTAATTTTGATTTTAGACTAGTACGACCGTGGAACATGCGTTTTCAAAGCAACCGTGTGTGTATTGTATTCAACAACAACTGGTGCTTAAAGGAGAGCTAGCAAAGAGAATCTCGGCTACAATGCACAGGATAAACTTTGTTAATCAGGACAGCGGCTGGATTCTTTATAGATCAGGGCTTTTCAAGCAGTGGTCCAGGTGAGGATTCCTGGTGGTCCCCAGCTAAATGGGAAACCAAATGGACCCTTGCAGGTCCATTTGGTTTTATATTTACACTCCCAAGAGTTAAAATATTCATCATATGAATTAATCCAAGTCTATAGCCTACAACTAAAATTAATGGTCATTTTGATCTGTGTGCTTGTTTTGTTTCCCAAATCCAGCCTGGAATTGTGGACAAAAGAAATATTTAGTTTTGGGTTTGGAATGGAAATGTTATCAAATGGTGGTCCGTGGCACAAATTCTCAATAAATAGTGGTCCCTGGTATCAAAAAGGTTGAAAACCCCTGTTATAGATTATAATGCAGTGGTTCCCAAACTTTCATGTCAAGCACCCCAAGTTGTCAACCCCCATTTTCAAAAGATATTCCTGGGAATCTCATAAGGAGATGTTTACAAGTCTAGTGCATGTTCTAGTGATTATCAACCTGTAATTTCAAGCCAAAGACCCCCACTTTGACATGCACATTAGTCTACATAATCTGTAGACTAATGTAGACAACATAAGTCTACAGATTCCCCAATTTATATTGTAAAATCTAAGGGTTAGACTCAGTTGACTCATTTAGCTGGGGACCCCCTGGGGGTCCCCGGATCCCAGCACTTTGGGAACCATTTTGGGCTAGTGACTCAGAATTTAGGGCATAGGGTGGCTTTTTTCCCCTGTGATTTTTTTTATTTATTTTGTAATGTAATAGCTAACTGTTCAGCAATCATGATACAGCTATATATATATATATATATATATATATATATATATATATATATATATATATATATATATATATATATATATATATATATATATATTCTAATTTCTCCTCTAGACTAATGGCTGACACGATAGACAGTGCGACTCCCACCGAATCACCTAATGCACCACCTGTGACCTCCCACACACAGACCAGCGCCAGGGCCAGGTTAGTGTCAGTTAAACCCAAATGGTCAGACCACATTACACTACAGGCTTGCCACACCTCGGTATGTTGATTGCTTGTGTATCTGCTATTTTCACCATGTAAACGTGCCCACAAAAGTTTGGAAACCTCACTTTAATTTTCTCCACCTTTAATAATATTCATATTGTATCTTATATCATTTTAATCATTGATTAGTCACCTTAAAGACCTTTTTGACACACGTGTAGTAGTGTTATTGTCCAATCTCTACATGTCACAGGGGTTGACACTAAGGTCTCCGAGGCAAGTGCAAGTCAGGTTCTACTTGCCCTCAGGTCATGGTCACTTGCCCCCCATGTTCCAGGTGGTCCCCAGTTAAGTTGGTTAACCGGATGTAACTCTTGAGAACGTAAAAATGAAACCAAATGGACCCTTGCGGGTCCATTTGGTTTCATTTTTACACTCTCAAGAGTTAAAATTCATCATCTTAATTAGCCCAGTTTTGCACTGTAGAAGATTAATGGTCATTTTGATGTGTATGTTAATTTTGCCTGTTTTGTTTCCCAAATCCAGCCTGGAATTGTGGACAGCTAGAAAGCAGGGAAAGACACAGAGGCAGAGTGCAATGACTGCCTTCAAGACAAATTTATCTTGTGTTGTGTTATAGTGCACTAAGTTGCACACTTGCCCGATCGGGCAACCAGGTAGCAGTCTTCACTTGCCCCACCATTTTTTTTTTACTTGCCCCGGGCAAGCGGGCAAGTGTTAGTGTCAACCCCTGTGTCATAACTTGTTGAAGTCACTAATCGATGATTAATACGATATAAGATTAAGGTGGAGGAAGTCATTCCCAAAGTTTTCTGAAATTATCAGTTTATTTTAATTAATTAGAATTTGTTGTCCTTTTTGTTTTCTCCTCTAGAAATGGCTGATACAGAAATTATCCCACTGGACTTTGTAAACTCAACTCCCACCGAACCACCTGCTGCGCCCTCAACCTCCCACACCCCAAGGTTGGTGTCGTTAAACCCAAATAGTCGCCCCCCCCCCAGTTTGTTCTTCTATACTTTTAATCTCTATACTATAGGCCCTACCACACCGTGACATGTTGTTGGCTTGTATATCTGCTATTTTCACCATATATATATATATTTTTTTTAAATGGAATGTATGTATTGTTTTGTTTTCCTCTAGACAAATTGATGATATTCCAGTGGTCTCTGTGGTGTCTACTGCACCCTCCTGCAACTTATCACACACTGACCAGTGCCAGGCCCAGGTTAGTAAAAAACACACACTTAAGCTATATAGGTACTATGCACACAGAATGCCCGAAAGCGTCACATCCCTAGGGAATAGAACATTCTCGCCGCTTAGAGTTAATACGATCCATTGGATATAACTTTCTGATTCATTGGCCAGTGTAAATATTGACACCAAAGAAAATAACAGAAGGATATCTGTAACACTGTCATTCACTTGCCTTCAGCGTACAAGAGAATTTAGCCATCGTTAACATGACGCTGGTATTACAAATGTTATGAATCTAGTGGTATTCAGTTTAAAGACAGCAGACAGGGATTTCATTATCAATAAAATCACGGTTTAATGTGATAGTAATAGCATTTATAGTGCACTTTACATTTGAAACAAATCTCAAAATATCCCTACATTTATATTGTAAAATCAATGTTAGTTTGAACTTTGAGTGTGTACAAATAGACCCTTAGAGATACAGACCAACAATGCTCAATTATTGAATCAATTCATGGCTTTATTTACAAATTTCATTGATCATTTTTATGTGTCTTACATCAGCCCATTTGTTGCGTAAGTCCATTCTTTAATATACAGACAACTATGTATTCCGGTGAACTTCCTAAGCTAGTGTTCCTTGTCCAAGGACAATAGTGATTCAATCTAAAACATTGCAATCTCTTTAAAAACGGCTATTCTGTATAATTACAGTACATTGTAGACAATAGAAGCAAACTACGGTTTCCCCTACAGGTCACGGCTTGTCGCGCTGATGAGTGTTTCTATACCACAAGTTGACTTGTTATAATAGTTGAATGTATTTCTTGTTCTTTTGTTTCTCTAGACAACTGCATGATGCTGACTACACTCCAGAGAATTGGAGCTCACCACCTGGGGTGTCGCCTATCTACCAGACACCGACCAGGCCCATGCCCAGGCCCAGGTTAGTGTTGTTAAAGGGACATGCACCTCGTGGCTACGGGGAGGGGCTGTCTTACTTGGATAACATTTAGTCCAGCAAGTAGTGTCCTTGACTTCAGGGACTGAGCCCACTGCTAAAATATCTAAAACCATCTTAGACCGTTTTCACTATTCATTTTAAAAGTGCAATCTCGTGTTTTTTTCCCCCCTAGACTAATGCATGATGCTGACTACACCCCAGAGAATTGGAGCTCACCACCTGGGGGTGTTGCCTATCTACCAGACATCGACCAGGCCCAGGCCCAGGTTAGTGTTGTTAAAGGGACTAGGGGGAGGGACTGTCTTACTTGGATGACATGTAGTCCAATGACTATGCGGAGTCCACATTCGTTCATGGGAGGAAACAGACATGCGCAGTACATTACAGGAAGTTTGATGCTTGCAAACCATGCAAGCCATTGGTCTCTTGGATGGTTTGACTTCCTGGAATGTAAAGCGCATGTCTGTTTCCTCCCATGAACCAATGTGGACTCCCCCATAGGTCTCTTGGGGGGGGGGGGGGGGGGGGGGGGGCAGAAAATGGTGAAATGTCCTTTAAACCAAATATTCAGATCATGCTAAATTTCAATGTTGTTGTTTTGTCGACATTTAAGCTATATACTATACCACACCTTGACATGATGTTTGCTTATATATCTTCTACCGTTTTCACTATACATTTTAAAAGTGCAAATGTCTTTTGTTGTGTTTTTTTTTTCTCTAGACAACTGCATGATGCTGACTACACCCCAAAGAATTGGAGCTCAACCCCAGCTGTACCATCTGGGGTGTCGCATATCTACTAGACACCGACCAGGCCCAGGTCAGTGTTGTTAAAGGGACATGCACCTTGTGCACTGCACCTCCTTGTGGTTAGGGGGAGTGGCTGTCTTACTTGGACAACATGTAGTACAGGAAGTAATGTCCATGACTTCAGACACTGAGCGCACTGCTAAAATATCTAAAACCACATATACACACAGATCTCCAGGAAAGTGTTCTAAATCTTCTATACGTCATTAACATTTTTTTGGCAAAAAAAAAAAAAAAAAAAAAGGTGAAATGTTCTTTAAACCAAAAAGTCAGATCACATTATAAATGTTAATGTTTTTTACTTTGACATGTTCTTAGCCTGTATAGCTGATATTTTCACTGGGTTAAAGTCAAATGTATGTGTCATTTTTTTGTTTCTCCTCTGGCTGATGTCGACTACAGTGGGACCTCAACTACCATCAAACCTCCTACGTCTTGCCACACACAGTCTGCACATCTCCTGCTTCCTACCGCACAACCAATAATCCACCACCTTGGGGAACAGCCACCATCTGCAGCCTCTTCTGCGACCTTCCTTTCACCACCTTGGTCCTCTGCTGAGTCCTGCAATCCTGTCTGCCAGCTCCACTTCACCACCTCTGTTTCACTACTCGAGCCATCGTCTGCCACCTACCAAGGGCCTCAAAAGCCTCCATCCTCCACACTGTCAAACCCGGTATTACCATGATTCTTTTGAGGTCTGATCGGGCGTTCTGCATTTTATACTTCAGTGATGTTTTCTATCCTCCAATTCCATCTGTGGCTCCCAGCTGTGACAAACAAGGACGGGCCTGAATCAAAGCCTGTGCTATTTCCTCCCATTGATGAGCATCAGGATATATTGTGTACTTCATAATTTCTGTAGCTAGAACCCTCAGGATGGCACTCTTCACCTTGGGTTCAGAACTATAAGTTGTTCCAGTTTTCTCAAACTCATCCGCTGTGTAGTGCAAAATTAGCTTCAAAGCTGAACTTGGGAATCACAAATACTACCATGAGTTCATCCAGAAAGGCATAATGAAGCTGGACACACAAAGCTGAATCCCAAGGTAGATCAGCAGAAAATCAAGTTGAGTCGCTGCCACACATATGCGCACGAGCGCGCGCGCGCGCGCGCACACACACACACACACACACACACACACACACACACACACACACACAATATCAATCTTCTGGATACGTTTGAAATGTCACAATCTGAACAACAAATGTGGTAGGTCGCAATTCTGGAGTGAATTTACCCCAAAAAGTGGTTGTTCAACCTGTCTTTGTCATGAATAGAGCTGTTACAGACCCTTTAAAATACCACTTTTTTGAGGTTTGGGTTGTGTAATTACCTTGCTGTGATGTAATTCCAGAGTGTAACTTCTAGGGATTAGAAATTGACAATTTAAAATATGCCTCTCATACACAACGGCAAGGTAACCACTCAACCCAAATCTCAAAAATATGAGTACTACTTTTATTTATTTATTTATTTATTTATTTCTGATTTATTTTTATTTCTTCATTATACTTTATAAAATAAGTGTTAAATATTTACCTTGCCATAGTTATGAATGTTTATCAAGACATGCACTTGATATGGGAGATCACTTTTTTGGTGTTTGGGTTGTCCCTCATTGACTTGTATGATAAAACATCTCTCAATCAGTCTTGGAGTTACACAATGGCGAGGTAACTACACAACCCACATCTCAAGTGGTCTTACCCTTTTAACACTTCAATGTATTATTTTATGAAGGTTTTGTGTGTGAGACGATTACCTTGCCATGATATAATTCCAAGAAATAATAATAAAAAAAAGTTAGAAATTGATGATTTAAAATATGCCCCTTACTTACTACTTTTTGCAGATCTCGTCCTTGGAATTGCACCACGGCAAGGGTGATTTTACCATTTACTGTATATACCTCATCATCAGGGACGTGTGCACAAATGGGGCTCCGGCTCTTTCCAGATAACATATTTGATATGGTCTGTGCTGGTATGGACAGAAATGCAAATGAAACTCTTTTCATTCCAGCAGTCGGTATTGCTTTTTATGTTTTTATTTTAAACAAAGGTGTTTTAAACCTAACCTTTTGCATTCAACAAATTTGTTTAGGAATCCATGTTACACCACATTTCTGTGACTTGCGCCCCCAAAATAGCTGATCTACAAGTATGTGTTGCGTTGTGAGCTTGTTAACTGCTTTTTTTGTGCATATCCCTGTAGCCTACCTTGTTAAAAATCTGAAATGTTTGGAATATTTTATGCACAAATGCATGTTTAAATAAGAAAAAAAAAACACAACTTAGTTTTATTGCCAAAGAATGCAGGTTTAAATAAAATGAATAACAATGTATTTTGTCTTAAGTGTCTACTTGGCTTAGATCAGTATTTAAAGGGATAGTTAAGATTTTTGGAACTTAAGTTGTATGAAATACTTGCCATTAATATAGTGGTCAGTTGTATTAATTGATGTCCGGAGTCCTGTGGTAGGAGTCCCACCACGGGACTCGGATGTCAATTAATACAGTTGACACCACTATATTAATGGCAAATGTTTCATGCAGCCTAAGTTCCAAAAATCCGAACTATCCCTTTAAAATGTACAAATTAAAAGTATATTGGTGCAATTCTATAAAAATGAGTTGGACCGACACATTTAAGTTACATTAGTTTGAGTTGGACAAACACAATTTCAGTTACATTAATTTGAGTTGGACCAACCTAAATCAATAATGTTCAGGGTTAATTTAAAGAAAATGAGTTGGTCTAATAATTGAATAGCATACATTGCCTTGAATTTACTGATTTGAGTTGGGACTACCTATATCCCATACATTAATCATACTCATCTAAAATGCGTGGAAATATTTACCTTATTTAAAATGAGTTCAACTGAAAGAATTTTTTTTTGAGTGTATGTGTTGGTAAACAACTCTATATTCTGACCATTGCCTAGTGCTGGTCCGGTAACAAGTCTTCCCATCTAGCTCAGGTTGACATATCAATTGATCAGTAGGCATAGCCTTCAAGCAATTAAATTGAAGCAGAAAAACAAATCCACTGGAATACAAACCCAATTCATGCATTCATTCATCCATTTATTTAAATAATAGTTGAAATCATTACATAGTTGAATATGAATAAATAAAAATGTATTGCATGGATGCAACTGGGACGTATATCCTCAGTAAATGGTAAATTTGTTTATCCGACACGCTTTACATAATAGTAGATGCCATTCACCTATTCACACACCAACGGCGGAAGAAACCATGCGAGGTACTGACCAGCACATCAGGAGCAATTAGGGGTTTGCTCAGGCCTGTACGCATGTATGTTTCTCATTGTTTTCTCCTGAGAAATAGATTTGCTATGTCTCAGATGGAGCTGTACAGGAGATGTCAAATTTGGATTCTGCTTTCCTCTGGGTAATTCATCTCAATTAATCACATATCATTAAAACAGGTTGGTAGTGTGTGAGTGATTTTTTCTTTCCAAATCAAAACTGTGTCCACACCATTTCCAGCAAAAGTAAAGGCAAGATATTACACTGCCAAAATGTGTAATAAGTAATATGTTATTCTGCCAAAACACGCTACATTACTTATTACTTTTGAGCTTGTTGTTGCATGTGAAAATAACAGATTTACAAGCTATCAACAGATAACAACAGAGATGCAGAGATTTGTACGTAGATCCTAATCCACCACAGCATTCTGCACACAGGAGGACATACACTGCAAGTTATTGCACTTGTCGAAGGTTGTCACTAAAGACATTTAAGAACGTGTTGTACATTTCTATTCCTTTGCAATTCCTTTGCTTTGTAACATATTATTCTTTGATTCTAAAGTAAAGGCGTTACTATTAATAAATAGGCCTATTGTCCAACACTGAAGTGAGTACATTCATTTTCCTGAATTGGCACACCACTGTATGAGTGGTCGGTCTATTGTCTTTGGTTGCATGAATGACATTGACACAGTATCTAAATCAGCGGTGGGCAATTATTTTTCCCAATGGGCCAAATGAGATACATGAAATATTGTGGAGGGCCAAGACTAAAGGCTGAACTAAAGTCTGCGTAATATTCATTTGATTTCAAGATAAAACTAAGCTTAAGCCCAACCATTGTGACACCAGGGCCCAGGATTTTTTCAGTATTTGAGCCACGGACCACCATTTGATAACATTTTAGCTCCACTGATCCCAAAACTTTCTTGAAGATTTCTTTTGTTTTTGTCCACAATTCCAGGCTGGATTTGGGAAACAAAACAGGATAACAAAAATGACCATTCTCTTACATTCTCTGATTGAATGTGTAGACTTTGGGCTAATTCAGATGATGAATATTTTAACTCTTGAGAGTGTAAAAATGAAACCAAATGGACCCGCAAGGGTCCATTTGGTTTCATTTATACGCTCTCAAAGAGTTACATCTGGTTAACCAACTTTCCATATTTAACTTGGAACTCTCTCAAGGACCACTGGTGGTCCCCGGGCCGGTCAGAGTCAGCCAAAGGGCCGCATTTGGCCCCCGGGCCGCATAATGCCCAGGTGTGTCCTCAGTCAGTTGACAACATGCACCTCTGCAACCCCCTACCAAAGCAATGGTCAGAATGGTCCCATAAATGTGCCATAACTGACTTCCGTTTGCACTATAAATCATTGCATTTCCTTGGCAGCCGAAGAGTTTCATCTCGCCAGCCATGCAGGGCTTCATTAGCACACCGTAGATATGCAATCTGGCACTTATTATTACTGCAGCCTACAGCTGTATAGAGTCTGCTCTAGACACCTGCTTTTGAGACAGGGTCGGATCTAGAAGGGGGGGGGGGGGCAGGCAGAGCCCACCCAATCGTGCATCCTGTATGCCCACCCAATGAAAGGTAATATCAGTGGTTTTCAACCAGTGGTCCTTGAGAGAGGTCCAGGTGATCCCCAGGCTAAATGGTGGAAAGTTGGTTAACCAGATGTAACTCTTTGAGAGCGTAACAATGAAACCAATTTGGTTTCATGTTTACACTCTCAAGAGTTAAAATATTCATCCTCAGTCTGAATTAGCCCCAAGTCTACACAACTAGAGAATGTAGATGATTAATGATCTGTAGGCATATGTTTTCTTCCCCAAATACAGCCTGGTATTGTGGGGGAAAAAAAGCAGTTTTGGGGTCTGTGCGGCTAAAATGTCATCAAATGGTGGTCCGTGGCTCAAATGCTGAATAAATTGTGGGCCTTGGTGTCAAAAAGGTTGAAAACCACTGCTTCATATAAAAACTTTGGAGTTGCCCATACTTCCAGCCATTCTTGCAGCCCACCCTAGTAGGACTGTCTAAATCCGGCCCTGTTTTGAGAGATAAATCCCACCATCACCATTTCTGGATATGTCTATTTTCAACCACCATCCAACAGTTGCTTCCCTGGAATCCATGTGAATCCACAACTTTCCACAAAGGACAGCTGTTCATGGAGGATATACCTTGTAGCCTAATAACCAGTGTTGGGACATGTGCACTACGTAACTCAATATATTACATAATATATTACCAAAATGCAGTAACTTGTAATATAAATATATTACTTAACAAAAATTATCTAATATATTATACCTTTCTTTCTGCATTACTGCATTACTTTCAATATTACTTTCTGTCAATCTGTCTTGTTGAAAATGTTCTTGTGAAATTGTTCTTGACAACTGCAGAAGTTAAATAATTACTTATTTTCTATAATTTGTCATCAAATTATTTATTCAGGAGGACGTTTTTTCAAGTTGATTTCATATGGATTTCCAGATAACCAAGTGCGCTTTCTTTATTGTAGCTATATGCCACTGGCCTACACAATATTTGATTAATAGTGACACTAAATATTTAATTATATATTTTGTACAACATTTTTCTATATATGTAATAGTAATACTAATATATTACACTTGCTCAGACAGCAATATTGTAATACAATATATTGCTTTAAAATGAAGGTAATAAGTAATAAGTAATACATTAACAAGGTATAGTAATATTCCCAACACTGCTAATAACACTGTCATAGTGCATTATTGCCCACATTTATCGGGTGGATGGATTGGATGGATGCTCTGCTTACATGTCAAGCTGTCCAAAAGCTGTCCTGAAAAGTACAGGTATTTTCCCTTCTATCTGTAAGTGCATTTATTTGGTGTGCACATCTAACTTTAGGCCTTTGCACTTTCCCCTCACCAAATGCAGTGGCCAGACAGTGGCCACTAGATGGAGCAGTAACTCCACACTACGCACAAATCAACTTCTCCAGCATTCTGCCAGCCCGCAGTGTCTTGGCGAGCAGCGTGGATGGGACTCATATGGGAGGACTGTATCAACGAGGACATGTCATATAGTGTGTCACAAACATACCCAAATGTAACGGACTGAGGAAACATTAGCATTCAGTGGAGTTTGCATTTTTGCAGACTCGTGATTTTATCAAATGAGTATGCCTATACTAGCCTGGCTCAGCCCTGTATCACCTTAAAAATACTACCTAATTAAAAGAGGTGAAACAAAATGGTAATTCAGACTGAGGTCAGGCTATAGGCCTACACAGACCAGTCTGAACCTATGCAGATGGAACTGATCGAGTAACAACAGCAAAATAAGGAATTGACGGCAATACGGCAATATTATCCTTATCCATAGAGATTATTATTAGTATTAGGCTATTATTAAACTGCTGTAGCCTATTATAATGTCAATGAGGTTCACTCCCACAACACCAGAGGGAGTGCCACTAACCATGTTCAACCCAGATTTGGCACAAAAAAGGGACTTAATTCCTTCTGCTCATATGCAACCAAAATGTGGAACGCCCTACCAACAGTCATTAAGACTTGTGAATCCCTTGACTCCTTCAAAACCGCTCTCAAGGGGCACCTACAGATGGCTGCAATTCGAAACTGGCCTCTAGCTGTAAAACAAAATTGTATATATAATCCCTCCACCCACCCCCCTCTCCTCTTTGTACATTTCTCTTTTCCCTTTTTACCCCCACTATGATTTTACCTCCATGATCTGCTGCTTCTGACTTCACTGAAGTAGTTGTTTTGTATGTATTTGAATGCCTAAATGAAATGAACAAGTTGGCCACTATTGTAAACAAGTGTATGCTTAACTAGTGTGTCCAATCAGCTCTGTCAGATTTGATGTAGTTGTACTTGAATTGTACTGTAATTCTCCAAGCTGTTATCAGTTTTGTAGCAGTGTGTACTTGACTTGTATTGTAACACTCATCTCTGTCAATAAAAATTTCATTCATTCATTCATTCATTCATTCATTCATTCATTCATTCATTCATTCATTCATTCATTCATTCATTCATTCATTCATTCATTCATTCATAAACTCCTTTTGTGGGCAAGGATGGGGGAAAAACAGTATCCTATACAGGGCCGGATCTAGGCATTGGGGGGTAATGCCCCCCTAAAAGCCCTGACTTCCCCCACCAAACATGGTGGCATGCAAAACAACCAAAATGAAAGTGCTTAATTTAAAATGATTTGAAACACTACTACTGCCACTACAGTTATGTCACCCCCTTTCATCATTGAAAACAGAAAACTCTCTGAGTCAGACCTTTAGCTTTATGCATGCTGTGTGTCTGTTGCAACTTGAACAACAGCTGATGTTATTATAATGATGTTTTACTTGCCTAATAAAAGTCCTGTAACCGAAAATGGCATATATAACATTTCCCCCAATTGGGAAATGTTATATCCGGGCCTGATTCTATACATACATAGGCCTAATGTTCAAAAAGAGAAAACTAAATGTTAATGCAGGCGTGTGTGTGTGTGTGTGTGTGTGTGTGTGTGTGTGTGTGTGTGTGTGTGTGTGTGTGTGTGTGTGTGTGTGTGTGTGTGTGTGTGTGTGTGTGTGTGTGTGTGTGTGTGACTGACCCGACTCATCGTGCGTCCCGGCTCATAGCTCGCATGGCATTTTGTCTCCTTGCTCTCCCTGACCCCTCTCTTTCATGCACGATTCAAAGTGAAAGAAAAATGCTTGAGACAACTTGTGGCCAACCTTTACAAAACAATGACATTCACGGAAGTTATTGGAAATGTCATATCAGTAATGAACCTTGAAAAACCCCAACCAGATCATCGTGGAGATCTTTTTCCCCCTTCTTCTTCTTCTTTTTCTTGTCCTGATTTTTCTCCCATTCCTTGTCTTTTAGATCAGTGGTTTTCAACCTTTTTCATACCAGGGACCACTATTTATTCAGAATTATTCAGAATTTGAGCCACAGTTGACGACATTTTAGCCCCACAGACAAAACTAAAGATTTCTTTTGCTTTTTGTCCACAATTCCAGGCTAAATTTGGGAAACAAAACAGTCAAACATATGTGCAGATCATAAATGACCATTAATCTTCTACATTCTCTAGTTGTGTAGACTTGGGGCTAATTCACATGATGTTTTAACTCTTGAGAGCGTAAAAATGAAACCAAATGGACCCGCACGGGTCCATTTGGTTTCATTTTTACGCTCTCAAAGAGTTAGGCTACTTCTGGTTAACCAGCTTCCCACCATTTAGCCTGGAATCCTCTCATGGACCACTGGTGGTCCCCGGACCACCTCTTGTTTTAGATCTCTGCAGTGATCCGAAGTCACAAATAGAAATTCCCGATTGTCTTGGAATAGGGGTAGAAATTGTCCAATGTTTGTCGGGGTATAAACACTTGAGGCTCAGTGCTACTGCCCCTTGAGCCACCCGGTACATGGAATCTAAAAGGATTCACACAATAACTCAAAATGTATTTTGTGTGTTCTCTGTCTCAAGGGCCCTGAAAGCCCAGCATAGTCATGGAAATGTCATTCAGAGTGCAGCCTGCCACTCTGTCTGCACCCCGTAACACTCAGATGATATTTGAACCTGTCTTCAGTCAAAGCCAACATTAATGTTATTGTCTTGACCATTTTTTCTTGTAATATTCTATATACATACACTCACAGGGACGGATCTAGGCATGGGCATCGAGGGGCAATGCTCCCCTAAATGGTCTGCCCCACCAAACACTATGGCATGCAAATCAACCCAAGATATTTCAAATTAAAGTGCTTATATTTAAAATGATTTGAAACACAACTACTGCTACTAACTAACTACAGCTGTGGCACCACTAAACCAACAGCATTTCATCATTGAAAACAGAAAACTCTCTGAGTCAGACCTTTAGCTTTATGCATGCTGCGTGTCTGTTGTAACTTCAACAACAGATGCTTTACTTGACTAATATAAGTCCTGTAACCAAAAATGGTATGGTTGCGACTTCATCGCACCCATATAATTTTTGGTTAAGCGCCCCCATGCCATTTTCTCCTGCACTCATGAATCCACTTGCTGGCAGGGTATGGGTATTGTACAATGTTTTTTTTTATAGGGGGTTATTAATAATAACTGAAGTTTGTCATTTTTTGCACCTGCCATAGGATGTTAATATGGGAGGGTCACAAGTAACCCCTATAAAATAAATTGCCCAATGCCTGCAGTCAGGGCCGAATGTAACTTGTCCAATTGGGGGGGCAGGTAAAAATGGTATGGGGGTGACACAGGACTTAGGTATTAGGCAAGTAAGTATCAATAATAACCTCAGTTGTTGAAGTTGCAACAGACACGCAGCATGCATAAAGCTAAAGGTCTGACTCAGAGAGTTTTCTGTTTTCAATGATGAAATGCTGTTGGTTTAGTGGTACCACAGTTGTTGTTAGTTAGTAGCAGTAATATTTCATAATTTTAATTTAATGCACTTTAATTTGAAATATCTTGGGTTGTTTTGCGTGCCATTCGCGTTTGGTGGGGCAGACTGGGCATTTGGGGGGGCATTACCCCCCCATGCTCCTGCATAGATCCGCCCCTGGGTATATTTATATATAGCAGGTCTAACAGTTGAACCTTGCCCTATGATTGGTCTTTTCTTCGTGCTGTTATATAATCTTGGCTTGCGTGCCTGGATACACCTGGACAGCAAAGGCTACTCTGCCTCATCTTAAATTGGAAAAATAGTTGTACCCCTATACTAGGGGTTTTCCAACTGGTGGTCCGGGGACCACCAGTGGTTCTTGAGAGGGTTCCAGGTAGTCCCCAGGCTAAATGAAGGAGAGTTGGCTAGCCAGATGTAACTCTTTGAGACCGTAAAAATGAAACCAAATGGACCCTGACCGGTCCATTTGGTTTCATGTTTACACTCAAGAGTTCAAATATTCATCATGTGAATTAGCCCAAGTCTACACAACTAGAGAATGTAGAAGATTAATGGTCATTTAATTGGTAATTCTGATCTGTATGTTTGACTTTATTTATTTATTTATTTTTTCCAAATCCAGCCTGGTATTGTGAACAAAAACAAAAAAAATAGTTTTGGGGTCTGTGAGGCTAAAATGTCCTCAAATGGTAGGTCTGTGGCTCAAATTCTGAATAAATAGTGGGCCCTGGTATGAAAAAGGTTGAAAACCACTGCCCTATACCAGTGGCAGAGGAGGAGAGGAGCATCTGCGAGGTCCTGGTTTTTCTACACACTGAGGGATCTCTTGATAGGAGTGTTGCAGCATTTTCTCTCATATGTTGATCAGCTGAGCGTGCCTGTCAATGCGCCAGATTGTAAAACTACATCGTAAACTTGGTAATCAAATGTTGAATTCATGTTGTGCTGTGTGAATGTGGTCTTGCGCTGCGATTAACCTGACATGACCCATGTGTGCTTTTGTAGCTTTGGTTGTCTTGGAAGGTGTTTTAGTAAATACTGACCAAGTCCTGTAACTGAAAATGGTATGGGTGCGGCTTCATCGCTCATGGTTTCTGAGGGAAAATGTCTTGATATGAGTTTTTGCATTTACCCCTGTAAGTCACACGACTAAATTAAGTATTAATTCATATTTTGTGAATTTGAAAATAAGGGTGTTACGGTCAATGCCTGTGTGAAAAGTCCGAGTGATTGGTGCAGCCAGTGAGGAGTTACGTCAGTGTTTCAGACATTCAGTAATTCATTCAGACATTATACTATGACGATACAATGCTAATGATAGTATTTGAGACCTGCACAGTGACGTCACCGCCCCTGTTCCAGAAGTGGATTCCCCATTCATTTTTCTCATAGAATTTTCGGAAATAATTTATATAAAGACGATTGCGCCGCGGACAAAGCCAACTCGGTACGTGACAAATCATGATGACACACACAATCTTTTGGGACAATCAAATAATTTCTAAGATGAAAAACAAAAAACAAAAAGTGTTGTATCATGCCGTTTTCTACTCCTTGCTAATTAGATATTATATGATGATATTGTGTGTGTCATCATGATTTGTCACGACCCGAGTTGGCTTTGTCCGCGGTGAAATCGTCTTTATATAAATTATTTTCGAAAAGTCTATGAGAAAAATGAATGGGGAAAACAGTTGTGGAACTGGGGCGGTGACGTCACTGTGCAGGTCTATGGTACGATAGTATAATTATTATTATGTATTGCTAAGGAAATGAATACAATGGAACAAATGACTTTTCATGAAAGCCTTTTTGCAAATCGTTTGACTGTACCACCTCCAAAAAACTTGTTAAAAGTATTGAATCACACACCCCCACATCCTCAATAACACTACAGTAGTTTCATCAACACATCTGTTGCCTGTATATCGATACATTTTGTGAAATAAACAGCTTTATTATTTACATTCAAAGTTGAAAATTGAATTACATAAAAACCATCTGTTTTTATCTGACGACCTTCCCACTCTGGCATACATTTGGCCTTTGTGACCTCAAAAATGTACATGTATATATAATATAATATGTGGCCTCACCATTAAAAGAACATCAAATATAATTTATAAAACACAAGGCATTGGGAAAATACATCAACATCACAGTACATTTTATTATATATCTATATATATATACTATATATATTACAGTGCCATTTGAAATTCTACTAATAAATAGACATTTCCTTGTATTTCACATTTAGCAACCACAGCGCATGTATTGTATAGTAGGCCTATACAGTAACTCGAAAGGCATGGTAATGATCGATAACAATTGACATCATAAGTTGTCTATGCGTGTGAGAGATGAGGTACATAATACTGCACAATGTTGAACAAAATCGCTGCTAAGTGTGTCATGTTTGGCAGTGCAGGAATGTTATGGTTGTAGTGCTGATCACAAGAATAATACGCTCGTATGTTTTACAGTGTGTGGTTGTTGTAATTTGGTTCAGTTTTCATATTAAAACGTTGTATAATACAATACACATAATACTGCCTTATAGACTCTACTGGCTTTCTATAGCCTCTCCAGTCTTTGTTGTGTGCACCACAAACAAACAAACAAAAAAAAATCAGTATTTGGAAATCATGCAGCAAACAAACACAAACTATGTAGCCCACTAAAATCAAACGCTTCGAAACTTAATTCCACTGATATGCTGTAGATCAGGGGTGCCCAAAAGGTAGATGGTGATCTACCAGTAGATCACACAGACCGTGCAGGTAGATCACATGACAGTCCCCTAAAATGTATAGATCTGTAACTCTTGAGAGCGTTAAAATGAAACCGAATGGATCCTTATGGGTCCATTCGGTTTCATTTTACCGCTCTTAAGAGTTAGATTATATTTAAACATCTGAATTACATAATTTCAAGAGTCCACACAGTTAGAAAATGGAGAATAATTGTTATTTTGACCAACGTTTTGCCAGTTCTCTTTCCCAAACGTGGACAAAAACGTGACAGTTAGTAGCTTTGGGTGCAAGAGACTAAATTCAACATCACGAACTGTCAACTCAAACCCCAAATACTGTTTTCAAACGTCAGTCGCAACATATACAAGAAAACCTTCCAATTCTCCCCCCTCCATTTTTATTATAAGTGCATTATTCTTAAACACTATAACAGTAAGTGACACCATCACCCCTATTTCAAAGATTTTTTAAATGTGTAGATCTTGTTGAGCCGGTCATTTTGAAAGTCAAGTCAATATAGTGTGGGCACCCCTGCTGTACAGGTACATTATAAATGGAAGTCGATTATGGCTCCGTTCTCAGTGAATTGTTTATGGCCCCCCAGAATTGGCATGTTGTAAGCCAGTGGTTTTCAACCAGTGGTGCCGGGGACCACCAGTGGTCTCTGAGAGGATTTCAGGTGGTCCCCAGGCTAAATGATGGAAAGTTGGTTAACCGGGTGTAACCCTTTGAGAGTGTAAAAAATGAACGGGTCCATTTGGTTTCACGTTTACACTCTCAAGAGTTAAAATATGCATCATGTGAATTAGTCCAAGTCTACACAACTAGAGAATGTAGAGGATTAATGGTCATTTATGATCTGTATGTTCGACTGTTTGGTTTCCCAAATCCAGCCTGGAATTGTGGACAAAAGCAAAACAAATCTTTAGTTTTGGAGGTCTGTGGGGCTAAAATGTGCTCAAATGGTGATCCGTGGCTCAAATTCTGAATAAATAGTGGACCCCTGGTATCAAAAAGGTTGAAAACCACTGTTGTAAAGGGGGGGAAAGCAAAAGCAAGGTTTCCAGTGCATGGAATGTGTTCAACCTTTCTGGCAAGAATATTAATACTGCATGGGCCGATGAGAGAAAGAAATCGCATCACCCAAATAAATGAACAAACACTGTGCGAACTCTCACAATTGCTCGATTGTGTCAGTGAAATAAAAATAACATTTAGAAAAAGTTCATTATAATAACTTAGCCACTGCCCCCCTGTAACAACAAGAGAGCATTCAAGTTCAGTGTCAATTGAGAGATTTAAGTCAGTCGACTTCTTCAGTGCAGTCCAGCGGCACTAGTAGTCACAAACTCACATTGACGCCGAGAAATAAAATAGCAACAAAACAATAACACTCTGTACAAGCGGGAATATAGCACGATATCTCTATGGCAGGCAAACAAACGTACAAGGTAATCAGAAGCTTTTTTTTCTATTGCAAAGCTCTCAGTCAGAACACTGTCTCTTTCTCACGGATGTCCCCAATGTCATCTTGGTCACCTGTGTCTTTTGATCTACCAGGCTCTTGTTTCACGTGAGTCTGCATTGTCCTCCACCCATCGTCCCCTATCCATCTTTTACCCCTGTAAGTCGTCATAATGTCCTTCCTGAGTTCCCGGAAAAGTGGTGCAGTGTGTGTCTCTCTCTCCCTCCTTTCTGCCTCTCTCTCTAGCCATGCCCCAGTCGTTGGAATGAAACCAGGACAGCGGCCAGGTTTCTTCTTAAACCAAAGTAAACATATTGTATATACTGTAGGTCCGGGACAGGACTGGGTTCCCCTGTCTCATAACGACGTCGACTGCTTGATGCTGTGAAAGCTGACGCGTGACGGTGAGGTGGGGATGGACATGGCCTGGGTCATGCGGTTTCGAATGGAGTGCTGCTCCTGCCACCGGTGAAAGCGCTTCCTCACGGCCGACCGCACCTGGCACAAAAAACACAGCTAATCAGTAATCGGGTAAAAAAAAAAAAAAAAACGGTGTTGCCAACTTCCAAAATCCACTAGTGGCACTTCTAAAATGCACTAGAATGCGCTAGAGCAAGTGGTTTTCAACCATTTTCATACCAGGGCACGCTATTTATTCTGCATTTTAGCTATGGACCTCCATTTGGTTTCATTTTGCGATCTCAAGAGTTACAGATCTATAAGGGTCCATTTGACGGCCAATCAGTTGACTAAGTTACCATCACAATAGAGCTGAGCAGTCCCACCCCCTTGTGACGCCAGAAATGAATTCCCCCCATTCATTTTTCTCTTAGACTTTTCAAAAATTATTAATATACAGTAAAGATCATTACGCCGTGGACAAAGCCAACTCGGGTGGTGACAAATTATGATGACAAACAATATGTTTTGGGAGAGACATTTCCAAGAAGAAAAACAAAACTTCTTGCTCCACTCCACTTCTTGCTAATTAGATATTGCATGATAATATTGTGGTGGTTGTCATGGTTTGTCACGACCCGAGTTGGCGTTGTCCGCGGCGTAATCGTGTTTATATGAACCATTTTCGAAAAGTCTATGAGGAAAATGAAATGAGGATTCTATTTCTGGAATACAGGCAATGTCATGAAAGGGGAGGGACTGCACAGCTCTATACGCAATGCACAACGGCTAGCATGCCCGAGGGGGGGCAACAAAATATGCCAAAAAGTGCCAAGTTGTTAGTCAAAATAGATTTCTCTGCGTCTCTGGATAATGCCAGTATACACTTCATGATCAGGATAATATAACATCGTTGTTATATAATTGTCTGAGGGGTAGATACATCTTGGAATTTTCTCAGCACTTATATGTGTGTTTTATGTAAACATTCCCACTAATATGATTTATAGAACTCTCAAATCTCACTGCAGTAACGCCCTTTTGTGAAGAATCAATACATTACAATCTCATCTAGGCTCTGCAGACCCATAGTGCATTCCTGCCTTTATAACGGAATCACATTACATAAATATTTAATTGACGTGCTATCCATATTTAGACTTTTTAATGAACCTATTATTCGCGGTAGGTAGCGAACGTCAACGCAACATTACACACAGACTTACAACATCCTTGCATTCCCCGAGAGAGCGGCTGTAGGCACTTTGCTTGTGAACATTAGCAATTCATTGGCACAGGTTAGTACTAGCACAAGTGACTGGTGCAGGCAAATCACGTAATCGCGCACACCTTAAGGGGAACGCACATATGCTGGTGTAACGGTATAGTATGTGACCCACTAAGACGAAAAAACCTCCACAATTCCTTTAATATTTAAAGGGGAACTCCACCCATTTTCCAACATTTTTTCTGAGAGCGTACAAATGCAACCAAATGAACCCGCTAAAGAAATCCATTAACATGGTGAAAATACATCTTGATGATGTCATCAAGATGTTTCACCATGTTAGTGGTTTTCTTCAGACCTCCATTTCTTGGGAACACAGAATGCGGGAACTTTTTTTATTATCATGTCCACCCCCAGCACCTCTAGGGTATACTAATGACATATTAGAATGTTGAAAATGGGTGGAATTCTCCTTTAAGGGGAATGCACATGCTCGTGTAACGGCATAGTATGTGAGTGACCCACCCCTGTGCTTTTTTGCGGGTTGGGAAGCTCACTCTCTTGGCAAACGAAAAAACCTTCACAATTCCCTTAATATTTAAGTGCCGGTGGATGATGTGGTCTTGTGCATTGTGGTGCACGGCAACATTTGGCCGAGGCCTTAGCTCAATTTGTCCTAGATGTACTAGATTCTAGTCCCAGACACTAGATTCTAGTTTCTAACACAAAATTCTAGTTTCTGGCACTACATTCTAGTTTCTGACACTAGATTCTAGTTTCTGACACTACATTCTAGTTTCTGACACTACATTCTAGTTTCTGACACTAGATTTTAGTTTCTGTTGCTAGATTCTAGTTTCTGATGCTACATTCTAGTTTCTGGCACTAGATTCTAGTTCCTGACACTAGATTCTAGTTTCTGACACTAGATTCTAGTTTCTGGCACTAGATTCTAGTTTTTATGGGGAAAAAAATAAAATAAAATAAATATATATATACAGTATATATATATATATATATATATATATATATATATATATATATATATATATATATATATATATATATATATATATATATATATATAATATATATATATATATATATATAATTTAATATTATATATATATATATATATATATATATAATTTTTATATGTTCATGTGTCATATATGTTCATGATGCTCAACATATTTCATACCAAGCCCCCCCAGAATTATTTGGCCTCCTTCTGAAAACATGTTAAGAATGCTTGCTTCTGAAATAATATATTCAAAGATCTGCGCCCCATTTTCAGGACGTTTCAAAAATAGCAGACCTACAAGCTCATAGCGCGCCACTCGGTGGCGCGCTATGAGCTTGTAGGTCTGCTATTTTTCAACAGCCAAAGTATAACGTAATGCTTAGAACAGCAAAGCGCGCACGGTACTGAAAGAGTTACATTGGTTCCCTTCCCGAGCACCATCTCCCACTAAAGACACGGCAGCAGCAACTTAACAGGGACACTAAAATCCTAAAGCCTAAAGTCGGGAGGATATAAATAACCTCTGCGCCTAGAGAGGGGAGGGGGAGGGGGGGGGGGGTAAAACGTTGGATCAATACAGGATGTGGATTTGCTTACCTCACTGTTTAGGAAGCAGTAAAACACTGACACGAAGAACCCCTGTGTGCAGCAAGACAGAGAGAGGGAAAGAGGGGAGTTAAAAAAAATCAGGGGCGGATCTAGGCATGGGGGGGATGACCCCCTAAATGTCCAGTCTGCCCCACACAAAGATGATGGCATGCAAAACAATCCAAGATATTTCAAATCAAAGTGCTTATATTTAAAATGATTTGAAACACTACTACTGCTACTAACTAACTACAGCTGTGGCACCACTAAACCAACAGCATTTCATCATTGAAAACAGAAAACTCTCTGAGTCAGACCTTTAGCTTTATGCATGCTGCGTGTCTGTTGCAACTTCAACAACAACTGGTGTTGTTATTGATGCTTAATTGCCTAATGAAAATCCTGTAACTGAAAATGATTTTCTCCTGCCCCCCCCCCCCCAATTGGGAAATGTTACATCCGCCCCTGAAAAAAAAGCAGCACAAATGGCATTCAATAAATAGAGCGACTTTAAGCCTGCTTTGAGGGCACACTGTTTAACACACTGTATATACTGCTCATTACACACACTCAACATGGATTGAATGATTTTCTGCCACTCGCAGAAAAAAAAAATCACAGAATGTCGTGTCGAGTTCAGCGTTTGTACTACACGGTGATTTAAGTTAAAGGAAAAAAACTCACCCATTTCCAACATTATCTTCGATACAAGACAAATTCCATGCACACAGTGTGGCCAACTTGGCGCATTTGTCACTATATTTAGCTTTTTTTTTTTTTTTCTTTTTTTTTAACGCCCCTAGTGCCAAAATTAGTTTAAAAAAACACCTGGCGGAAGATCTAGTGCTTTTTGGCTGGTGAGTTGGGGGGAAATTGATTGACAGGGACCAGAGATAAAACCCTCATTTTTCACCATTTTTTCCTCCTATGACAGTGGTTTTCAACACGTGGTCCCCAGGCTAAATGATGGACAGCTGGTTGACCATATGTAACTCTTTGAGAGCGCAAAAATGAACTCAACTGATGTTATTATTGCTTATATGCTTAATTGCCTGATAAAAGTCCAGTATCCAAAAATGGTAAATGGTGCATCTATATTTTACCCAAGGCGCTTTACATAGCTTGTGCATCACATTCACGCATTCTCACACACATTCATACACTGATGGCAGTGGAAACCATGCAAGGTACCTACTAGCACATCAGGAGCAATTAGGGGTTCAGTGTCTTACTCAAGGATTTGACACTAACTCTGCGGGAGCCCGGGATCGAACCGGCAACCTTGTGGTTACCATCCGCTGGCTGTACCGCTGAGCCACTGCCGCCGGTATGGGGGCGGGTTCATCGCCACGGGTGATAATTTTCACCTGCCCCCCAATTGGGAAATGTTACATCCGCCCCTGGTGGAGAGCTGTGCTCCGAGAAGCACTTTTTTCTGCTATTTTGTATGTTTGTTTGTTCTTTGGTTGACATGAAAGTCGTTAAATCGGTTAAGCTTGTGACTAGCTATATTGAATCCATTGAAAAACGTCGCCTTTTAAAAAACAGCTTGTGACTGAACAGCAACTATGTTGGATCCAACTAGAACAGAGGTTCTTTTGTCTATTTCCGGGCGTGTAGCGGTTTTGGACGTTTGCAAGCGCTCCATCCAACGAGCAATTAAATATATCCTTGTTAGATTAGATCAGATTGGTAAATGGTGTCTTTATAACAGCGACTTCATCCAAGGTGCTTGGCAGGGATTGTGCATGACATTCATTCACCCATTCAGACACCCATTCACACACCTATACCAGAGGAAACCTTGCAAGGCTTGGTGTCTTGCTTAAATGGACGTTTTTAACGTTTTCACAAAAAAATGATGTTGATGACATTTAGAAAAGTCAAAGTCGCATTATTTGTCACTAAGATTTAGAACTGTGGTTTTCAACCTTTTTGATACCAGGGCCCACTATATATTCAGAATTTGAACCATTATTAGGGGTGGGAACCTTTGTAATTAATTAATCTCAATTAATCGCTTACCAATATTTGATCTGAGGAGCATTTTTTGTGTCAATTAAAAGAGGTTGGAAGCATGTAAGTGAGTTTTTCTAAATCAAAACTGTGTCCACAATGCATCATGTTATGTTGAATGTGGGGGTTGGAGATAGTAATTTAGGCCCAATGGGAGGGCCGAACGTGGGAGTTTCAATCAATGGCAGCCCTAATAATTGGTTACCCTGATTGGCTTCTTCTCCCATTGCGTGCACCGGTTATGATCGGTACACCTGAAATTCATTCAGTGACTGTGGTGCAAAATATACGTGCGATTAAAATGAGTTACTTCCTTTAATTGTGTTATTGTTAGTTTGTGAAAACACTCCTTTATGGCTGTTTCCCCTACCCCAAAATAAGCTTATAATGGGGCCAATGGGCGTTGTGCAAGTTCACCTATATACATCGCTCCAAATGCAATTTTTTGCTATATATTGTGTCTCCACCATGTCAGTAGTGAGTTAACACTCACACTTTCACTTTCACTTTTGGTTCAGCAGTGATCCAGCTGTCTCAAAACCTGGGGCGTGGCACATGGTTTATGGCTGAACCACTGCTGAAACAAAAGTGAAAGTGAAAGTGTGAGTGTTAACACACTACTGACATGGTGGAGACACAATATATAATTGCATGTATATAGGCGATATATATAGGTGAACTTGCACAACGCCCATTGGCCCCATTATAAGCTTATTTTGGGGTAGGGAAACAGCCATAAAGGAGTATTTTCACAAAATAACACCTGGACCATTTTTTTTTCCAAAAGAATTAACTGCAAATAAAGATAAAAAAAAAAAAAAAAAAAAAAAAAAAAAAAAACTTTTAGGCCGAATTCTCCTTTAAACGTGTCTTCAGTGTGTGGTACAACCATACCACCCCATAGATACACACCAATAAAAAGAAATAAATACAACAGCAGATGGGTGGAGTATAAGTAAGGGATAACACCCGACGAGACGGTGATTTTTTCCTATTAACTGACCGAGGCGCAGCCGAGGTCAGTTACATGGCTTACGTCAGTGGTTTCAACGCCCGAGGACCACCAGTGGTCCTTGAGAGGGTGACGGCAACGGCATGTAAACAACCAAATACGTAGCTGCTAACCAAATGGACCCACTAACGGCGTGCTGGAACTAAATGCGGAAGCGCACCGCGGGCTTACGTCAGTGGTTTTCAACATCCGAGGACCACCAGTGGTTCTTGAGAGGGTGACGACAACGGCATGTAAACAACCAAATACGTAGCTAACCAAATGGATCCGCTAACGGCGTGCTGGAGCTAAATGCGGAAGCGCACCGCGGATTGATATGAGCACAGCTGTTTGCACTTTGGGAACTTGTTTATGCAGCGGTCAAATATAGCGCGGAGCGGTGATTATAGGGTATTATGTGACTGACCACTCACATGACCAGAACGCTGGCTTCTGATTGGAGCATTCATTCAAGCCATGTAATAACTGGGCATATTGTACAGTACCTGGAAGGACTCTAAGAAGGAGTTAAAATATATGAAGACAATTTGCGATATCTCGTCTTCCCCGGGGTTCACGAAGAACAGCATGTAGGTGATGCCCAGCAGTGGCAGGAGCACCAGGGTGGCCTTCACAGCTTTCCTGGGGATAATAAGGGCACAACAAGGTTCATGAACAGACGCCGGTGCAGGGGCAGATCTAGGCATGGGTATGGGGGGGGGGTATCCCCCTAAATGCCCTGACTGCCCCACCAAACATGATGGCATGCAAAACAACCCAAATTACAAAGATATTTCTAATTAAAGTGCTTATAATTAAAAGCATTTGAAACACTACTACTACTACTAACTAACTACAGTTGTGTCACCACTAAACCAACAGCATTTCATCATTGAAAACAGAAAACTCTCTGAGTCAGACCTTTAGCTTTATGCATGCTGCGTGTCTGTTGCAACTTCAACAACAACTGATGTTATTATTGATGCTTTACTTGACTAATAAAAGTCCTGTAACTGAAAATGGTATGGGTGTGGCTTCATTGCCCGTGGCGCGAATGAAGACGCCCCCATACCATTTTCTCCTGCCCCCTCCCCAATTGGGAAATGTTACATCCGCCCCTGACAAATGGTAAAAGGTAAATGGTGCATTTATATAGCACCTTTATCCAAGGCACTTCACATAGATAGTAGATCCCATTTACCCATTCACACACCAGTGGCGGCATAAACCATGCAAGGTACAGCACATCAGGAGTAATTAGGGGTTCAGTGTCTTGCTGAGGGACACATCGACACTAACTCTGGGGAAACCACCAGGGTTCGAACCGGCAACCTTGCGGTTTACCATCCGGTGACTCTACCCCTGAGCCACTGCCGCCCCACGACTGTCCTCTTGGATAGAAAGCTGCTTTGGCGGCACTTTCTCCTATCCAACTGAGATTCTGGGGGGGGGGGGGGGGGGCAAGTAAAGCAACAATAATAACATCAGTTGTTATTGAAGTTGCAACAGACAAGCAGCATGTATAAAGCTTAAAAGGATCCCTGGCTAATAAGACAAATTAAAACACTAAACTTGCCTTCTATAACTAAAACATGCAGATAAAAACACCTTCAATACTTTATTTCTTTCATAAATAGAGAATCTTTCACTCAATAGGAAGTGCTCCTGTCGCAGGATGATGATGTCACATTTCATATATTCCATAGAGCTAGACCACACAAGGACATGTGACATCATCAACCTGTGACAGTAGCAGTTCCTTTTGAGCGAAATATTGTCTATTTATGAAAGAAATAAGATGCCAATGGTGTTTTTATTTGTATATTTTAGTTATATAGTGTAAATATAGGGCGCGATTTTCCTTCCACCCCTTGTCCCTAACGTTACCCGATACCCGCAGCGAATTCCCTTATTGCTATTTTGGTCACCTTTTCTCTTCCCTTAGCCACTATTCTTTATGCCGACACCGTTATTTGTGGCTGGAGGTGTGGTCATGGGCGTGTTTGTTGCGCAGTCCCTTAAGTTGCTAATTTCGTCAAATAGATTTGGGAACTAGATAAGCCATCTCAGACCACCCCTTAACCCATCCGAGAAGGCAGAGCCACGTGCGCACAGTGCGGGCGTCTGTGCGCTTTGGAGATGTCCACGACTCCACGTGGAAAGGCGCCAGTTCAATTCATCTCCTTATTTATGGATTGTCCTATAAACAGCTGTCGATTGCCTGCTGTCGGTCACTTCCTTGTGTTTAGGTAATGTACAGTATATAATATAATTAAATACATTAATTAACTTGTGACGCAATGCTGTAAATTGCAAAAAACTCTGGAATTCGCGGCAAAAAGTCGTTTTTTTGATCATTCATTTCTCGGTCAATTCTGGACCATTTTTTACATTTCAAAATACAGCGTGACGGGAAAAACCTCCTCTCTCAGATGCTGTATAGAATATGTGGTAGGTCTTCTCTACGATGCGGGATCGAGCAAAATGTAAGTGTCGGGGATTTGGTGGACCCGTTTCCACCAAAATCTGTCCTAAGCCCGCAGCCAGGCTGCGTGCTTCGAGGGTCAGACATAGCATAGGGATAAGGGAAATAGATAAGGGATGAATTAAAGGGAATGGCAAGACCAACACGGATTGGATGAAAGCTAAAAACGCCCAAACCACACTACGCATAATTTAACGGGTATAGGAGGTTTTAAGGGAGATGGCATGATAACGAAATTAGCGACTTTAGTGTGGGAACGCCTCTTCCCCAATGCTATGTGCGTTAATTGCGCACAAGGGCTGATGTGACCAAAATCTTGCCCATAATGTTTTAAGTGATATTTGTCTCATTAGTCAGCGATCCTTTTAACGTCTGACTCAGAGAGTTTTCTGTTTTCAATGATGAAATGCTGTTGGTTTAGTGGTTTAGTTTACACAACTGTAGTTAGTTAGTAGCAGTAGTAGTGTTTCAAATCATTTTAAATAGAGGCACTTTAATTTGAAATATCTTGGGTTGTTTTGCATGCCATCGTGTGTGGTGGGGCAGACTGGGCAATTACAGGAGAATTCCCCCCCCCCCATGCCCACGCCTAGATCCGCCCCTGGACTCTACCCCGTGAGCCACTGCTGCCCCGCGACTGTCCTCTTGGATGGAAAGCTGCTTTGACAGCACTTTGTCCGAGTCAACTGACTGAGATGCTGTCACCGATATTCCCCCCCCCCCCCCCCCCCCCCCCCACACACACACACACACACAGAGGCGGATTGGCACATATTTTCCAATTTTGCCTTTGCCAGGCCACCCTGACCCTTGCGGGTCCATTTGGTTTCATGTTTACACCCTCAAGAGTTAAAACATGCATCATGTGAATTAGCCCAACTTAGTCTACACAACTAGAGAATGTAGAAGATTAATGGTCATTTTGATCTGTATGTTCCAGGCAGAGCATCTAGCGCATTCTAGTGCATTTTGGAAGTGCCACTAGTGCAGTTTGGATCTTGTCCAGGCCACTAGGTGGCGCAGGCCACCGGGAAAACTCCCTGTACTCCAGATGGCCAATCCGCCCCTGCACACACACAAACACCTCTGTAAGAGGTGAAAGACAGTGGAGCAGTGAGGCTGCGTATGCTTGAATAAAGCTGACAGGACAGACACACCCACCGTCTCGCACGACGGACGGTCCAAGTGACCTTGTTGTACGCAAAATTTTAGCTGTATTTCTACCTCGTTTGAAGGTAGTCCATACAGGGGCAGATCTAGGCATGGGGGGCAATGCCCCCCTGAATGCCCATTCTGCTCAACCAAACACGATGGCATGCAAAACAACCCAAGATATTTCAAATTAAAGTGTCTATATTTAAAATGATTTGAAACACTAATACTACTGCTACTAAGTACAGCTGTGTCACCACTAAACCAACAGCATGTCATCATTGAAAACAGAAAACTCTCTGAGTCAGACCTTTAGCTTTATGCATGCTGCGTGTCTGTTGCAACTTCAGCAACAACTGATGTTGTTATTGATGCTTTACTTGACTAATAAAAGTCCTGTTACTGAAAATGGTATGGCTTCATCGCCTGTGGCGCAAAGCATAGGCGATGAGGCCACCACCATACCATTTTCTCCTGCCCCCCCTCACCCGATTGGGAGATACATGAGGCAAAGCTGAAATCTTGCTATATACAGTATACACATATAGCAGGATTTCAGCTTTGTCTCATTTATCTCTCAAATACATCTGTAACAGCCAATGGAGAGACTTCAGCTTTGCCTCATTTATGGATCCTAGTATTCATCTTAGGAGCCATAAAGAGACATAGGTGATCTTTAGGTGATCTTAAAATGAGAAACAAACGTGGGTGTCTCAAGAGACGCTTCTGAGCTTAAACTGAGAAGCAAATTTTTTCCTCTGGGATTTACTTTACCTGTATTGTATTGTATAGCTCACCAATCATTCACTCAGTCACACCAGATTACAATGTGTGAGTCAGTCAGGGCAGGGCTCAAAAACCCTTTCCTGCTCCCATAATTACCTGATGAATTTCTGAAGTTCAGGCTCCCGTGTTTCTATGGCTTATTTGTGCGTATTGTTCTGACACCTTATTGCTAATTGCTTGGTCCCGTTTTATTGCTGCTTGCAGCCAATTTTTCCTCTGGTATTCACTTTACCTGTATTGAATGGTCTCAGATGTGGTGGAGGCTCGCAGTTTGGTCATGAGGATCCGCACTATGTTGAAGAGGAAGATGAAGTTTATCTGCGGTGGGAGGAAGAGGAAGACAAAGTACACATTATTATGGGAAAATAATGGCTCCAATAATGACACTGTTATGAAAGACCCCCCCATACTCGAATGACCCTGTTGGCTTTGACTCACCAAAGGTGCCCTTCCGTTCGGGGGAGAATATCCCCCCCCCGCTGGGCGCTGCCATTTCATTTCCCTCACATAATGTACATCAAATAACAGAGCAGCCACTTAAAAGGAACCCATGGTTGTGCTTCAAAGCCCGCTATGCCTTATTACACAGTGGTTTTCAACCAGCGGTCCGGGGACCACCAGTGGTCCTCGAGAGGGTTCCGAGGTGGTCCCCCAGCTCAGATGGAAGTTGGTTAAACAGATGTAACTCTTGAGAGTTAAAATATTCAGCATCTGAATTAGACCCAAGTCTACACAACTAGAAGATGAATGGTCATTTTCATCTTGTTTTGTTTCCCCAAGTCTAGCCTGGTAATGTGGACAAAAGCAAAAGAAATCTTTAGTTTTTTGGGGGGTCTGTGGGGGGTTAAAATGTCATCAAATGGTGGTCCGTACGTGGCTTAAATGCTGAATAAATAGTGGGCTCTGGTATGAAAAAGGTTGAAAACCCACTGCTCTAGAACAAGGGTTTTCAACAGGTGGTCCGGGGACCACCAGTGGTCCTTGAGAGGGTTCCAAGTGGTCCCCAGGCTAAATGATGGAAAGTTGGTTAACCAGATGTAACTCTTGAGAACGTAAAAATGAAACCAAATGGACCCTTGCGGGTCCATTTGGTTTCATTTTTACACTCTCAAGAGTTAAAATATTCATCGTCTGAATTAGCACCACTTAATTAAGAAGTCTACACTGTTTTGTTGGCAAAATCCAGCCTAGAATTGTGGACAAAACCAAAAGAATTCTTTAATTTTAGGTCTTTGGTGTGAAAATGTAATCAAATGGTGGTCTGTGGCTCAAATGCTGAATAAATGGTGGTCCCTGGAGTAAAAAAAGGTTGAAAACCCACTGCTCTAGAAGGATTACCCTTCCCATCGCAGATAAAAGCAGACATACAGCATGAAACATTTTCATTATTTTTTAAATCAGTACATATTTTGCCTTATGCCGCGTAACGGCGTCTAGATCTATGGTGTGTGAGTGCTATACGAGGTATTTTAAAGATTGCCTCGATGCTCCTTCCAGGTTTTTTTTTTATAGTTAACTAAAACTAACGAAAAAAAATGATAACTAAAAAAATCCTGTTAACTGAAACTAAATAAAAACAACTATATATATATATATATATATTATAATATATATATATATATATATATATATATATAATATATATATATATATATATATAAATAATATAAAAACTATAACTGCATTGTGTGTTCACAAAACTAACTAAAGCAAACTGAAATCATACTCAAAATACCCTTAGTTTTCGTTTCGTTTTTTTTTTTTTTTTTTTTTTTTTTTTTTGACATTTATAATATAAACTTTTTATGGCAATTTTCAGACGATACCAAACAAAGTACAAATAAAGTAAGTAAAATAAAACTAAACTAAAACGAACTAATACTAAAACTTTTTACAAAAATGAAAAACAAAAATGAAAAACTTTTCACAAAAATGAAAAACTAAATCAAAACTAGCAAATGCGCCCTAAAAACTAATTAAAACTAACTAAATTAAAAAAAAAAGAGTAAAAACTAACTAAAACTAATCTAAATTGAAAAATCCATAACTATAATAAATAACCCAGCTTTCAACTGAAGGCATGACTAACTTTGTGACATTTAGGTAAAGTGCTTTTTTAAACATAACTCTGCATTGTGGGAACAATTTGACAGTCCACAGTCCATGCTGAAAAGAACCCTCAATACTGTAATGCAATAAGCCACGTGTGTATTTGCGTCATTGAACGAACCACAAAATTCCATAAAACATCAAAAATATGTCTAGTCTCTTGAGAAATAAGAATGTTCTATTTGTATGCATATACAAATATTTTCTGATTGTGTTCCCAATTAATTAATTAATATTGTTATTGTTACCATTAATACTACTATCCTAATTAATTAATTAATACTGTCACCATTACTATTAATATTAGTACTATTATTATTATCTACTACTGAAAGCTGCCCCATAATAACCATTATTATCAATGACTCACTGCTACTGTCTTATAAAAGATCCATCCATCTTTCTTTCTGTAACTGCTTACTGTAATGCCCTGTCTTTGTGCTTTGTCTTGTCTTGTCTTGTCTTGTTTTGTTTTTGTTTACTGCTTTGTGTCTGTTCCTTGTATTTGGTTTGTCCACTTTGTGCTGTTTGTACGTTGTCCTGTGTTGTTGTACTGTATTTTGTTTCCTTTGTAAAGTGTGTGTACCAATCGTAAGGAACCTCTCGAAAACGAGATAGCATATCTCAAGGGGTAATCCTTAATAAAGAAATTTTCAAACAATGTAAGTCGGCACATATACATGGTAATATCACATATATGTTCGTCTTCCGCTTGAACAACATGGTTTGATGAAAAACATAGAAGAAAATAAAAATGGCAATGAAATATAGGTTTAAGGTGGTTTATTGATTAAAAGCATTTATGCCCTTTTAGGATTCAGAGCCTAGGATGAAGAGTAGAGAGCAATGTGTGATTATTGTTGACATTTACTTATTGCCCACTCACTCAGTCAGCAGTGCATGCATGGGCGGATCTAGGCATGGGGTGTGGTGGGGGGGGGGGGTGCCCCCCTAAATGCCCTGACTGCCCCACCAAACATGAAGGCATGCAAACAACCCGAAGATATTTCAAATTAAAGTGCTCATAATTCAAATGATTTGAAACCCCACTACTGCTGCTACTAACTAACTAACTACAGCTGTGGCACCACTAAACCAACAGCATTTCATCATTGAAAACAGAAAACTCTCTGAGTCAGACCTTTAGCTTTATGCATGCTGCGTGTCTGTTGCAACTTCAACAACCACTGATGTTATTATTGATGTTTTACTTGCCTAATAAAAGTCCTGTAACTGAAAATGGTATGGGTGCGCACCCATACAATTTTCTCCTGCCCCCCCCCCCCCCCCCAAATTGGGAAATGTTACATCCGGCCCTGCAGAGATGCATAGCTTAGTCTGTGTCTAATCTTAATACTGTGTGTGTGTGTGTGTGTGTGTGTGTGTGTGTGCGCGCATGTGGGTGTGTGTGCGTGCGCGCACGTGCATGTGTGTAGACCGAAGGCATGGCGAGAGAGAGAGTATGTTTTTTTTTTATTCTGTCCGTCCATCCGCTACTGACTACTCCATGGCACCGCGATTTATTAATTAAAGGCATTGATCCCCTTTTCGGTTCAGAGGAGCCTAGATGAGAGTTAGATTGCATTCACAATCATGTGTGCTATAATTTATTCTCACGTGTGCAGGTCGCATTAAGCAAAAAATGACTATTACTCCATCAGATTGCATCACACCCATAGGAACTCTTGAGCCCTATAGTCGTCATGTGATCAAGATGGCTCTGTTTGATTTGTTGGATAATTGTAAGACTAATGATACATTAAATCTTCAAAAGTTGAATGTGTCAATTGTTGTTGTTATTCTTATTATGTTTTTACAGTATCATGGCCATTACTTAGGACAATGACAACTACCATAATCCCAAACTAACCCCAATTTCCAGTGTATTCTATAGTCCTATAGTTTAGGGATTTTAGCCGTTTTTGACAGACGGGCGGGGACTTTCGGGAAAAAAAGGCTAAAAAGCCCTAAACTAAATGATATTTTATTTTATTTTATTTTATTTTATTTTATTTTATTTTATTTTATTTTATTTTATTTTATTTTATTTTATTTTATTTTATTTTATTTTATTTTATTTTATTTTATTTTAGTTTATTTTAGTTTTGTTTCATTGTTTTCGTTTTTTAATGATCTAATATAGTCCTATACTAAACCCCAGGGAATTATATCTGTCCACAAAAGATCACTGAATCTACTTGAATGTGAATAAGGCCTCCTCATCCACACAGGTTTCCATTTTGAAGTGACACACATACATTCGGGCTAGATTCGTCTCCCAGCATAAAAATAGACAAACAGGGCCTATAAGCATTCCAAGGTTGATGACACCCAACGCGCCTTTCTATTTAAAGAGAGTATTGCCCTCACGCTCAAGGCAAGGGTCTCTGTCTTCACCTTAAAAAGTGCACAGAAACAGCTCAGGAAGCAATGCCCTGTCTCTTCCAGGGGCGGATGTAACATATCCCAATTGGGGCGCGGGGGGGGGGGGGGGGGGGGGGGGGGCAGGGGAAAATGGTATGGGGGAGGCTTCATCGCCCGTGGCGTGAAGCGACACGGGCGATGAAGCCGCACCCATACCATTTTCAGTTACAGGCAGGGTCAGACTGGCCATAGGGCAGGGGTGTCAAACCCAAATACAGAGTGGGCCAAAATAGAAAAATTGGTACGAGGGCCGGAGCCTGTGTTTCAACACCGGTTTACGATGACGTCACTGTCAAACAGCAAAAAAGTAATTTCCCTTCAAAAATCAATGTCTCTTAATGGCAAGATAATTGTAAAGATGAAACTGCCTGCATTAAAAAACTGTTTTAAGTTTTAATGAAAAATAGCAGGTGTTCGCTATGAGACGCGAACACCTGCTATTTTGGGGGGATTTTTTTTTTCTTCTATGATCCTCACCAAGTGCTGCTTTCATAGTTAATTGAGAAAGTAAATGAGACTGAGTTGAGGAAGTAAAACAATTAGTTGCATTCATTTCTTATCATGGGCCAGTTCTAATACTAATTCAATATCATCCTGTGGGCCGAAGATAATTCATTCACGGGCCTGATTTGGCCCCCGGGCCTTGAGTTTGACATATGTGCCATAGGGAGTACCGGGAGCTCTCCCGGTGGGCCGCGACCATAGGGGGCCACTAGGGGGCGCTAATAATAATAACAATACAGGCGTGTATTGTACCTCAGGGGTTTTCAACAGGTGGTCCGGGGACCACCAGTGGTCCCTGAGAGGGTTCCAGGTGGTCCCCAGCTAAGTTGGTTAACCAGATGTAACTCTTGAGAACGTAAAGTTGGTTAACCAGATGTAACTCTTGAGAACGTAAAGTTGGTTAACCAGATGTAACTCTTGAGAACGTAAAGTTGGTTAACCAGATGTAACTCTTGAGAACGTAAAAATGAAACCAAATGGACCCTTGCGGGTCCATTTGGTTTCATTTTTACACTCTCAAGAGTTAAAATATTCATCATCTGAATTAGCCATTTTGGAATGTATGTTTTGCTTGATTTGTTTCCCAAATCCAGCCTGGAATTGTGGACAAAATATATCTTTAGATTTGGGGTCTGTGGGGCTAAAACATCCTCAAATGGTGGTCCGTGGCTCAAATCCTGAATAAATGGTGGGCCCTGGGATGAAAAAGGTTGAAAACCACTGTTGTACCAGTATCAATGAGTGACAAATAAATCCTGTTCTATCTTGGATCCTTTTGCCACCATCATTCTTGTGAGAGCAGCAAAGGCTTGTGTAGGTCTTTTGGTTTGTATCATTATTTTGATTATTTTGTTTTGGGCCGGTCTATGCCAAATTCATGTATAAAATGACTGGGCCCGAATTTTTGTCCCAATCCCTTGGTTACAGGACTTATATTAGTCAAGTAAAGCATCAATAATAACATCAGTTGTTGTTGAAGTTGCAACAGACACGCAGCATGCATAAAGCTAAAGGTCTGACTCAGAGAGTTTTCTGTTTTCAATGATGAAATGCTGTTGGTTTAGTGGTGCGACAATTGCAGTGATTCAGTAGAAGCAGTAGTAGTGTTTCAAATCATTTGAATTATAAGCACTTTAATTTGAAATATCTTGGGTTGTTTCACTTGCCATGTTTGGTGGGTCAGACTGGGCATTTAGGGGGACATTGCCCACCCCATGCCCATGCCTAGATCCGCCCCTGCATGGTCTCTGCTAGTACAAAGCTGGCAGTACCACGTCAACAAATACTACTGTAGCCGGCTCTCTCGACGGTTTCCAACAATGCTTTATATCGAACGACTGAAGCACCAAATGCTGCGGCAATCTCCCTTGTGACGAGCACTTGATGAAGAATGGTGTCCAAATGAAAAATGTCAAGCGTTGCATGGGAGGGTAGAATCGCTGAATGGGTATTTTCCGGTTCCACTAGAGCTGACCTTGGCCTTAACAGATGCCCATAACAATGGCCCAGTGATGTATCATACCTGACACTGGAGATTCATGCTTATATTAGTTTTAATAGCTTCATTTATTGTTGTCTATAGCGAGAAGGATAATGGCTACTTTGCGAATATATACAGTGTGATAAATGAGATGGAAAAAGACAATGCACTCACTTTGCTAATAAGACTGTGGTGATTATGATTAATATGATGACGACGATGATGATGATGATTATTGTTATTATTAGCCAATTATTATTATTATTAGTAGTAGTAGTATAGGTCCCTGAGAGGATTCCAGGTGGTCCCCAGCTAAATGATAGACAGTTGGTAACCAAGTGAACCCTTATAGATCTGTAACTTGAGATCGTAAAATGAAACCAAATGGACCCGTAAGGGTCCATTTTATGCTCTCAAGAGGTAATTAATATGACAACATCTGAATTACTTTTCATTTTCATGAATTTACACAATTAAACAAACGTAGAATAATTGTTATTTTGAACGTTTTGCCAGTTACTGGTTCTCTCCCAAATTGGAGACAAAATCTTTAAAATCCTTGCTTTTGGGTCCAAGAGTCAACTTAACATCAAAGGTGGACGGTGGCTAAAATGCTGAATAAATAGTGGGTCCCTTTTGTATGAAAAAGGTTTGAAATAATATTTGAAATAAGGAATATAAACCTTCAAATGAGAATGAATAAGATTGGATGAAGAAGAGCAGGGGCGGATCTAGGCATGGGCATGTGGGGGGCAATCAATGCCCCCCTAAATGCCCTGACTGCCCCACCAAACACGATGGCATGCAAAACAACCCAAGATATTTCAAATTAAAGAGCTTCTATTTAAAAGGATTTGAAACACTACTACTGCTGCTACTAACTAACTACAGCTGTGGCACCACTAAACCAACAGCATTTCATCAGAAAACTCTCTGAGTCAGACCTTTAGCTTTATGCATGCTGCGTGTCTGTTGCAACTTCAACAACAACTGATGTTATTATTGATGCTTATGCTAACATAAGTCCTGTAACCGAAAATGGTATGGGTGCGCCTTCCTCGCCCGTGTCGCTTCGCGCCACGGGCGAGGAAGCCGCCCCCATACCATTTTCTCCTGCCCTCCCCAATTGGGAAATGTTACATCCGCCCCTGATAGTGGAATTTATTGTCACACAGAATGCTGTGTGCCGTGGAGCAGAGCGGAGCGTCTCTCTTCAACATGACTGTCAGGGTCGCTCTAGTTCAGTAACCTTGGCTGCGAGGGCGGTACAGCATGACAGAAGTGCTATTCAACGTTTTTCAGGCCAAGGACCCCCCTTGTAGCTGACTGAGACTACATACTGTGTGATCGTCGTCGTCGTTGTTGTTGTTGTTTTTGGACGTGTTTGACAGCATTATCGTTGTTGTGCAAATTATTTGTTTATTTTTATTATTATTATTTTTTATGTTGGTTGTTTTACATACTATTATTATTTTTTTTGTTTTGTTTTGTTTTGAGTTGTTATTTTCAGACACTTAAAGGGGAACTCCACCCATTTTCAACATTCTAATATGTCATTAGTATACCCTAGAGGTGCTGGGTGGACATGATGAAAAAAGTTCCCCCCGTAGATCTGATATATATTTTTTAATGGTGAAAATGACACTATTTGACACTTGATCATTGTAGTTTCTGACACTAGATTCTAGTTTCTGATGCTAGATTCTGACAGATTCTGACTGATTCTAGAAAAATCTGTTCCGTGATGCTTAAAATATGTCATGCCAACCCCCCAGACCCCCCCGGAAGCAACGATTTTAGTTCAAAATATTTGCTTCCGAAAGAACATGTATTCAAAGATTTGCATCACATTTTCACAATTTTTCAAAAATATCAGAGCTACAAGCTCACAGCGCGCCACTCGGTGGCGCGCTGTGAGCTTGTAGCTCTGATATTTTTCAATAGCTTAAGTGTAACATAATGCTTTGAACACCAAAACGTGTTCAGTACACAAAGGGTTAAAGGGATATTTAAAAAATTAAAAGGGTTTAAAAAATTGTGGGTAATTTTATCATCTACTCAGGCTCATGTGAACACCTTCATACAGTTTTAAATTAAGCCCCCCCCCCTCCTTCTTATTATCTCATTATAACTTTAAACTGGATTTTAGCCATGGTAGATTCATCAAAAACATATTTTTCTAGCGACGGATCATGTCAAAACAAAATATTGTTTTGGAAAATGCAGCAGCTCGCTGTGCTCCACATCTGCGAGCAAGAAAGAATAAAACAATATTTAAAATAAATAAATAAATACATGAAAACACTAAATACCCCCCAACCCCCTCCCCTCACGTATTAGAATGACACTATCAGTCACCAGAAAAAAAAAAAAGATATTTTCAATGAATCAAAAGGATATAAAAAAAAAAACTGTTTGGGCTTCGGGAGGAAGAAGAGCCTTTCGTCCAATCAGGATGAGAGGAGGGGCCTTCCTTCCTCCAGTCAGGATCGAGTGGGGGTGGGGCCAAATCACTCACGCCACCGAATGCCCCTAAAAGGGGAATTCCACCCATTTTCAACATATTTTCTGAGAGCGTACAAATGCAACCAAATGAACCCTAACGGGTTCATTTGGTTCCATTTGTACGCTCTCAGAAAAAAGAAGCGTCTAAAGAAATCCATTACCATGGTGAAAATACATCTTGATGATGTCATCAAGATGTTTCACCATGTTGGTGGTTTTCTTCAGACCTCCATTTCTTGGGAACACAAAATGAGTGAACTTTTTTATCATGGCCAGCCAGCACCTCTCGGGTATACTAATGACATATTAGAATGTTGAAAATGGGTGGAGTTCCCCTTTAAATTTAGTCGTTCTGAAAGCTAGATATGTTCAGTGGATTTTCACCACTGAAAACAAATGAAAAGAATAGAACAAGTCTCTTTCACGCAGCGATTGGCCAACCCCCCCATAGAGAGGAGACTACAGGGGACGCTTTGGGTGAAAAGCTGTGTAATCAGACTGTGGTAGAAGTGACAGTTGGACGTACACTTTGCTTCTTGGGTTTCAGAAGACTGTGGTGTTGACATGCGGCGATGGAAGCCAGGGGCAGATCTAGGCATTGGCATGGGGGGGGGGGGGCACCAAACAGGATGGCATGCAAAACAACCCAAGATATTTCAAATTAAACTGCTTATATTAAAAAAAAAAAAAAGAAAGAAAACAAACACTACTACTGCTACTAAGTAACTACAGCTGTGGCACCACTAAACCAACAGCATTTCATCATTGAAAACAGAAAACTCTCTGAGTCAGACCTTTAGCTTTATGCATGCTGCGTTGTTGTTGCAACTTCAACAACAACTGATGTTATTATTGATGCTTTACTTGACTAATAAAAGTCCTGTAACCTGAAATGGTATGGGCGCAACTTCAGCCGCCCCCATAGCATTTTCTCCTGCCCCCCAATTGGGAAACATCCGCCCCTGTCAGGGACCACCATGTCATGTAGAATGCCAATCCTTTCCACGCCAGCATTCTTTTCTTTTCTTTTTTTTTTTACTTGAATGTAGTATTTTGCATTGAACAAATTTGTTTTAAATCCATATTACACCACACCACATCTCCACTCACTATAAAGAGCGCAGACACACGTTGCTGCTTCATGGAGTGGTTGCAGCACCGCTCAAAAACAACTCGCCTGTCGATTGACGACAGGGGCGGATCTAAGCATGGGCATGGGGGGGGGGGGCTAAATGCCCACTACTACTGCTGCTAACTAACTACAGCTGTGGCACCACTAAACCAACAGCATTTCATCATTGAAAACAGAAAACTCTCTGAGTCAGACCTTTAGCTTTTATGCATGCTGCGTGTCTGTTGCAGCTTCAACAACAACTGATGTTATTATTGATGCTTAATTGCGTAATAAAAGTCCTGTAACAGAAAATAGTATGGGTGTGACTTCTTCGCCCGTGGCGCGAAGCGACACGGGCGATGAAGCTGCACCCATACCATTTTCTCTTGCCCCTCCAACATGTTCTCTTGCCCCCCCAAATGGGACATGTTACATCTGCCCCTGATTGAGCAGATCCATATACAAGTGAAGAAAAACAAGTGCACTACTAGTTGGTCTGGTGTGTCTATAGGCTTTGACTGCGTCTCAAGTATACTTGACATTACTGTCGAGGACACCGTCGAACGCCATCCATTTCAGCATTGTATGAAGACTGTAGGATAGTAGCCTGACACTCCGAACAGCCTGACAGTCTGAATTATCATTGCGTTTCACTTCATTATTCAGTCTGAAAGCCCCTCTCAGCGACTGCAGTTGGGCGTTGTCAAACTAGCAGTCTTCGGTGATGGGTTCACATCAGAACAGTCCTTCTCATCACTGTAGGCTACTATATTTTTAGCAAACAAATTAAAACAACAATTTTATCATCATATCATATCATATCCAGTGTTGGGCAGTAACGAATTTTAGATTACATATTACTGTAATATTATTAGTTTTGCTCCAAAAAGTAAAGTAACGAGATTACTCTGCCAAAAAGGGTAATAAGTAGTAATGCATTACTTTGCAAGTAACGCCAAGTTACTTGTTTAAAATGAGCTTGTTGTTGCATGCAAAAATAGAACGGATTTACAAGCTATCGACAGGTACTGTAAAATGTCAGAGACAAATTTCGAAATCTGGTTTTGTTATTTGCAGGTCTGTTTTGTGATTCAAGGTTAAAACATTCCCATTGCTTCTCTCTGCTCCTTTTATTTTTATTCATTTTTTTTTATGAAGAAAGACATTTACAATGTCGGATTTTGTTGGCTTTGTTTTCAGGTGCAGTTTGTGTAAACTGATGCCCATGTGTTGAAACAGCTCCGGCCCTCAACTTTTTTTTTCTTTTTTGGCCCACTGTGCATTTGGGTTTGACCAGTATGGATGTCATCGGTGAGCAAAAAAAAAAGTGTGATCTTTCTGACAAAATGTCCGGAGGTCGGAGACAGTATGAACAGGCCTCAAGACAGTACAGTACTGCAGAGACTCACAATGTGCATGGGTAGGGGGATGCAATACCTTGAATTCGCTACAATTCTTTGGGGGGAAAACAGCCCAAAATGGTCCCCAGAGAAAAGCTTGATTTACCATAATGTTAGTTTAAATGGATATTCCACTTTCAAAGAAATAAAAATTTAAAAAAGGTCATTTTATGGTCCACTCGGTCTCATGTCAACACACCAGATTGGAGTTCTCAAACTCTGCCCAAACCCGACCAGGCCCGGCCCGACCCGACATTTTAGGGTTGGGCTCGGGCCTAAAATATATGCTAATCAGTAGGGCCTTGTCGGGCTTAGGGCTCGCCATGAAAAAAATATATTTATTGAATTATTTTATTTCGTTAAAAATAATAGTTCCGATCTGTCTGCCTGTGTATTTATCTATTATGAAGATGGTGCTGACTGGCATTTCACTTTTACTCTGTGTTGACCTCTAAAATTCTCCTCAAACCCGACCAGGCCCGATCAAATGAATAAAACAATATTTTAAAAACAAACGAAAACTATAAATGAAATTCCACAGCCCCTCTCGCGTATAGGAGGACAATATCAGTCACCTAAAAAAGATGGGTAGTTTTTGAATAATCCGTCATGGTTAAAATGGAGTTTTAAGTTATAATGGGTTTGTATAGGAAGGAGGCGGATACGCTAAAATGAGCATCAGATATCTAAATACTGAAAGGAGTAACTTATAAACTGTCTGGTGTGTTCGCATGAGACTGAGTAGACCATAAAATGACCAAAAGTTTTTTTTTTGAAAGTGGAATACGCCAATGCTCTGCGATGTTTAGCTGAAACTGACTCGATTGTAAGGAATATGCTAATCAATCTGGGGGAAAAATGATTAAACAATTAAACAGGACACGGCCTGTGTTTGTTTCTAGCGTATGAAAACTGTGAATAAACAATAACGCGGAAAGACAGAAGCGCTAATAAGGTCCTTTCAGGTTCGGAACCGGAGCGGCGAGAGAGAGATAGTCTCGCACGCCACAAAACAAATTAAGGATGAATCGTCTAGACAGATTTCCTTCTTCGAGGGTTTTTTTTTTTTTTTTCACACTCGACCACATGCTGAAGCGATGATGAGGACACAATGTTTAATCATAAGACCATCCTCGGTGCCATCTGACAACACTTATGATGGTCTCATGACCAGGAAAACATTTGTCCTCCTAACAATTGGGCACTTTGGGCACTTTATGTGGTTGGAGCACGTAAAAATAATGAAAACAAGGTTATTTTTGTACTAGTCTCTGTCTGGGAGAAGAACAGCCATAATTCATGCTGTTGTTGTGAAAAGCCTTCCACCATTGACTCGTGCCACTTAACCTTTTGGAGACTAATAGTGCCTCTTAACCCCCGGACTTTAATCCTTTAAGGAATTGTGTATAGCAGGGGTTTTCAACAGGTGGTCTGGGGACCACCCGTGGTCCTTGAGAGGGTTCCAGGTGGTCCCCAGGCTAAACGATGGAGAGTTGATTAACCAGACGTAACTCTTTGAGAGCGGAAAGTTGGTTAACCAGATGTAACTCTTGAGAGCGTAAACATGAAACATGTTTCATGCTTCATGTTTAACCTCACAAGAGTTAAAATATTCATCTTCTAAAATTAGCCCCAAGTCTACACAACTAGAGAATGTAGAAGATGAATGGTCATTTTGATCTGTATGTTGGACTGTTTGGTTTCACAAATCCAACCTGATATTGTGGATAAAAGCAAAATAAATCTTTAGTTTTGGGGGTCTGTGGGGGCTAAAATGCCATCAAATGGTGGTCCTCCGTGGCTCAAATGGTGAATAAACAGTGGGCCCTGGGATCATAAAGGTTGAAAACCCCTGGTATATAGTGATTGGCTCTGTCTGTACACTGACTGTGTAACTGTGAAGTTTTTATTACAACCTCTGCACCTTTAGGCTTTTACTTCCTTCCTTATATTACTTTCCTGTCTCTCTTGTCCTGTCTTGTCACAGAGGAGAAAGGGAGTTATGATAGTATGGGAACAATAAAACCTTGAATGGCCAGGAAAAGGTCACCTAAGGATGCAGTTTCTTCTTGACATGTCAAAAACAAACGCGTCTCTTTGGACTCCTTGTACATGAATCATGATTGAGTTGAAACAAGAGTCTGTCCGTTTGATTTTTGTAAATGCCAGAGTACCAACAAACCCAAACAGAGTTGTGCCTGTGTCAGTTATCTTAGTGTGATCCTGGGCTCTACACACCAGGGGTGGATCTAACATTTCCCAGTTGGGGGGGGAGGAGAAAATGTTATGGGGGCATAAAGCTAAAGGTCTGACTCAGAGAGTTTTCTGTTTTCAATGATGAAATGCTGTTGGTTTAGTGGTGACACAGCAGCAGGGGCGGATTGGCCTGTGCCACCTAGTGGCCTGGCCAGGTTTTTTTTTTTTTTAAGTCCAGGGCAGGCCAGGGTGCCAGGGTGCCAGGCCCAGGCCAGGCAAACTAGTGCGCTCGCGCTGCTGGAGGCAGTGTTGCCAACTGCCAAGATCCAAAATGCACTAGTGGCACTTCCAAAATGCACTAGAATGTGCTAGATGCTCGCCTGGAACATACAGATCAAAATGACCATCAATCTTCTACATTCTCTAGTTGTGTAGACTAAGTTGGGCTAATTCACATGATGAATATTTTAACTCTTGAGGGTGTAAAAATGAAACCAAATGGACCCGCAAGGGTCCATTTGGTTTCATTTTTACGCTCTCAAAGAGTTACATCTGGTTAACCAGCTGAGGCTGGTACCCAGGTGAGGCAACAGCACTCCTCTTGTTAGCCATATAGGATAAATGCACTACCATTGTATCACTACTCTGCCCCCAACACTATATTCCAGGAAAGAAATTAAAACAACAACAATTTCATCATCATTTCATATCCCACTGAATGCTTTGAGATGTCCAAAACTGAAATGTCTAGGGTTAGGGTTAATTCAGTGGTAAATGGACCGCAGTTTTGTAGAAATGCAGAAGAATAAATGCCAGCACTCATTACATGTCCTTTTCCCTTGATTGTATTTACATATCTCTGATGAACAGAGGAGCGCTGACATTTTCTCTTACATTATCGAGCCTCGCACCTAGAAGGGCTTTCTGAACCTCGAGTGTTGTGGGTTATCTGCAGTACTCGTCTTCTACGTTTACATAGCCCTGTTCTCCAAAGCGATTACACCCTCACCCAGGGGCGGATTGGCCATCTGGAGTACAGGGAGTTTTCCCGGGGGCCTGTGCCACCTAGTGGCCTGGACAGTTTTTTTTTTTTTTTTTTCAGGGCAGGCCAGGGTGCCAGGGTGCCAGGGTGCCAGGCCCAGGCCAGGCAAACTAGTGTGCTCGCGCTGCTGGAGGCAGTGTTGCCAACTGCCAAGATCCAAGTGGAAGTGGCACTTCCAAAATGCACTAGAATGTGCTAGATGCTCGCCTGGAACATACAGATCATAAATGACCATTAATCTTCTACATTCTCTAGTTGTGTAGACTAAGTTGGGCTAATTCACATGATGAATAATAACCAGCTGCCCCCCCCTCCCCCAGGGGCGGATTGTGCCAATCCGCCCCTGCCCTCACCCATTCACACACTGATGGTGAGGTAAAACCATGCAACGCCAGGGCCGGATCTATAGGCATGGGCAAGGTGGGGGGTGGGGGGGGGGTTGTGCTCCCTAAATGCCCTGACTGCCCCCCCACCAAACATGATGGCCTGCAAACAACCCACGTTTCAAATATGTTTCAAAGTAAAATGCTTACAATATATTTAAAATGATTTGAAACAACCAGTGTTGGGACATGTGCACTACGTAACTTAATATATTACATAATATATTACCAAAATGCAGTAACTTGTAATATAAATATATTACTTAACTAAAACAATCTAATATATTATACTTTTCTTTCTGCATTACGGTATTACTTTCAATATTACTTTCTGTAAATCTGTCTCATTGAAAATGTTCTTGTGAAATTTTCTTGACACAGTTAAACAATTACTTATTTTCTATAATTTGTCATCAAATTATTTATTCAGGTGGACATTTTTTCAAGTTGATTTCATATGGATTTGGCCAGATAGCCAAGTGTGCTTTCTTTATTGTAGGTGTGCCACTGGCCTACGCAATATTTGATTAATAGTGACACTAAATAATTAATTATATATTTTGTACAACGTTTTTCTTTTAAGTAATATGTAATAGTAATATTAATATATTACACTTGCTCAGACAGTAATATTGTAATATAATATATTGCTTTAAAATGAAGGTAATAAGTAATAAGTAATATATTAACAAGGTAAAGTAATATTCCCAACACTGGAAACAACACTACTGCTACTAAATAACTACAGTTGTGTCACCACTAAACCAACAGCATTTCATCATTGTAAACAGAAAACTCTCTGAGTCAGACCTTTAGCTTTATGCATGCTGCGTGTCTGTTGCAACTTCAACAACAACTGATGTCATTATTGATGCTTTACTTGCCTAATATAAGCTCCTGTACAAGATATAAATCTTGTGGGTCACAGAACTAAAAAAATCATTCATACCATTTCCGCCTGCCCCCCCCATTTGGGAAATGTTACATCCGGGCCTGCGCGAGGCTCATCTGGAACAGTTAGGCGTACATTGTTTTGCTAAGGACACTTCTACACAGTCAGGAGGAGGAGTACGTGATCCAACTTTGGAGCCTACGGATTCCTCGTGTAGAATTACAAATGAAATGATCGTCACTTCCAAGGTCACAAATAAGACCAGTGTTGTAGTGGGACTTTTAGAATGGGGTGGGGCGCCTCTTAAAGGGGAATTCCACCAATGTTCTTTTTTTTCCCCTTAGAGCGTACAAATGTGAACCAAATGGACCCTAGCGGGTCCATTTGGTTCCATTTGTATGCTCTCAGAAAAAAAGATGGTGAAACACATCTTGATGATGTCATCAAGATGTATTTCACCATGCTAATGTTTTTTTTTTTCAGACCTCCACTTCTAGGAAACACATACTGGGGGAACTTTTTTTTTTTTACCATGTCCACACAACATCAGGTATATTAATGACATAGTAAAATATTGAAAACGAGTAGAATTCCCCTTTACGACACGTGCATTTGCATGCGCATTTGCGTGCACCTGCGCAACACACACAGACAGGCTATTAAAACAAGTATATACAGATAAATATTTGAGATGTGAAACTACTACAACCCTGTACTGTGTCGGCTTCACTGAAGCATATACATCAACGCATGTTCACCCGGCATTCATTGTCTAGAAAAAACATATTCCATTTTTGGTAAGCCCTGCTGCTGCCAACACGGATTACAAGTGGAGCTTTAGGGGGGCTTGTTTCCAGCTGTTGTGGAATGTGCTAAAATAAAGGATAAGATATCCCATAAACCAAGGTGGATTAAGATTTAGTTGTGTAACACCCAGATACTTTTTTTTTCCTTCTTCCCCCATGCCTTTTGACAGTGGAGAAACAAAGCAAACTACACCAGTGGGCTAGGAACCTAGAGGGGCCTCATAATACCGGTATATATCTGCTAAGACATGAATAGTATGTGCTATCGTATAAACCAATTAAGAACCGTGTGTATTATTGCGACAAAAGCAACAAATATAAAAAGGGACAAGCGGATTCCTGGTAGGAATTTGTCTCAAAAGCTTGCACAGAAAAAATATGGAGGCTTCGGTTTCTCTCCGTTTCCACGTTCGTGGGTGGAAGAGTTTCGTGGAGCATTTCAGTGTAACGGTTAACTCCGGAGCCAAGAGAAAGTGTCACGTCCGTGATGGAGGCTCAGACACACGACAGGTCGGGTCGCTTTCATTTATCGTGCATAATTAATCAACGCCCCCATTATGAGGGTTCAGTGTTTGGAAACTATACAGAAAATGATTGAACGCTGAATATTTTATGAATACATCATTGGTTTTTAGAGCCATTGCTGTAGAATGGGTGGCGTGAATGCACATGACACAAAACCAGCCCTGGGGAAACAATCTATATGGGTTCATTGTAATCTGATAATAACGCTGTGTGTAAGGAATCATAATGCTATACAGTAGGGATGTCCCGATACTGTATCGTATCGGGAAAAGTCGGTTCGGCCCTTTTTTTTAATCATATCAGTTCATATCGGTATCGGCAAATACTGTATCGATACCAGAAAAGTATTGGCCCTCATTTGTCATTATCAGCCGATTCTGTATTGGTAAATATACCAGTCTAACCAGTGATCAGACACAGTGGTAAGGGTTTGACACTATGGCAGGTAAATAAATGTTGTGGAATTTGCTTTGGAGTTGCCCAAGTGCACATTTAAGTGAGGAGTGCTATTCTAGTCTGCTAAATCACTCTGCTATTTGGTGGACTTCATATAAGATTTTTTTCTTGGGACTTTTTTTTTCTTTATCTGATCGGGAATAATTATTGGGAATGATCAGGATTGTATCAGGAGCAAAAAAAAGTGATAGGATCGATGGGGGGGCGTGCACCGGGAATCCATTTTTGGATGTATGCATTCAATTTTTTGATGCTGCTAAATAAATATTTGACGTTTTTCAGAAAACTTATGTTAGGCCTAAATGGTTAAAAGGATCCCCAGGCTAATAAGCCTCATATGGATAAATACATTATACTTCTCTTCTCTATAACTAGAATTGAACGTTTACAACACATATAATAATGTTCTTTAGGTTAAAAATAGTCAATATTTTTATCCCTTGGTATGACAAGACACGAGGTTTTCTTCTTACCTGGGGCTCCAAAATGCTTAGAAACGCTACGCCACTGACCATTGCACATATACTGTATATTTTGTTAACGTGCAAAAACGTGGTAAAAATCATCCAAATAAATGAAACACAACAACAAATGAACATGAGACATTTTCATTGTGCAGCTATGGCAGCAAGTGCAGCAAGTGCAAAAAAGCAAAAAAAAAAAAAAAAAAAAGCAACAATGAAAGTGTTCCACTCACCACCAACACAAATATCATGGGCCCCTGATAGATGTAATCTGTGTAGACTCCAGATCGCTTGCCAAACCAGCATCTGAAAAACAGGGTAGAGCAGTCTAATTTGTGTCTTTTAATAGTCAGTCGGAGGAGGCAGGCAAACACAACACATTTGAGTACGAGTCGTTAACAAAACTAATGTAGACACTGGGGTAATTAAAGCAGATTGTGTTGGCCGTTTGCATGTTTGGATTTGAAACAGCTGAAATCAGGGCCGGATCTAGGCATGGGTAATGGGGAGGGCAGTGCAACCCTAAATGCCCTGACTGCCCCTGCACCAAACATGATGGCATGCACACAAATGCACATTTCAAAGATATTTCGAATTAAAGTGCTTAGAATCAAAATGATTTGTAACACAATGCCACTATCTACAATTGCCATACTGTACCACTAACACCAACAGCATTTAATCATTGAAAACAGAAAACTCTCTGAGTCAGACCTTTAGCTTTATGCATGCTGCGTGTCTGTTGCAACTTCAACAACAACTGATGTTATTATTGATGCTTATTTGACTAACATAAGTCCTGTAACTGAAAATGGCATGGGTGTGGCTTCATCATTCGCACCACGGGCGGTGAAGCCGCACCCTTACCATCGAATGTTACATTCGGGCCTGGCTGAAATGAGTATTATTAGTATTCCAATATGAATCAAAGGGGGAGTTGTTAAACTGGCATACCAAATTCCTTCAACCCAGAACAAGCACATGAACCTACGTTGACGTGCGAATTGGTAATTTGCTCAAAACCTGACTTATGAACTTCATCACATCTCAGATTTTTGCCGACATGATTCACTTCAATCAGGATGACACATTCGATTTTGAATAAGCCAAATGTACAGTAATCCACTTATAGTGCCGATATTGGCTGGGTTATCACCCATTTAATTGGCTCTTAATATCAATCATTGTGAACACTGGCAATTAAACTGGCTGGTGTGTGTAATTAAGAATCATCTGTAGGGCTAATGTAAATGTGATTACAGTGCGGGGATATTAAAGGTCGTCTCGTCTCTATTTAATCCAATACGGATTGACTTTGCCGCCGTCCTTCATGATGAAGGCTTGCATCAGTCTCAGAGCGGGGCTTGACGCGTGTCAAAGGGACAACGTCAAAGCACTTACTTCTCATTGTCGTAGTACAACTTCCCAATCGCCCACGCCACAATTATGGGAAACGGAATACCTGCAATGGGAGGGAATGGACAAAATAAGAAAGAGAGAGAGAGAGAAAGAGAAAGTGACAAACGTGCCCAAGGACAGAAATTGCATAATGGCACTCTGGGGATTTCGCTATAAAAAAAAGAATCCACGTTTTTTATTTATTTATTTTTTGTCCTGTCAAATGCAATTGTGTGCCGAGATGCGTTCCGCAGATGCGAGGCGGGGCCTGTCAATCAACCGCTGGAGCATTTGTGTGCGAATGAATGCGACGCGAACTCGGGTTGAAGATAAGTGGACTGTTTTTTTTTGTCTTTCTGTTCTGCTTAATTGTTTAAAACGGTACAATGAAGCCTGAATCATACTTCATCCTTACGACGGTATATCTTGCATTGTTGTGCAGGAAATAGGCCGCGGTGCCTATGAAACGAAACAAAACGCAGAGCATCTCTGACAGGTTGTGAGGCGCGCAGCTTGGGCTATTTTTGGCACGCGGCACCGTCCCGCGAGAGAGCATAAATTTGGCATTAGGGCAGCTAAACTGCCGGGAAGAGCGCTGCCAGCCCCTCCTTGTCAGCCAAGTGGGTTTTTTTGGATGCTAGGTGCGATGTGTTGCATTGCAACTGCATGCGTTCCATATTGTACTGTCAAAAACCTCTGGGAAATGTAATCGCGCCGGCCCAGACCGCTTCAATTGGTCGGGGTTTAAAGAAAAAAATAAATATATAAAACAAAAAATCGCCACAGATTCTCCATAGCGTGTTCTCGAATCTCGTTTTCCCCTTTCATGTGTGCCTTATTCCTGCCATATGGTCCGCATCCACACATCCATCCATACGGTGCCACGGTTCAGACGGTGGCTGAAGCTAGGGAAAAAAAGCGAGGAAAATGGAAATTGATCACGTTCTCGTCTCCTTTCACACCGACGCCAAAGAGATCTGCCATCTCCACGCTCACATCTGTCACTTTCGCTAGCTAGAGTTCACACTGCCTTGAGGCGAAGTGTGGGGGGGGTGACTGAAACCCAGCTGGCACAATACACTAATCTCGGCACAGCATAGTTTAATCTGACAGAGTGAAAAGGGGTATTAGCCAACGCCGCGCACTAATACGTTTCCAGTTGCTATCAAAGGAAATCCTCGCCGCTCCGGCAAAAAGTCAGCCTTTTTTCCGGGGGAGAAAAACTTGAGAGGGGGGGGACCCTCGCGGGCCCTACGAGGTCATGACGTGTCATCGATGCATCAAAGATAGGTCGGGGGTTCAGTTCGCTTTTTTCCCTGAGAGCCAGCCAAAGCAGTCCTCGCCCCGCGACGCCCGTCGCGCCACTTTTATAACGGTCGCGACCGTCTTGCATAACAATAGTGACTGTTTTGTATAGCAGTCGACAATTTTGCATAACAGTGGCGACTGTTTGGCGTAACGGTCGCGACTGTATTACATAACAGTAGGTTTTCCCTACTAAACCTAAACCTAACCTCTGACCCTAAACCAGTGGTCAGCAACCTGCGGCTCCAGAACACAGCCCTAGTGGCTCAGTGGCTGTAGCATTATTACATTATTACATACACACACTGGGGTGATCCACACCAAAATAATATAAACATTTCAGTCACCCAAAACGCGTTGCGCTGTCTGACAGTTGCCAGTTAAAGTAGCACTTGGCCATGTCAAAAAAGCCCAGCAGTTATCAGAGGTGGAGCTTTCAATCTGAACCACCCATTTTCAAAAGGTTTACTCAGTTTACTATGTCATTAATATACCTTAGAGATGTTGTGTGGACTAGAAATGGAGTTCTGTAAAACTCCTTTATTTTTTTTTTAGAAACTCCATTTCTGAAGAAAGGTTGTGTTTCACCATGTTAATGATTTTTCTTTGAGGACCTTTTTTTCTGAGAGCGTGCAAATGGAACCAAATGGACCCGCCAGGGTCCATTTGGTTCACATTTGCACGCTCTCAGGAAAAAAATAAATAAAATGCGGCTCCAGACAGATTTTGAATTTAATTTTGGGTCGAAAATGGCTCTTTCAACATCTTGGGTTGCCGACCCCTGGCCTAAACCTAAACCTGACCTCAACCTTAACCCTCGATCATTATGCAAACCATCGCGACCGTTATGCAAAACGGTCGTCTGTTATGCAAAACCGTCAGTATTGTTGTGCAAAAGGGTCGCGACGGCCGTCGCAGACGAGGATCGCTTTTGCCCCTATTCTCTTAACAGTTCAAACACGGAAAAATAAACTTGCTAAATCTCATGAAAGGTGTCGTTATCAGTGTTGGGAATATTACTTTACCTTGTTAATATATTACTTATTAATCATTACCTTCATTTTAAAGCAATATATTAATATATAATATAATATGTAATGTAATATATATAATATATTACAATATTACTGTCTGAGCAAGTGTAATATATTAATATTACTATTACATATTACTTTAAAAAACTTTTTACAAAATATATAATTAAATATTTAGTATCTCTATTAATCAAATATTGCGTAGGCCAGTGGCATACCTAACACAGGAGTTAAATGTATCCCTTGAATTTATGGAAGCCAGTAAATAATTTGATGACAAATTATAGAAAATAAATAATTATTTAACTTCTGCAGTTGTAAAGATAATTTCACAAGAACACTTGCAACGAGACAGATTGACAGAAAGTAATACAGAAAGTAGTGCAGTAATGCAGAAAGAAAAGTATAATATATTAGATTTTTTTTGTTGAGTAATATATTTATATTACAAGTTACTGCATTTTGGTAATATATTATGTAATATATTAAGTTACGTATTGCACATGTCCCAACACTGGTTGTTATGTGGTATGATAATAACATCATGTCATCATGAAAAGCGCCTCGTTGTCATGCAAATCGCAGCTCCACTTTCACATGTGGAGTGGCCAGCGAACAAAAGACCACACGATGAAGTGAGTCGTGACAGACTGACAGGTGAGTGCAGTCTACAGTACTGTACGTACACCAGCCGATGCAGATGAACATCCACTTGCGCAGCTTGTCGGTGGAGTAGGTGAGCACGATGGCCGTGTGCAGGTAGCAGCCCTCGCCGAACATCCAGAAGAAGTTGGTGGAGTGGAAGTAGTTGAAGGCGGCCGTGACCAGACGGCACCAGATCTGCAGGAAAAAAAGGGAGCGGATCGATTTGCAAATCATGCGTTCAGCTCCGACACCTCGTAATTAGGTTAACGCTTAAACCAGTCTGAACTGAAAGATTATTCAAAGATGTGTGCCGCACTTTCGCCGTTTTCAAAAATATCAGACCTCTGATATTTTTCACTATCTAAACTAATGTTAATGATGCTATGTAATGCGTGGCACGCTATGAGCTTGTAGATCTGATATTTTTCACTAACTAAACTGATGTTGATGATGCTATGTAATGCTAATAATGCTAACTAATGCTAATAATGCTTAAGTGACGCTAATGGTAAGTATTGCTAATAATGCCAAGTAATGCGAATAACGCTAATTGATGCTAACAATGCTAAGTAAGTAATGCTGGTAATGCTAAGCATTGCTAATGCTAAGTAATGCTAATGCTAGTAAATGCTACCCATGCTAATAATGCTAAGTGATGCTAATGGTAATAATTGATGCTAACAATGATAAGTAAGTAATGCTGCCAATGCTAAGTAAGTAGGGCTAATAACGCTAAATAATGCTAATGCTAAGTAATGCTAATGCCAAGTAATGCTATTGCTAATAATGTTAAGTAATGCTAATTATGCTAAGTAATGCTCATAACGCTTAGAAGACCCAACGGCGCACACGGCCAATGTCGGTTAATTTGCCTATTGCGTCAAACAATGCCCTGTGGCAAAAGGAAGATGAAAGGCCTCCTCATGTTCCTTGTTCAGTAATCGGTTGTTAATATAGCCTGGGAAAAAACTGGGTCAGACTGGTGGTGGTGGTGGAGGCGCCTGATGGGATGATCGATGGGAAATAATACACTCTAGATAATTGAAAACCTGAGGACACAACATTGGCCTTTTGTTTCGTTTCGCCGCGTGGCGTGCAGAATTCAGTGAAAAACGGGGACGATTCCATTCATGTGAGAGGATGCGATTTTATCTTCCATTCACAAAGAATTCAGCCACGGCGATCTTTAATCTGACACGGTTCTTGCAGATAAACTGTTTATTGGTAATTCTGCTATCTCCACAGTCTGGCCGCGATGTGGGCAGACACAACAATGTGACTATATGTCAAGTGGTCCAATAAGTATTGGAGGGGCCGTGTTTGACGTCCACAGACCCCCCAAGGCCAACAGAACACAGTGCGGGGAAGTGGATGAGCGACACTCCATGCCCTCCCTCAATAAGTGTCTCACTCCAGTAGCCCTTGAGCAAAATAACAGCCCCTTATTCCACAACCGCTGCAGTGTTTGAGTGTTGGGTGAGCAAAGCTCTACCCCAACCCTCATTAAAGGGGGGAGCTCCATCGTGAATTTTAAAATCCACTTGATTATACAAATGTTGCAAAGTGGGTCTTTTTTACCCACTGAAGCCTAAACCATCACTCAGGTCATTGGCTCTCAGGATGGTAGAGACCTGCGCAGTGACGTCCAGAAGTGTTTTCCCCATTCATAAATGCCCTAAATGCCCCCCTAAATGCCCTGACTGCCCCACCAAATATGATGGCATGCAAAACAAGCCAAATTTCAAAGATATTTCAAATTAAAGTGCTTATATTTAAAATGATTTGAAACACTACTACTGCTACTAACTAACTACAGCTGTGTCACCACTAAACCAACAGCATTTCATCATTGAAAACAGAAAACTCTCTGATCAGTCAGACCTTTAGCTTTAGGCATGCTGTTGTAACTTCAACAACTGATGTTACTTATTATTGATGCTTACTTGCCTAATATAAGTCCCGTGCAAAATACTGTAACCTTGTTGTTTGGTATGGGTGCGGCTTCATTGCTCGGGCGATTCTCGAGCTTTACGCAGCATGCATAAAGCTAAAGGTCTGAGTCAGAGAGTTTTCTGTTTTCAATGATGAAATGCTGTTGGTTAAGTGGTGCTGCAATTGTAGTTAGGTAGTAGCAGTAGTGTTTCAAATCATTTTAACTATAAGCACTTTAATTTGAAATATCTTTGAACTTTGGGCTGCTTTGCATGACATCATGTTTGGTGGGGTAGCCAGGGCATTTAGGGGGGCATTAACCGCCCCCCCGCCCTCCCCATGCCCATGCCTAGATCCGGCCCTGTTAACAAGTCTACTGGACTCAGCACTGTTCAGGGTTGAACTCAGAGAGAGTCCGGTGTGCTGGAGGTGCGGTGAGGACCCTGGTACACTTATTCATGAGTTATGGGAGTGCCCTAGGGTACAGACGCGATGGTGTGCCCATCCATGAGAATAAAATGCAAATTACACACCAGGAAAGTCCCTACACACCTTCTCTGTTTATTCTGGGTGATCCATGGCCATTAAAGCACCTCTTTGTGCCTCTAGCTGGACTAAAGATGGGAAGTCCGAGGGTTTACCTCCGGTGCAAGCTCTGGTCCAGAGCTCCACTGCTTCATGATGTAAAATGAATGTAACACATTGTTTTACTTTCTCAACTCAAGTGATTTACGTTGTACTTCTCATTTTACTGTGGAAGCAGTGCATAGAGCAAAAAAACCGAGCTCTAATAATGCAATCAGGTTTGAATGCACACAGTTTCGTCTTTGCATTTGTATCTTGCTATTAATCATGACTTTTGAAGGAAAATTACTTTTGCTGTAAAGTAATTTACTGCATGTCGAGGGTGCGAGCCTCTGGACTGTGTGTGTGTCAGCCAGTCCAATCTTTTTGGAGTGACGCCGAGATCGAAAAGTGGTATATGGTATGCCGCTAGTGCCTCAGCGGCATATGCCGGTGGCCCAGCGGCATATACCGGTGGCATATGCCGGTGGCCCAGCGGCATATACCGGTGGCATATGCCGGTGGCTCAGCGGCATATGCCGGTGGCATATGCCGGTGGCCCAGCGGCATATACCGGTGGCATATGCCGGTGGCTCAGCGGCATATGCCGGTGGCATATGCCGGTGGCCCAGCGGCATATGCCACTATGCCTAACCCTAACCTAACCCTAACCCTAACCTAACCCTAACCCTAACCTAACCCTAACCCTAACCTAACCCTAACCCTAAAACGAGCGGCATTTGCCGTTGGGAAATGGTATGTACCGGTGGAACACAAGCGGCATACCACTCTAGAACCGGCATATGGCGCTGAGCCACCGGCATATGCCGCTGAGCCACCGGCATATGCCGCTGAGGCACTAGCGGCATACCATATACCACAGCTGTTTTATGGATGTTTTCGATCTCGGCGCCCAATCTTTTTGACACCAGGGCCCACTATTTATTCGGCATTTAAGCCACGGACCACCATTTGAGGATTTTAGCCCCACAGACCCCAAGACTGAAGATTCATTTTGCTTTTGTCCACAATTCCAGGCTGGATTTGAGAAACAAAACAGTCAAACATACAGATGACCATTAATGACCAAAATGACCATTAAAAATGACCATTCTCTAGTTGTGTAGACTAGGGGGGCTGATTCACACAATATTTTAATTCTTGAGAGTGTAAACATGAAACCAAATGGACCTGCATGGGTCCATTTGGTTTCATTTTTACGCTCTCAAAGAGTTACATCTGTCTAACCAACTCATGTGTGTATACACAAATGGCAAATAAAGGTTATCTGAATCTGAATCTGAACTTTCCATTTAGCTGGGGAGCACCTGGAATCCTCTCTGGGGACCACTACTGGTTGAAAACCCCTTCTTCTAGATGCCACATGATTCAGCCAGGTACTTTTGTTTTATTTTAAAGACCCCACACAATTCACCGCAAAATGAACAGGGGAGCAAAATTGGCTCATTTGGTGTCAACATTGTAAAGGAAAGCTAGCGGCAGCTTAGTAATGAGCCACTAACATCCCACTTTTGATCAGACAATCTCAATCTGAAAAAGGATTCCTGATTAAAAAAAAGGTATTACCTAGTGACTTGATGCCGTTAGGCGATCAGTGATTCTGAATGAATGAAGACACATAAAAGACCCATGAAAGAATTGGCTGGGAAAGCCATTGGGATAAGTGCTTTGCTCAAGGGCATTAGAGCAATGCACTTAACTCATTAACTGCCAATAGAGTCTTTTATGTGTCCCCGCAACTGCTTTAAAGGAACAGTTGGTGGGGGTTGACTGTACAACCAAGAGTGGTTGTATAGGCAGCTGCCAGGGAATACCAGAATGGTCATCCCAAATAAAACGTCGCGACATTGAGGGGTCAGAAAGCTGAGCGCTCGGGAGGGCTGTTGCAGTCTGAAAGAGGGACAAACTTGAGTTTGATAGACATTGTTTTCAACAAGAATGGCGCAAATAAGAGCTATTGATGTGTGCCACATCTGTTTTAAAGTGGACATCATGAAGTGAACGGAGTTTGTGACTGCGTAACTCTGTCTGTACTCAGGGCCGACTTTTATTTGGGCCGGCAATTCCTGTTACCTTCCCAGGTATGACTGTGTGTGTGTATACAGTGGCGGATCTAGGCATGGGGGGGGGGGGGGGGGGGGGGGGGCAATGCCCCGCCTAAATGCCCTGACTGCCACACCAAACATGATGGCATGCAGAACAACCCAAATTTCAAAGATATGTCAAATTAACGGGCTTAATTAGCTCAAACACTACCACGGCTACTAACTAACTAGAATTGTGGCAGCTGCACTACACCAACAGCATTTTTTTTTTTATATATATATTTTATCCCACGATTTTGTAACTCATTTTTTCACCCAGTGCCAATTCCTAATGTGATCCTGGGCTCTACACACCCTCCGCCAACCTGGGGAGGCAGCGGACTGGCCTCATGCTTCCTTCCATGCATGAGAAGTCCAAGCTGCCTTAATTCTTTTCACCTGACAGGAGGGAGTTTCCCTGGTTGGACGTAGCGCGTGGAAGGAACACGTTATTCCAACCAGTTCCAGTCCCCTCCATCAGGCGCCCCGGCTGGCCAGGGGGAGGCAGTTTAGAGACCAGGATTACAGCATGTTTTTGTGAGGGTATCTACCCTAGGGGACACGGGGAGAACATGCAAACTCCACACAGAAAGGCCCTTTCACCAACCCCGCCTCGGGTATGGGCACTGATGACGCGGAGGAGCAGACACGCTGCCGGCACCCACAGCAGCGCCCCTAGCGGGAATCGAACCCAGGACCTTCTAGTAAATAATTTAACAGAAAAATGGTATGGGGGCGGCTTGAGGCTGCCCTCATGCCATTTCCGCCCATTCCACCCAATCAGGAAATGTTACATCGGGGCCTGTGTGTATAACCGTGTAGGTGTGGCTGCCACCACGGGCGTAGACACGTGGGGAAAAGGGGGACAATTGTAGGGCGGCTCAAAGTCAGGGGGGGGCGCTGAAAGCTTGCATTAATAAGGTTTTATTTGTATTGATTATATTATGAAAAATATTTGATCTCAAAGTGCACCAGATTGAAGCATTTTAAAGGGGAATTCCACCCATTTTCAACATTCTAATATGTCATTAGTATAACCTAGAGGTGCTGGGTGGACATGATAAAAACGTTTCCCCCATTCTGTGTTTCCTGGAAATGGAGGTCTGAAGAAAAAACACAAAAAACATGATGAAACACATCTTGATGGCTTCATCAAGATGTATGTCATCATGTTAATGGATTTCTATAGACACTTCTTTTTTTCTGAGAGCGTACAAATGGAACCAAATGAACCCGTTAGGGTTCATTTGGTTGCATTTGTACGCCGCCGGGAAAGGGGGGGGCCCATGTGGAAAAGCTTTGCAGGGGGCCCAGAATTGCTACTGTAGCTACGCCCCTGGCTGCCACTCACCACGTTGCTTTCGTGCACGTCGGGGCTCATGGTCATTTGGACGACGAACCAAGTGGCGTTCCGCAGGATGAAGGCCGTGATGAGGTTCCAGTGGATGATGTTCCTCAGACAGCGGATGCTCCTGTCGCAACATACGAGGAACACAAGATACACAACCAGTGTTGGGAATATTACTTTACCTTGTTAATATATTACTTATTACTTATTACCTTCATTTTAAAGCAATATATTATATTACAATATTACTGTCTGAGCAAGTGTAATATATTAATATTACTATTACATATTACTTAAAAGAAAAACGTTGTACAAAATATACAGTATAATTAATTATTTAGTGTCACTATTAATCAAATATTGCGTAGGCCAGTGGCACACCTACAATAAAGAAAGCACACTTGGCTATCTGGCCAAATCCATATGAAATCAACTTGAAAAAATGTCCACCTGAATAAATAATTTGATGACAAATTATAGAAAATAAGTAATTGTTTAACTGTGTCAAGAAAATTTCACAAGAACATTTTCAATGAGACAGATTTACAGAAAGTAATATTGAAAGTAATACCGTAATGCAGAAAGAAAAGTATAATATATTAGATTGTTTTAGTTAAGTAATATATTTATATTACAAGTTACTGCATTTTGGTAATATATTATGTAATATATTAAGTTACGTAGTGCACATGTCCCAACACTATACACAACACTCATTCAGTTTTTCTTTCCATTCGTTTCCTCCACACCAGGGCATGGGCAATTGGGCATATGGTGGGGATGCCCTCCCTAAATGCCCACTCTGCCCCACCAAACACGATGCGAAACAACCCAAGATATTTCAGTGCTTACCAGTGTTGGGAATATTACTTTACCTTGTTAATATATTACTTATTAATTATTACCCTTATTTTAAAGCAATATATTATATTACAATATTACTGTCTGGGCAAGTGTAATATATTCATATTACTATTACATATTACCTTAAAAAAATTGCAAAATACATAATTAAATATTTATTATCACTATTAATCAAATATTGCATAGGCCAGTGGCATACCTACAATAAAGCAAGCACACTTGGCTATCTGGACAAATCCATATGAAATCAACTTGAAAAAATAACTCCTGAATAAATAATTTGATGACAAATTATAGAAAACAAGTAATTATTTAACTTCTGCAGTTGTCAACATAATTTCACAAGAACACTTGCAACGACACAGATTGACATAAAGTAATATTGAAAGTAATGCAGTGATGCAGAAAGAAAAGTATAATATATTAGATGTTTTTGTTAAGTAATACATTTATATTACAAGTTACTGCATTTTGGTAATATGTTATGTAATATATTAAGTTACGTAGTGCACATGTCCCAACACTGGTGCTTACCGGTATATTTAAAATGATTTGAAACACTACTACTACTACTGCTACTAACTAACTACAGCTGTGTCACCACTAAACCAACAGCATTTCATCATTGAAGACAGAAAACTCTCTGAGTCAGACCTTTAGCTTTATGCATGCTGCGTGTCTGTTGCAACTTCAACAACAAACTGATGTTATTATTGATGCTTGTACTTGCCCAATAAAAGTCCCGTAACCGAAAATGGTATGGGTGCGGCTTCATCATCATCATGAAGCCGCACCCATACCATTTTCTCCTGCCCCCCCCCCCCCCAATTGGGAAATGTTACATCCACCCCTGCTCCACAGTACACCCAGCATGGAGAGACAAACACAGGTTTGTTCTCCTCCAAGGCCTCAGGCTGCAAATCTACAAAACACAAACGCCTCCTAAATCACCAGACCAGACTTTTCCGGAAATCCTGGTGTTTTTTTCCGTTCCAAAACGGGCCTGTGTGATCCAGTCCAGGCCACACGTACTGAAAAAAACCAAATAGCAAACAAACGAACAAACAAACAAACAAACAAACCCTGCGGTGTTCCGTTTCTGCAGTTTTTGGGCGATGCCGTTTTGGTTCCGCCGATCCAATTCATCTAATAGTTGGAATAAAATATGTACCGGTATATCCCAAACAAATTATTCATGTAAGCTAAACTATACGCTACATCAAAGGGTTCACTGGGTGAACACGATTAATGATGATCTAGTCTAGATCAGGGGTTTTCAACAAGTGGTCCCTGAGAGGGTTCCAGGTGGTCCCCAGCTAAGTTGTTTAACCAGATGTAACTCTTGAGAACGTAAAAATGAAACCAAATGGACCCTCCATTAACGGCAGGTCGTTTACGGTACTCATCGTTTACGGTACCCGTCGTTTACGGTACTCATTGTGAATGCCATTCTAAGCGAGAATTTACGGTAATGACCGTCGGCGTCGCCGATATCGGGCGACGTTGCATGATGTCCATCGCCCGCCGCCCCCCGCCGTTAAAACGGCACCAGGGAAAATCTCCTGTGACGTCATCTCCATGACAGGCACAGCAAAATGGCGCCCCCAAGGGATAAAATTATGAACTATTTTTAAACTAAGGAACATATTACTGTATACTCTATGTGTTTTAAATGCTCAAATCTAGTTAGAGAGGACAACTATAATGTATTTATCCATATTAGCCTGGGATCCTTTTACCATTGTGTCGTGACCTCGATTCGAGTTTCTGACACCAGATTATACAGTCCTGACCCAGATTATGTTCTAGCTTTTGACGCTAGATTCTACAGTAGTTTCTGACACTAGATTCTAGTTATTGACACTAAATGATAGTTTCTGATGCTAGGATCTCCTTTTTGACACTAGAATCTACTTTTTGACACTAGAATCTATTTCTGACGCTAGATTCTATAGTTTCTGACACTAGATTCTAGTTTTTCTGAAAAATCTGTGCTCCTGTGTCAGTGATGCTAGCCAAGGACCACCAATTATCCATATTTGGCTGCAGACCACATCTGAAAACATGTTAGGTTCCCAGAAGCGAAAAATTGAGATAAAATGTTTGCTTCAAAATAATGTATTCGGAGATTTGCAGCACATTTTCGCAATTTTTCAAAATAGCAGAACAACAAGCTCATGTCGCGCCATCGGTGGCGCATGAGCTTGTTGATCTGCTATTTTGATAAAACACCAAAACGCGTTCAGGACACTAAGGGTCATGTCTGGTGGTCGCCCGGTGCCCTCCCCCTACCTCCCCTCCCCTCATGGCGCATATCTGCTGCGGCAGTTATCCTTTTCCTAATCCGTTTTACTGACCGTTACTGTCGCTCAGGACTCAATTACCGTCGGCTGATGTCTGCCTCGGTCGCAAATTGATTTTGCGTCTCTCCATCTGGGTTATTTTGTAAAGCGTAAAAATGAGGTGGCGGCGGTTGAGTGGCGGGTAGAGGGGCCAGATAGCAAACGTGAGGTTCCCGGTTCAATCCCCTGCTAGACAAATGGTCCTTGAGCAAGACCCTGAATGCACAATAATTGTCCCCGAAATGCAGGTTAGTGGCTCGCATGTCAGTGGCGTGTCTAAGCAATTTGGAGCCCTATAGGCAAGATTTTCCCTGGAGCCCCCGATACCAAATGGACCCTTAAGGGTCCATTTGGTAAAATCTCCTGTAAAATGGCGTCCCCCAAGGGACTATTTTACATATCTTCTTTATTTTTAAAATAAATAAGATATGTGTTTTAAATGCTCAATCAAGTTATTGAGGATATATTTTATTAATATATTAATTATATTAAGCTCCCCTCATGGCCCCCTAGGCAACTGCCTAGTCTGCCTAATGGCAAAAACGCCCCTGTCGCAAGTGAATGCACTATGCGCTGATTTGAAACATCTGCACAGTCATTTATAGCTCCCAACCAATTGCGTTAATGGCGCAAGGTTTGGTTGTCTTTTGACCTCACCAGGCAAACATTCGCGACATTAATACAAAATGCTTTTTAAGCTTTGAACCGGTGCGTGGGGGAACGTCGAGCCGACACATCCACCATGACTACTAAAATGGTAAAACGCGCACACAATCTCCCCTCTTTGAACAATCCGTCTAATGTTACCAAGGCAATCGAGTGGGGTGACCTACATTGCATGCCTTTGTTGTATTTGTTTATTTATTTGAGTGCAGAGAGAAAGAGATTATTCATGACCCTATGGGGATATTACTAAGAGGAGACTGCTGTGGGAGAATTACCCCCCGGAAGGCTTCTTTCTTACCTTTTATTTTTCTGTTGATCTGTTTCCAAAAACAGTGGCCCAGTTGTTATTTTGTGGGAAAAAAAACAACAACCTTATTGGCTGTTTCCCATACCCCACCCTATAAGCGTAGCATGAGGCTCTATTTCCATAGCTTCAAAATACATTCAGAACAATGCAAATAGGTTGAACATGCCATAGCCATTTTAAGCTCATGGTGGGGAATAGGTGGAAACAGCCATTCTGCCTTCTGTGGTGGTATATACTGTATATATACTGTATGTTGATGACATACCAGATTTAGAGCACTTTCCTGGTGAGCTTTATGTGTGTAATGCGTGTAAATAATTTTTTGATGATAACAGTGAGTCCAGTGTCTCTGTTATCATGGACACTACTTCCTGGACTTCATCAATGACTATCTAGCCTGGTCTAGCCCTCAATGATTTTGGCCTTGGGGGGCGGGGTGTCGTGGGATCCACACGGCGGAAGTGCTGCGCTCTGATTTGATCTCACTAACGTGTCGTCATCTCCGGCCCCTCCCACGCCCGTCCACTGCTGTTCTACGTCACATCATTTAGAGTGACGCCCACCCCGGAAGGTTGACACGCCCCTCAAGGCCACTTTCCAACACGCGTTAGTCCAGGCTTTCCGTTTTCGCGCAAGGCGGACGAAAATGAAAGCCTGGGTGTCGAGGCTAATGACTATCTAATAAGGACAAGAAACCAAGACACCTATGGGGGAGTCCACATTGGTTCATGGGAGGAAACAGACATGCTCAGTGCAGACCAGGAAGTTTGACGATGGCAAACCATGCATCCATTGGTCTCTTGGATGGTTTGCCAAGTGTCAAACTTCCTGGTCTGCACTGAGCATGTCTGTTTCCTCCCATGAACCAATGTGGACTCCCCCATAGGCGTCTTGGCTTCTTGTCCTTATTAGATAGTCATTGGACTACATGTTGTCTCAGTAAGACAGCCACAAGGAGGTGTGGCGCACCAAAGAACGGTGGGAATTGTAGTCCAGGAAGCAGTGTCCATGACATCAGAGACATTGGACTCACTGCTCACTGCCAACATCTAAAACAATGGCTTTCAACCAGTGGTCCAGGGATCACCAGTGGGCCTTGAGAAAGTTCCAGGGGGTCTCCAAGCTAAATGATGGACAGTTTACGCTCTCAAGAGTTAAAATATTCATCTGAATAAAGCCAAAGTCCACACGACTTAATGGTCATTTTCAGCTATTGTTTGACTGTTTTGTTTGTGAAATCCAGCCTGGTAGGCTATTGTGAACAAAAGCAAAGGAAATCTCTAGTTTTGGGGGTCTGCGGGGCTAAAACGTCACCAAATGGTGGTCGATGGTTCGAATGCTGAATAACTCGTGGGCCCTGGTATGAAAAAGGTTGAAAACCACTGATCTAAAATATTTAAAACATTAAAAGGATCCCTGGCTAATAAGACAAAATATGCCTTAAAACACTTTACTTGCCTTCTCTAACTAAAACATGCAGATAAAAACACCTTCAATACTTTATTTAATTCATAAATAGAGAATCTTTCACTCAATAGGAGGTGCTCCGGTCGCAGGATGATGATGTCACATGAGCATGTTCATCCATATATTCTATCAAGCTAGATCACATGTGACATCATCATCCTGTGCCAGGAGCAGTTCCTGTTGTCGAGTGAAATATTCTCTATTTATGAAAGAAATAAGATGCCATCGGTGTTTTTATTAGGGAAAGTATAATGCTTTAAGCAATGTTTATCTTATTAGACAGGGATCCTTTTAACTGTTTTTTTGAAATGTCCCTTTAAGGGAAATAACCGGGAGGGAGGAAAGTGTTCGGTGTCGTACTGGGAGGTCAGTCACAACCGCCTGGGGGTGGGTGGGGCATCAGTGGAGACAGGTGTTGTTGGCTCATGTCCAGCAGGGACCCTGCCAGTTCAATCTTCACTCTGGTGCTCTGGCACTCCATGCCTTCATCAGTGCGACTGTCATCACACCCACTGGCACAGGCCAGGCCAGGCGGACAAATTGTGTTGTATGGAATGGCATGTATGACGAACAAATTTAATTAAACAAGCTCCAGGCCTGGATCTAGGCGTGGGCATGGGGGCGCAATGCCCCCTTAAATGCCCTGACTGCTCCAGCAAACATGATGGCATGCAAACGACCCAAAGTTCAAGGATATTTCAAATGAAGTGCTTATAATTAAAATGATTTGAAATGCTACTACTGCTACTAACTAACCACTGTTGTGTCACCACTAAACCAACAGCATTTCATCATCGAAAACAGAAAACTCTCTGAGTCAGACCTTTAGCTTTATGCATGCTGCGTGTCTGTTGCAACTTCAACAACAACTGATGTTATTATTGATGCTTTGCCCAACTAACATAAGTCCGGTAACCGAAAATGGCTTCATCGCCATCGTCGATGAAGTCACCCCCATACCATTTTTGCCTGCCCCCCCCCCCCCCCCCCCTCATTTGGGACATGTTACATCCGGGCCTGATAGAGTGTAAACGTCCAAATGTTTACATTTCCTTTAATTATTTTTTACACAGTACAGTATCAGCTGTTGGCAAAACAAATGCCTGTCAGTCATTTTTTTTGGCCAGTAGCTGAATTGTTCTGGCTTTAGCCAGTCTACTCTAGTACACTCCCACAAAAACAACCAAAGGAATCCCCGGAAGAGACAAAAGAGAAAATATAAAAGACATACAAGCCTATAAATAAACATATTAGCGTTGTTTCCGGAGGCCAGGATGTTTGCTAACACTGTGCATAAATTGACCTCGGGGCGTAATTAAAATCCTGCCCATCTGCCTCAAAGCCAGTGGTCAAAAATAGTAACAGTTATTCTAACCTAAACGGATAGAACAAACCCGCTGCGGTGGAAACTGCATCATTCTTCTTTTATTGTCACCAGCTGAAGGCATTATCAGACAAGCACAGGACTGGCTCCTCAGTGCCAGGCGCAAGGTTTTTTTTCCCTAACATGGGTCTGTTTTTTATGGCTCTCAGTTGGTTGTCAGTGGAGTAGGGAGCGCTAGGCTGTTGGACCGCGCACAAGTATTTGCATGCCTAGACCTAACATAAAAATGCCAAGGAGATGCCGCTAATAGTACAGCATTTTATTGGACTAGAATGCGACCAAACGTGGACTGGACAGAGGGGGAAAGGAAGTTTGCAGAAAAACAATGGATTCTAAAACTCAATACAACATTCAACATTCAGGGTTTAAACCAATATGAAAGATAAGTAAGATTAGTTATCTCAGACATAGATAGGCTATTCTTCAACAAAGATGGCGAATGCAAACATTGTAAGATACAAAACACTGAAGTCTTATACCACAAACTTAAACATAACCTCACAAAAACTTTGCTGGTTGTTGGGAAAAAAAAAGTGGCAGCAGCAGGATTTGAACTCACGAAGCATAGATGCATTGATTTCAAGTCGGCTTACAATAGTAACCGGCCGGGTAGAACAAGCGCTCCTTCCCAAAGTCGTCTTCCTAGAGATAAAAAATCTCACATGCCAGGCACTGTTTTTTAACAATTATTTTTCTTCTTCTTCTTCTTTTACCACCAACAACAATCAATGGTCTGACCGGAATGGACGGAAAACCCTACTTTTGGTTTGGGCTAGGGTTGGAAAAACCCTTTTAGTTACTCAGTGCCTGCTCTCGGCCAGGGAAAACGCCTGGGTTAGCCAGAGTCTAACGATACGATACGATCGGATCAAAAGATGGATTAAATAATGTAATCGCCTAGCACACGTACCTTCTCACTGGGCACGGAGGACAATTAAAACCCAGCATGTTGAAAGCGTGGTGTATTAACAGGCCGAGCCACCAGCATGCATCAATAAATTATTAATTATTAAGCATCAATTGCCTTGCCTGGGCTTTGCACTAACCAATGCAGGCACACAAACAACTGGATTTTCCAATTGCGGTATATACTGGCATATACGTGTATTTATAAGCATTATGGGGGTCTCCTACCTCCTATAGACAATAACAACCTAATTAACACGACTTAATGGAGATTTCTCACACGAGACCACCGTGCCATTGTTGTTGTGACACATTATAATTGCGTAAAACACAAAAAAACACCACAAGCACTTGTGGTTAGGTTGTACACAAACCACCAGTGTCCTGAAAGACAAATTTAGCCACTCTCGTTTAGTTAGTTAGTTAATTAGTTTTCTACGGCGTACAGTAGAAGGCCCGTTCCCTGACACGGCAGCAATGCGGTGAGGGATGTTTTCAGTAAACCACCGTATTGATTACGCAGCCTGACCTCACTTCCCTTAGTACACCAGCACAACACGCATTTTAATTAAGAAAAAGCGGAGTACTTCTCCAAACAGGCCTTCTGTTAATGCGAGATGGGCTCCGCGCCATGGACGACGGTTCCAACACTTTGTTCCCTCTGCTCTCTGTCTCTGCGTGTTGCTTTCAAAAAGATCTCTCTCTATTCTCTCTTCTGTCTTTCTTTACTTCCAGTTTCCCTCCTTGATATCCATCTCTACCCCATGATAAACTGTCTGACATTGTAAGGCAGGGGCGGATTGGCCATCTGGAGTACAGGAAGTTTTCCCGGTGGCCTGTGTCACCTAGTGGCCTGGACAGTTTTTTTTTTGTGCCAGGGCAGGCCAGGGCGCCAGGCCCAGGCCAGGCAAACTATATTTCTATCCTTCAAAAAAGAAAAGGTGTCCTACACCAGAGCCTTCAAGTATAGGAGAGTTGCCATATTCCCGTTCACTCCTGTGCGCCAGGGCGCTGGCGCTGCTGGAGGCAGTGTTGCCAACTGCCAAGATCCAAAATGCACTAGTGGCACTTCCAAAATGCACTAGAATGTGCAATGTGCACTGGCAATGCTCAGCGCGGCAATTCGCTCGGCTAGCGCCTCGCTCAGTGGCGCTTCACAATGCTCATGGTCGGCAGAGACGGCGCCGCTCCGTCATTTTCAGTGGAAAGACGAATATGCACGGATTTATTGTAAGCGAATATGCACGGATTTTTGCCTATTCTTGGCGAGTATTCACGTAATGGGCCCCGTGCCATAACGTGCATATTCGCCAAAACCTCATGAGACTGGGTTGATTCTCTCGTCTTTCTTTCTTTACTTCCAGTTTCCCTCCCTGATATCCATCTCTACCCCATGATAAACTGTCTGACATCGTAAGGCCTCCTTTGTGTTGCCTGTCTTTGGGAGTTCCTTAACAGCTGGGAGATCTCAGAGTCGAGGAAGCCGCGGGGATGAACATGGTTTCGTCTAGTCAAAGTTTTTTTTTTTTCTCTATCGATTTTTATAACTTCGTGTCAACTCTTAAGAATTCAAGACAGTGTCCTGTGATATCCCTTAGGCATTTATTATCAGTTAGTTATTATTTATTTATTAAAAGGGATTCCAACCATTTCAAGGTGTTGGGTGGACATGATAAAAAACGTCTCCCCATGTTGTGTTCCCATCAAGGTGTCAAATGAACCCGTTAGGGTTAAAAATGTGGCGCAAATCTAGGTCAATACCCGAAATATGCCAAAAATAAAGCTTCATGGTTTTAATGCAAAACACTTGGTTTGTGAAAGCAGTGAAACGGTCCATGTAAGCCAGGCAGAAAGGTATGTGCGTACCCATGTCTGTGCCTCACGCTCCAAATTTGTGTATGGAGTGTATATGGGAAGTGAACAGTGTTCGCTTCCCGCGTGCCAGTCGTCTAAATGTATGAATTATTATTAACATTTTACAGTGTTGCAAATGTATTAATATTTAATGTATTATTAATGAAGGCATATCATACCCCCTTCATGTACCAATCGCCCGAATCAGATGAAAGAATTATTTTGAGGTCTAAATGTATCAAATTTGCTTCCTAGGGTGTTTAAGGATATGAACAAAATATGTGATTTCAGAATATTAACCTCTTCATGTCTAACACAAGCAGTGTTGTAATGGGACTTTTAGAAGTGGGGGCACGCCTCTTAAAGGGGAATTCCACCCATTTTCATTTTTTTTTCAGAGAGTTTCTCAGTAAAAAAAAACTCATTAACATGGTGAAACACATCTTGATGATGTCATCGAGATGTATTTCACCATGCTAATGATTTTTTTTTCAGACCTCCATTTCTAGGAAACACAGAATGGGGAGAACTTTTTTACCATGTCCACACAACATCTCTAAGCTATATAAATGACAGAGTAAAATACGGAAAATGAGTGGAATTCCCCTTTAAGACACATGTATGCACACTTGCATTTGCACGCTATTAAAACAAGTATAGCATATTGAGATTGTTTACAATGCATAATTGTATCCATAAAGATGTGAGAAGTGGGGGGACGCCCCCCCACCCCACCCCGCGACCTCCCTCCACTACACCCTGACCAATACGTTAACAGAAAATGTGCATGGCAACACGTTGTTTATAATTGTCTCCACCGAAGGTGGGGACTATAAAACGCCCTCCGTCCGTGCACGCGGCCCGTCCGTCCCCCGAATCTGTCCGTCGCACAACTGTCTGTCCGTGCACGCAGCCCGTTCGTCATGACGTCATGACGACGTTATAGTTGATACACTAGTACCAGTGAACGTTCAAACCTGAGCACAGACGGTGGAGACCTGGGTACGGGTCTCTAGGAGGACCCCTGAGCTTGAGAAGCTTGAGATGACGTCATGATGAGGTCATAGGTATGAAGGTCATAGGTCATGGGTATAAAACGCCCTCTGTTCGTGCACGCAGCCCGTCCGTCCCCCGAATCTGTCTGTCCCACGACTGTCTGTCCGTGCACGCAGGCCGTCCGTCATGACGTCATGACGACGTTATAGTTGATACACTAGTACTAGTACACATTCAAACCTGAGCCCAGATGGTGGAGACCTGGGTACAGGTCTCTGGGAGGACCCCTGAGATTGAGAAGCTTGAGATGACAGCAATTATCATCAATTGCTGAGCCCGGACGGTGGAGACCTGTGCCCCGTAGGGGCACAATCTTGTTGCATCATAATATCATCTGAGGCAGGTTTGTAATCATTAGGTAGACAGGCACAAGAAAGATGAGGAGAGTGTGGAATAGCTGCATTGGAGTCAGTGCTGATGGGGGCCGAATCGAAACGCTGTTGATGGGAGATATTTCATGATAGGACACACTATTTAATCCTGACTGGAGACTCCCTGGCGATATCTATGATGACAGACCTAGTTCATATTACAAATATTACAAACAACATCTTCCATTTTCTTGTAGTCATTTCTTTCGATTCACTTCTGACATTCATTCCTATCCCACAAGACAGAGAGAGAGAGAGAGAGAGAGCGAGAGAGAGAGAGAGAGAGAGAGAGAGAGAGAGAGAGAGAGAGAGAGAGAGAGAGAGAGAGAGAGAGAGAGAGAGAGAGAGAGAGAGAGAGAGAGAGACAATTTTGATTTACCGATTTGTCGCACAGCCAAACAGAAATCTTTCAGAGGCCCTAAAGTTCTGGAACTCCCTCAAAGATTCCTCTCTCAAATCATCATTATCAGTATCCATTTTCCAAGAAACATCTTAAGAAGTGTCTTATTTCTTCCCAGTAGTAGACATGATTTAGTTTGTTACATTTTATTTTTTTGTCATTTTGGCTTTCATCCCCCCTCTTTCTCTTTTTTATTTTCTTTTTTAATTTTTGATTTATTATATTTTATTTTTGTTCTGTAGTCTTCTCATTCTACTTTTAATTTGTCAAATATAATCTTTTTAAATAGGAAAGTATTCCATATAAGCCATTGGCTTCTTCCTTTCCCTCCACATCATTTTTATATCAATATAGTATTGTCTATTGTCTAATCTATCTGTGCTAAATAAAAAAAATAAAGTAAACCTCTAAAGTGCTTTACATTCTGTGTTTACAGTGCTAAAAGCATGAAATTCAAGCATGAAATTGTGGTCCGTGGCTCAAATGCTGAATAAATGGTGGGCCCTGGTATCAAAAAGGTTGAAAACCACTGTTGTAGAGTACTTTTTGGCTAATCCTCCCTACTATAGATTGTGGTGACCATATAAGGATTTCCTCTCTGTCCCCAGTCGGGTCAAAATACCCTAGATCCAGTTTGGGCTCTGTTAGAAAAGCACTCCTTTAAGCGTTAATAACTAAAGAAAGCCCAGGAGATATCAGCAGGCACCCTCTTGAGTTCTTAAGAGGGTGACCTCAAGCTACCAAGAATCAGTTTGTGTTTGTGCGCGGGGTGGGGAAGTGTGAACGCAAATGTCAAGAACACTCTTCATGTCTAAATCCAACTCCCAGAAAAAAAACAATCCCAGCCAGGTCACCCAAAGTTTAATCTCAAACATCATTTATTTATCCCTATTTATACATTTTTTAAAACCTAATGGCTTCCCAGATTGCCATATTAAAGTTGCATGAGCCAACACGTCGTGCACCTACTGTACCTAAACGCCCCCCTCCTCACCTAGACGGATTAGTTCCAGTTAGGTGACAATAACGCATCCGGACCATAAACAGAAGACACAGCTCACAACTCGTTCATGATTTCTGTTGGTATAACACAGTGGTTTTCAACCTTTTTGATACCAGGGCCCAGTATTGATTCAGCTTTTGAACCACGCAGACCACAATTTGAGGACATTTTCGCCCCACAGAACCCCCAAAAACTCACACTGTCCACAATTCCAGGCTTTGGATTTGGGGAAACAAAAGAGTTAAACATACAGATCAAAAATGACCGTCAGATGGAGAATGTGATTGGTCGGATGCCCGCAATCCCCCCCCCCCACACACACACAGCGTTGCTGCTGCTGCTGCTACCACTACTGTATGTATATTGTATAGTCGTTTTGTTTGTTTTTGATCGGCGAAACGGCGCAACAATCAGCATGCATGAACATTAGCGAGAGGGTCAGTGGAGCCGTTTGAAGAGAGGTTAGCAGAGCAGCTTGGTTCTATTGGACTCGGCACGGCAGACAAGGCGCCAGATTGCTGGCGTTTATATCGTCTATATTCCTCATCGGCCCTATGAGGATGTTGTACAGCAGTGGTTCCCAAACCTTTCCATGTCATGGACCCCCAAAATGATACTAATTAGCCCGCGGACCCCCATTATGTCAGCAGCTCTAGCAGTGTTTAACCAATCTATCGAGACAGTCTCGCTTTTTCCAAACAAGAAAGGGTGAAGTATGGATGTAATCTGTGTTCTGAGTTTTTTTTTTTTTTTTTTTTTTTTTCCGGAAACTAAAAAATAAAATAAAAGTGGGATCTTTTCGACGAAAATGTGGGACGTCAGAGAGAGTATGAACAGGGCTTTAATCTTGAATCTACATTCTCTAGTTGTGTAGACTTCTGGGCTAATTCGGATGACGAATATCTCTAACTCTTGAGAGTGTAAACATGTTTCACGGTCTCAAAGATTTACATCTAGTTAAGCAACTTTCCATAATTGACCTGGGGACCACCTAGGACCTCTCAAGGAACACTGGTGGTCCTTGAGTGTGTGTTACACTTTAATTTTTCTGAACACGTCTGAAACCACACGTTCTCCTGTTTCTTGCTACATGTGTTTAAAGGTCAACACCAAAGCAGAGCTGATGCTCTGGACAATGTAATAATGTGAAATATCTGGGCAGGAAGGCTTTTAGTCTGTTACGCCCTTGGGCCCGTGTTCTGTACAGTATGTACAATATCACAATATCAAAATATATATGCTGCAAAATAAATATTTGATGTTTTTTTTTTCGTCCAGAAAACTTGGGTCAGAGCTCAGAAGGCCTTTTTTTTTTTTTTTTTTTTTTAGAATCGGCCTAAGGCCTATATTTGACATTTAGAAGATTTAGAGCATTTTCCTGGCCATCTTCATGTGTGCTTTTATATCTTTTTAGATGTCAGCAGTGAGTCCATTGTCTCTCTGTCGTCAACACTACTTCCTGGACTACATGTTGTCTCAGTAAGACAGACCCTCCCCCATGAAACTCAAGAGTTAAAATATTCATCATCTGAATTAGCCCAAGTCTACTAGTCAACTAGAGAATGTAGAAGATTAATGGTCATTTATGATCTGTATGTTGGCCGATTTTGTTTCCCAAATCCAGCCTGGAATTGTGGAGAAGAGAGAAAGAAATCTTTAATTTTGGGGGTCTGTGGGGCTAAAATGTCCTCAAATGGTGGTGTGTGGCTCAAATGCTGAATAAATAGAGGGCCCTGGTATCAAAAAGGTTGAAAACAACTGCTCTAGACCAGGGGTTTTCAACAGGTGGTCCGGGGACCACCAGTGGTCCTTGAGAGGGTTCCAGGTGGTGCCCAGCTAAGTTGTTTAACCAGATGTAAAATATTCATCATGTGAATCTACACAACTAAAAGATTAATGGTCATGGACAGAAGAAAAATAAATCTTCAGTTTGGGGGTCCGTGGGGCAAAAATGTCGTCAAATCGTGGTGACTCAAATGCTGAATAAATAGTAGGCCCTGGTGTCAAAAAGGTTGAAAACAACTGCTCTAGACACAAAACCAAGTGGAGGTCACGACAGGTCCTTACTTACACCCCCCCCTCCCGGTGGGGCATAAGACAATCGATAATGCTCCTCCACCTATCACAAGCCAGTTGTGCGCCATGGCCCACAAGAGACCTCATCTCCAGTCCAGCAGCTCAGCCTCTCCACCGTTCTGCGCCAGGTGATTTTTAGGTCGGTTCCTCAGTTCATCTGAGGACCGAGGCGGGTCATTTGAAGTACGTGTCTGTAAGAGCCATTTCAGGGCGACGGTGCTTAACTTTTCGGGTCACACATTTCAGTCATTGTTGGAGGTTTTGTTGGGCCAGAATACACAGCAGATCTTCCTCAGGCAAACCATTATTTCCTTTCTCATGTTGCACTTGATCATATACACCAGCACTGGGACCATGCAGGGCCGCATCTAGGCATGGGTATGGAGGGGCAAAGCCACCCCCCTAAATGCTCAAAAAGTGCCTCTATTTAAAATGATTTGAAACACTACTGCTGCTACTAACTGACTGCAATTGGGGCGCCACTAAACCAACCCACCAACACCAAACGGAAAACTCTCTGAGTCAGACCTTTAGCTTTATGTATGCTGCGTGTCTGTTGCAACTTCAACAACAACTGAAGTTATTATCGATGCATTACTTGCCTATTAAAAGTCCTGTAAATGGTATGGTATAGTCCTGTAAATGATATGGTATGAATGCGACTTCATCGCCTGTGATGCTTCGCGCCACGGGCGGTGAAGTCGCACCCATACCATTTTCAGTTACAGGACTTTTTAATAGTCAAGTAAGCCCCTGCGCGTTAGCAACACGTTTCCCCACTTGCCACCACACATGCAATACTTTCTGTCCCACAAATGAACCCTTTAGATCTGGTCACCCTAAATACAGGTTATTTAAGTTGACTACATATCCGGTTATTTTAGCCCACGAGGGAGAGAGAAAGAGAAAGAGCTTAGCGAGGGAGAGGAAGAGAACCCCCTCCCACACCCACACCTACTCCCACATACACACCCCCGAGCCTTGGTACAGCTGTAGAGCCTGCTATCTCCTATTGCTACACTCTGCCATCGACCAAGGAAGCTTTTTGTACAGGGAGAAGAGGAGGGAGACCTTAATTGGCATCAAAGGCTAGACAATGGACAGGCAACGGTCTGTTGCCTGCCACCCACACACACACACACACACACACGCACACACGCACACACACGCACACACACGGAAGTGGCTGTGTGTGCATACACAGTCACATCACTGAACCGGGAGACAACCGCATGGCAGGCACTGTGAGTGTGTGCAGAGTTTCCCTCCCCCCATATCAAGACTTTACTAGATTCTGCATATAATATACCAGCTCTGCTGCCTCTCTGCCTCCTCCGGTCATCACAGAATCTCCTCCTCTCCCACTGCCTGCCTGCCTACCGGATTAGACAAGCACTGCCTCCGGTCATCAAACATATCCTCTCTGCTGCTGACAGAAGCGAAATTAGAACTACCGCTATGTTGGATTTCTAAAAATGCCCACTTTTTGGCAGAGGGTTTGTGTAAGGACGATTTGACTAGTAGAGTACAGCAGAACTTTGAGTATTGACACGTATGTTAAACTCCACTTAATTCTTGAACTCACAACATCCAAGAAAAGAGTATTGATCACTGTCGTATTACTCCATTACTCGTATTAAGTCCAGCCCTACTTCCATTGACACACGCTTCCTCTTCAACTCATCTCAAAAAAGGATCCACTCAAACAAAGTGTCCGCCCTGAGACTGGGAGGTCGGGGTTCGATTCTCGGCCGGGTCAGACCAAAGACTCTAAAAAATGGGACCCAATGCCTCCCTGCTTGGCACTCAGCATCAAGGGTTGGATTGGGGGTAAGTCCCTGTGATATACTAGCGTCATGTCCAGGGGGTGTACTTGTACATCAATCTGCCTCACGCTACAGAAACAGGAGATAGGCTCCTGACCTATATGGGCCTCTATGGCTCAGCTGGGCCTTATGACATCACGGCCTGGCACGGCTACTTACTTACTACTCTTTTACTGTTATTTACATTAGGTTACGCTATGTTACATTGTTACATTACAGTCAAAAACTTGTTTCATCCAACGTTCTTTTTTTCTCTTCTTCTATCCTTCTATAACTTCCACTTTTCTGACGTCACACATACAGTATATTGCACATGCGCAGTAAAGCAACAGACCTAAACATGAGAAATGGTACAACAGTAATAATAAAAAAGTTACAATAATAATATAATAATTCAATAGAATGTCTTAATGTCAGTTTTGGCTTCTACAGTTTCGATTGTTTAGTTTTGAGACCAGTTGGCGATGTATCCAAAAAAATAAAAATAAAAATAGTTTCCCTATACGACTTTCATCGTATCCAAAGCTGTTTTAGAACAAACAAATGCAAACACGGATGATTCTGCCAACATGACAGATGCCCACTCTGCATTTCTTTAAAGAGGGGGTGCTGTGATTTTTGTATTTTTTCCAATTTTGTACATGTTTAAGAGGTGACAGTATGTAAATGTATGTGCAATAATGTCTTCCCTTTGTATTTAGGGTTTCTTCCTGGGGGCTGAACCTTTCCAGTCAAACGTGCCAATGAAAAAAACTTCAATATAATGACATCAGATGCTCAGCCCCTCCCCTAACTCCTCCCCCTTTATCATGCAACTAAAGCTGTGGTTGTGGCTTCAGTTCAGGTGGATCTCCACCCATCACCACCCACCATGCAAACCAGGCATACTTAATGAACTGGTAGGGTGGGATCATAAAAATGACAGTTTAACAAACACTGTGCACTTTTTGGGAAAAAAAAATCTTATTTTTCAACATTAATACCTGATGATCATGTTTTAGGGTAGAAAAAATTCATGGCACTCCATCTTTAAGAAGAAAACGTAACATTTCCTGTTGAATTAGCTATTTTTATGGGGCGGCTCGGGGGTAAAGGCAAGGTTGCCGGTTTCGAACCTGGCCCCTCCAGGGTCAGTGTCGAAGTGTACTTGAGCAGACAGTGAAGCGCTAACTGCTACCGATGGATGTGCTATAGTACGTGCCTTAAGTTCCGTGTGTGAATGGGTGAATGTGATGCACAATCCATGTAAAGCGCCTTGGATGAAAAGCGCTATATAAATGCACCATTTAACATTTATTAGGCCTGGGTTGTAACTGCGATATATTAAAGTAGCAAAATTACACAGTAATTACACAAGCACCTTCACACCACTTTATGCTGTCACAGTTGCACTTTACTGCTTTAGTCTGTTGCACTACGTCACCTACTGTTTCTTGTATTGTTTGTTTTTTTGTCTTTTTTCTTGCACTGTCTATTGTTCTATTGCACTGGGGAACAATGGAAACGTTATTTCATCCCTGTATATGTCCTGACATACACTGGAGTGACAATAAAGAACCTTGAACCTTGAACAACCCAAACCTCCACCAATAGTTTCCTTGTGCATTAAACAAAACTCTCTGATATGTTTCTATTTGTAAGAAATGTTCTAGTTGTGGAACATGTGAGAGAACAGACAGAGACAGTGAGTAGAGGTGCAGTTTAAAGAGTGTGTGATGGTGAAGCATAGGAGGAGGACTTCGAAAATGTTATCCTTCTTAGATGGAAGGGAGAGAATAGCAATGCTGCGTCGAAAGGCTTCTCAAGCAGCCACTGCAAGGTCATTTTGACAGTGACTTGGATTTATGGTGGAGGGTGGAGGTTAACAAGCCTAACAACGATTCGCACGGAATTATGCTCAGAGTTTACATCATACTTTCAGTCTGAATAGTTTGTCCCAAGTGGACTTGTATGTGTATCTCCCCCTTTCTGTTCAATGAATCTCCTTACAGTCCGGAATATGAGCAATTTGGGTTTCAACGTGCATGCCTCCAAGGGGCGGATCTAGCCATGGCCCCCTAAATGCCCAGACTGCCCCCCACCAAACATGATGGCATGCAAAAACACCCAAGATATTTCAGTGCTGCTTCTATTTAAAAGTATTTGAAACGCTACTATACTGCTACTAACTAACTAAAATCGTCTCATCACTAAACCAACAGCATTTCATCATTGAAAACAGAAATCTCTCTGAGTCAGACCTTTAGCTTTATGCATGTCTGTTGCAACTTCAACAACAACTGAAGTTATTATTGATGCTTGTACTTGCCTAATAAAAGTCCTGTAACTGAAAATGGTATGGGTGCGACTTCATCGCCTGTGGTGCAAAGCGACACGGGCATTGAAGCCGCCCGCATACCATTTTCTCCTGCTCCCCCCCCCAATTGGGAAATGTTACATCTGCCCCTGCATGCCTTCAAGTCACCACTGTACTGCATATATGTCAAACTTAAGTCCCGGGGGCCAAATCAATCCCGTGAACGAATTATCCTTGGCTCGTGGGTTGACATTAAATCACTATTAGAACTGTCCCTCCGGTATATTGCAGCCACCATAATAAGAAATTAATGCAAACATACAGTTCATAATTGTTTTACTGTCTCAAAGATTTACTTTCTAATTTGAGGATCGTATGACAGCAAACTGAGCTTTTAAAGTTACAGTAGGTAATTTCACATAATCCAAATATACATATGGGCTTTGGAAGAAAAGCCTTTTCGTCTACTCACAAATATATAGGGGCTTTCCTCAAATCAGGATCGAGTGGGGTTGGGCCTTGGTATATGCGCTGTTGGCCTGTTGGCGCTTCTCCCCACAGTAGAGTGTGTGCATGTGCGCATCTCGGGGGGGACGGAGGATTCCCCAAATCACCCAAATCGCTAAATGCTCCTTTAATAATGCATTTTTAGTGCACACAGTTTCATATTTGCCGTTTTGCACGCCTGCCCTGCCCATGTTCCTCTGGCGCTCGCACCACTTCACTTCACACTAGGGCATTAACTAAATATTCGACTATTCGATTATTCGACTAGCAAACCACTGTTCGACTATTAATTCACTATTCGTTATTCGCTAATAATCATTTTTAAAATATATTTTTTACATTTTTTACAGCAGACATAATGGTGGTGTGCTGTGCTGTTGGGACTGATTGTTGTTTGATTGCTTACAATACAATAGTGTAATATGCAGGCACTGTTTCAATAAGAAGCCCAGAATCACACGTTTTTATTGGATGAAAAACAAATATACAGTATATCACTATAGACTAGTCGACAATTATTCGACTACCAAAGTATTCGATTCGACTACCAAAAAAAACAAGTTCGGTTAACGCCCTACTTCACACAGGGTGTGATTTTTTTTTTAAGGAAAATTACTTCTTCTTGCTGTTTTCCGGTACATCCTTGTAAACGGCTTCCTTGCTGCCAGTTTTTCTATTTATGACTCGTTGTGTGTTTGAGTTTGACGTCTCTGCCTGCTGTACTGTATCAAACCACCCTGTCTGCAAAGGATCACGCCGAATCCCCCGATAATTACTACGCAAATTCTATAATCCGTTGCATTGTAGAGCCCCCCCCCAGCCATACGAGAGCTCTTGAAATCCCAACTATGTGCCCCCTGCCCCCCTCAATCCACCCCTTCATCCCTCTATCCATCCCTATCCTCCCGATCCCTGAACCGCTGCGGCCCGCAAACGCCAAAGTTGTTCGTTATTAAACGTTGTCCTTCGCAGCTCCGTTT
>CM076981.1:47030275-47071913 GCA_039105355.1 Benthosema pterotum | reverse complement strand
GTTATTTTCTGTTATTCTCCGTTCTAGTCGTTAGAAAGATATTGATGCAGCTTGATGAATCACGGTTGGTTGTGTAAGCATTAATGTGGGGGGCGTGGTGGCACAGTGGTTAGTGCTGTCGCCTCACAGCTAGAAGGTCCTGGGATCGATTCCCGCTAGGGGCGCTGCTGTGGGTGCTGGAGATGTGTCTCCTACTCCGCGTCATCAGTGCCCATACTCGAGGCGGGGTTGGTGAAAGGGCCTTTCTGTGTGGAGTTTGCATGTTCTCCCCGTGTCCCCTAGGGTAGATACCCTCACAAAAACCATGCTGTAATCCTGGGCTCTAGACTGCCTCCCCCTGGCCAGCCGGGGCGCCTGATGGAGGGGACAGGAACTGGTTGGAATAACGTGTTCCTTCCACTGCGCTACATCCAACCAGGGAAACTCCCCCCTGTCAGGTGAAAAGAGGGCAGCTTGGACTCCTCATGCATTGAAGGAAGCATGAGGCCAGTCCGCTGCCTCCCCAGGTTGGTGGAGGGTGTGTAGGAATTGGCACTGGGTGAAAAAGTGCGTTACAAAATTGTGGGATAAAAATATAGTATAAGCATTAATGTGAAGCAATCCACCTCTGTTTAAAAAAAAATCACACCCGTGGGAAGTGAAGTCGCGAAATCTGCCTAAATCTGACTAAAGATGGCAAATTTGAAGAAATGTTGTAGTTTCATGATTTTTTTCAAAGTGAACGCAACCCTTACTATTGTACTGACAGTAGTAGTGCAATTTATACTGTGCAATTTATACGGTATTCATTTTGGATAGTTATCTATAATTAATCAGCGCTGGAGATAGCATTCATGAATGCCAAACAAAGGGACCGTGGTCTGTTTCATGTGTGTAGTGTGATAGTTAATAGATGTATATTAATCTCAACTGTCAATTCGACCAGAGCAGGATGTGAAACAGGGGCGGATATAGCATTTACCAATTTGGCGGGCAGGAGAAAATGGTATGGGAGCGGCTTCATCGCGGCTACATCATCATGAAGCCGCCCACATACCATTTTCGGTGACGGGACTTTTATAAGGCAAGTAAATCATCAATAATAACATCAGTTGTTGTTGAAGTTGCAACAGACACGCAGCATGCATAAAGCTAAAGGTCTGACTCAGAGAGTTTTCTGTTTTTCAATGATGAAATGCTGTTGGTTCAGTGGTGCCACAGCTGTAGTTAGTTAGTAGCAGTACTAGTGTTTCAAATCATTTTAAATATAAGCACTTTGATTTGAATATCTTGGGTTGTTTTGCATGCCATCATGTTTGGTGGGGCAAACGGGTATTTAGTGGGGGCATTGCCCCCCCCCCCCCCCCATGCCCATGCCTAGATCCGTCCCTGATGTGAAGGTAATGTATGGAGAGCCGTGAATGAGGTCGACATGACCAGTTTATGGAACTCCAACCCCCCCCCCCCCCCCCCCCCCCCCCCCCCTCGCTCTCTTTCTCCCTCTCTCCCTCTCTCTCTCCTCTCTCTCTCTCTCTCTCTCTCTCTCTCTCTCTCTCTCTGCAAATCAAATTTAGATTCTTCTATGGCTCTAACATCCCAATGTGCTACATGTGTCTTTCAGTTCCAAAGGAAACCAATTAACGATATCTGGGTGGACTCAGTGGACTCAGTGGTATAAGTCTATGCTGTGCTCGGGCGTTTCAATAACCGAATCTTATCGCTATACAGTCGTATAGCTTTCATTTCTCTCTATAGACATGAATAACATAAGAACACGTATTGATTTCTTTTTTTTAATTAAAGCCTCAAACTTAAGTCAAGACACAAATCCTCCAGCGCGGGAAGCAACCGGCACAGCACAAACAGCTCACAATGTTTACCTTATTATAGATGTAAGAGCACAGAGCGGCCAAGGTAGTGAGTGGGTGGAGTGTAGAGACACCCTAGACACCCTTCAGGAAGATTTTAGTTTTATACAAGTTCAAGTTCAAGTTTTATTTGTCTCCCGAGGGAGAAATTTGTCTTGGAGACAGGACCACAGCTGCATACATATACATACAATAGACAAAAAACAAACCAGCAGACAACACAAGAACAAATACCATATACACCCTAAGTGCTTACCCCTATGTAAGGGAAATGACTACCTATTTTACAGTTATATAGAAAGAGGTACAAATGAATGTTTTAAAACGGTTGTGTCTGCAGTGTGGTGTCCTATACCTTCTACCTGATCTCATTAGTTCATATTCTGAGTAAAGAACATGTGAGGGGTCAGAGGTTACATTCTTAGCTTGCCTTATTACGTCTGCTCAAAAATGTCTTGGGGGGGTCAAGAGGGGGGAAGATAGGCCCATGATCTTCCCAGCAGTTTTTACTATTCTTTCTATTTGAGCTTTGTATTTCACAGTCAGATTTCCATACCAACTCGAGATACCATATCTCAGTATAGATTCTATGCTAGCCCTATAGAAAATTAGCATAATGTTCACACTAACACCAAACAGCCTCAATCTGCAAAGAAAGTGTAACCTATACAGGGGTGTAGTGGAGGGCGGACGTGGGGGGATGGCATCCCCCTCACTTCTCACATCTAAAAAAATTTCTGGGGCAAATGTTAGGCCTAGGTTTTTTGTCTTGTCATTTACTTTTATGGATATAATTAGGCATTGTAAACAAATCTTTACTTGTTGTAATAGCGTCTCTGCGTGTGTTGCGCAGGGGGACGCAAATGCACATGCAAATGCAAGTGTGCATGGGGAATTCCACTCATTTTCAATACTTTACTAGGTCAACTCACTAATATACCTTAGAGATGTTGTGTTTCTTAGAAATGGAGGTCTGAAAAAAATAAATGAAATGAAATACATCTTATTGACATCATCAAGATGCGTTTCACCATGTTAATGAGTTTACAGTACTTTTTTTCTGAGCCCACTAGGGTCCATTTGGTTCACATTTGTACACTCTCAAAAAAACAATTAAAATGGGTGTAATTCCCCTTTAAGAAGCGTCCCGCCACTTCTAAAAGTCCCACTACAACACTGGTTTTATATAAATATATTTTTCACTCGCTTGCGGTATTCACTGCAACTTGTTATCTCCGGTTAGATCTGACTGCCTTTTATACAGTTGTTACCTATGTATTACCTTTTTCCATACCAGGGCCCACTATTTATTCCGCATTTCAGCCACGGACCACTGGACCATTTGATTTAAGTCTAGTCTCTCGGACCCAAAACTATAAGGATTTTCAATTTTGTGTCCACAATTTAGAAGATATAAACTGGCAAAACGTTGGTCAAAATAACAATTCTTCTACATTTTCTAATTGTGTAAATTCTTGACAATTAAGTAATTCAGAAGTTTAAATATAATTTAACTCTTGAGAGCGGTGAAATGAAACCAAATGGACCCTTACGGGTCCAATTGGTTTCATTTTAACGCTCTCAAGACTTACCAATCTATAAGGGTCCATTTGGTTACCAAGTGTCCCTCATTTAGCTGGGGACCACCTGAAATCCTCTCAGGGACCACTGCTGGTCCCCAGACCACCCGTTAAAAACCCCTGTATTACCTGATTAGCCCAGGCGCTTCCCAGGTTAAAACTATTCCCATATATACAGTTGTTATTTAGGTTCGAAATACACATGCACACACGTGTGCGCACGCGCCCACACACACACACACACACACACACACACACACACACGCACACATGCACGCACTCATGTGTGATTAGGTGATTAAATTCATGTAGTGGTGATTACATGAATAATTAATTTAATCATGTAATCACCATATATTCCCACTTGGTGTCACCCTCCCGGAACCAATATAAGAGGTTCATACATACATACACACATACATACATAGACATACAGTATATAAAAGGCTCTATGGCTCAAGGCTGGAGTCTCTGAGACTGGCAAACCATCTGATTCAAGAGGCTTATCTGTTAATTAGTTTTCATAGGAACGACATAGAAAAGCACGCAAGTAGGTGGACGTCTCACTGAAAACCAAACCATCTATGGATCCTTAGGGCTACATTTTCGTTACATGCTAAACCCCTTATCCCAAATCCCTTATTTCGTTTTTCGTGGGACCTTCTCAAGGACCACTGCCGTGAGGAACTCTTTTGCCGAAAACGTCACACCGAAAGGAGGATGACAGCAGACGAAAACAGCGTTTTCGTGAGGTGAAAACGCAACAAAGTGAAAACTCCTGGGAAAGTGGAAGAGTTGAAAACGCTCTGCATCGCCCGCTTTCATCGAAGGACCGTAAACGATGCAAAACTCTGAAAATGACAAGATGTGGGCATGGCTGTTTGTTTACATCCGCGAGACTCCGGCTGCTAGGAGGAAGTAGAACGGAACTTGTTCTACGCGTGTGTGGCCGGTCTATATGGCAGTGCGGTCACGCCGACACGCGCCACCTAGCGACCGGCATGCACATAACAGCGCTTACAGCCATATTGCGTCTTCATCTAAAGACGGTATAAAAGATGAAAACTAAATGGCTCTTTGCCGTTTGACGGCGACCGTCTCCGTGTAAAAGGGGCCTTACATTCCCTATTCACAAAACTTCTTATAACACTGATCAATTAGAAAGTATGCTTCACTGTTTAATCCCAAACTACCGCGCCGTATATATATATATATATATATATCTGTTCATTCGTAGGTGCATGACGACCAGCAGCATGCCCGCCGCCTCTTCAAAAGAATTACACAAACAACTCAGTGGTCCCCAGTGCATAACTCTGAGCCGCCCACGCCGCCATTTATAGTTTCAATAAATCTGTTACAATCTGTGTCTATATTTGCATTGCGCTGTGCAGATGCATCACTGTTTGCGCATACAAATTAGTAACAGCATCCGTGCCATTACAATAGAAGACGCAGATTGTTCTGTTATCACTGTAAACTGGTGGTTTTCAACCAGTGGTCCGGGGACCACCAGTGGTCCTTGAGAAAGTTCCCAGGTGGTCCCCAGGCTAAATGATGGACAGCTGGTTAACCAGATGTAACTCTTTGAGAGCGTAAACATGAAACCAAATGGACCCTTGCGGGTCCATTTGGTTTCATGGTTTACGCTCTCAAGAGTTAAAATATTCATCGTGTGAATTAGCCCCAAGTCTACACAACTAGAGAATGTAGAAGATTAATGGTCATTTTGATCCGTTTTATTTCCAAAATCCAGCCTGGAATTGTGGACAAATTAACGCAATAGAAATCTTTAGTCTGGGGGTCTGTGGGGCTAAAATATCATCAAATGGTGGTCCATGGATCAAATTCTGAATGAATAGTGGGCCCTGGTATCGAAAAGGTTGAAAACCCCTACAGTAGAAGGCACTAATAGAAGGCATTATCACAGTAAACAATAGAAATAACGTGGTCGATTCTGCAGCGAAACGTTCACTGGTCAGGGCCAGAGCCTTATAGTGGGAGAGTTAGGATATTGACGGGTCAGAAACCAGAGTGGAGCATGTGACTATACAGAACCTCTACGAGTGCTAAACTGCACTTGGGAATACATTGTTGTCAACGAGAATGGTGCAAATAAGAGCTATTTTAGGTACATATGCAAAATGACAGCTTTTATAAAGTATGGTTCAGTCACGACTACCATCTCTGTAATGTTTATTTTGTACTATTATTAAGGAACATGATGTCAGGCCGAGCCATGAGGCCCATAGGTCAGGAGCCTATCTCCTGTTTCTGTAGCGTGAGGCAGCTTGATGTATAAGTACACCCGTGGACATGACCCTAGTATGACACAGGGTCTTACCCCGAATCCAACCCTTGATGCCGAGTGCCAAGCAGGGAGGCATTGGGTCCCATTTTTAGTCTGAGTCTTTGGTATGACCCGGCCGGGAATTGAACCCCAGCCTCCCAGTCTCAGGGCGGACACTCTAACCACAAGGCCACTAAGTTGGAACAACTGGTGTTAAAGTCAACTGGTGTTAAAGTCATTAAAGCTGGATTTAATACCAACGCATTTCTGCATACTCCTACTGCTACATTGGTCTCAGAGCAGCCTCGCAGGCAGTCTCACGAGACGCCCCGTATCGCATAATTGTCAGTTGCTAACAGTGTGTGTGAATGGGGTGCTGTTGGCTCTATGCTCCTCCAGCAGCGCAAGCGACCTGGCGCACGGGAGTGAACGGGAATATCCTAACTCTCCCACTATAAGGCTCTGGTCAGGGCTAAGTGAGCACTGTATACGACTCTCCCCATCCAAGACTCATGGGAGGAATATCAACACCATAGCCTATAGTTAAGTTCTGACAGCGTTGCCTGTCACTGAATGTTTCACGGCGCGCATAGCATTATGTCACAGGGGTCAGGAGGCTCAAACACTTAACATTTTAGAATGTCTGCAATATGACCAGTTAATCTTTTTTGGAAGGGACTTAATGTGCAGACAGGGAGCTGCTATGCTGCTATAAACCCCTGAAGGAGTGGAGGAGACAACGAGACCTCCCAAGCCTGACTCGTGTTTGATGTCATAAATCTGCAGTTCTCAACCTTCTGTGGGTCGGACGGTCGGGGAAAATCTAGACATTGTTCCAAGGCCCACCACGTCCAGTAAACACATCCATTACAGAGAGCGAATGCACAAACAAAGGCCCGGCCCAAATAGTACTCGCATCAGCCGAATTGTTGCGACATTGAGGGGTCAGAAAATTTAGTTCTCGGGAGGGCTGAAAAGGGGACAAAAGAGTGACATTTCTTAAAATTCTCCTGAGTGTACAATTGTGAACCAAATTGATTTGGTTGCATTTGTACAGAAAAATAAAACTCACAAACATGGTGAAACACAACTTGATTGAGCTGCCATTGGACTGATCCCATGAAGTGAACGGAGACTGCGACAGTGCAATTTAGTCTAACAATTGTGTCACCACTAAACCAACACATTTCATCATTGAAAACAGAAAACTCTCTGAGTCAGACCTTTAGCTTTATCCATGCTGCGTGTCTGTTGCAACTTCAACAACAACTGATGTTTATTATTGAGGCTTTAACTTGCCTAATAAAAGTCCTGTAACTGAAAATGGTATCGGTGCGGCTTCATGATGAAGTCCATTTCCGCCTGCCCCCCCGATTGGGAAATGTTACATCCGGGCCTGACATACGTATGTTTTGACTATGCTGAAATGTTTTTTTCTGCAAGAGAAACATGATTGCTTGGTACCACAAAAACGAATGCAATTCACGGTTTCATTGACAAGTCTCTCTCTCTCCCCGAGGTCTAACTTCACACTTCAGGGTTCTTTCGGAGTCGTACAGAATGAGCGCATTTTGCAGCCATTATGGCTGCAATGCAAAACCTGTTCATCTTCTGTGCGTGTGACAGCAAAAAGGCTTTGTAACGTTGTAAGTTCTGTGGACTCTGTTATAACTTAACACAGTCTACTGCATGTTAGAAATGCTTTGCGTTTTCCGTGAAGCATTCGACTTGATTTCGAGTGTTGGTGTTGGTGAGAGTGTGGAACAGATGGTGACATATGGCAGAGCTTCTGTCTGTGTTAGACCTGCATATCCTACTAGAGCTCTGTTTGGAGCAGTGAGCTCTCCTATCCATGTCGTACGGTAAATCCTGAGCAGTGTTTCATACATTAACGTATAATTAAAGAGGGCTATACCTACTTTAATCAATAACTACATTATTGAATATGGTGTTAATCTGTGGTTTGGAGTTCCAGAGCTATCAGAAATAAGCATTCGCGACACCCCTGTGGTCAAACCCTCCAATAGCCCTAAAATGCATAAAAAAAATGCATTTTGGCACAGTATAATGTGCCAACATAATACAAACACATCAGGTCTTAAATCATTAGTGCAAATGCCCCGTGCAATGTCTTCATCTAAAGCAGGGGTTTTCAACCTTTTTGACGCCAGGGACCACCATTTATTCAGCATTTGAGCCATTTGATGACATTTTAGCCCCGAAGACCTATACAACTAAATAATTCTTTTGGTTTTGTTCACAATTCCAGGCTGGACTTTGCAAACAAAACAGTGTAGACTTCTTAATTAAATAGTGCTATTATGATGAATATTTTTTCATGATGAGAGAAAATGAAACCCGCAAGGGTCCATTTGGTTTAATTATTACATTCTCAAGAGTTACATCTGGTTAACCAACTGTCCATCATTTAACCTGGGGACCACCTGGAAGCCACTCAAGGACCACTGGTGATCCCCGGACCACCTGTTGAAAACCCCTGATCAAAAGAAATCATAGTAACTGTTTCCCCCACAGAGCAAATTAAATTACATTAAAAAATAAGCACACATCAAACAGATTTTTTTTACTCAGAATAAATTACTGCCTTTGGAAACCAAAGGATTTTGAGAATGGAGCAGAACTTGCTGTGTTTTATATTTGAACATTTTGATAGCATCCTGTACGCTGCGGCTGGCAAAGTCCGGAGCTGCACTCTTGTGCACTCCCCCCGACTTTCACCACTGGCGTTAATATAACATGGAATAAACATGTTTTTTGTCACACCATCACTAAGCACGCATCTATTTTACAATGTGAAATATGCTATAAATATTTCACGTATTACAGCCCATGTACAGCAATACAATACACGGCAACTATAAGGCACTAGTTTTAATATTTCATCTGGACTTTTCACACGAAAAACATATATAAGCGGGGCGGGGAGGCTATGACAAAGTGGAGCAAAATCTGTAAAAACAAAACAAAACATGCATATTATATAAAAAGATAAAAAGAAAATCCTAAAAAAAAAAGAAGAAATGGAGCTGGGAACAACTTCTTTGTTCCAGCCATCCATGGGACATGTGTAAATGTTTTGCCAATTGTCTAGAGACCCACTTATTATTATAAAATGTTACAATCCCCAGTGTACGCGCGCCAGATGAACGATATGAGAAATGTCTGGGAGAGGGGTAGAGTTCAGACTGAGAAATGTCGATGTAAATGTTTGAGATTTCTGTCTGATTACATTCTAGCTATGTTATTCGAGGCCACACCACGCCATTCCAGGTCGTATAACAATCCCCTCTCTGCAGCAGACTGGCCTCATGCTTCCTTGAATGCATGAGGAGTCCAAGCTGCCTTCTTTTCACCTGACAGGGGGGGGAGTTAATTTCCCTGGTTGGGCATGGCGCGTGGAAGGAACACGTTATTCAGTTCAGGCGCCCCGGCTGGCCAGGTGGAGGCAGTTTAGAGACCAGAGCTACTGCATGTTTTTGTGAGGTTACCTACCCTATAGGCCAGGGGATACGGGGAGAACATGCAAACTCCACAATGAAAGCCTGCCTCATGTATGGGCACTGATGACATAGGAGACATGCCGTCAGCAACCCACAGCGTCCCTGGCGGGAATCGAACACGGGTCCTTCTGGCGGTGAGGCAACAGCACTAACCACTGTGCCACTGTTTTGTCTAATTTCTACTTTAACTTTGAAAATTTGTCAAAGAAGTTGCGAGCAATCATGTTGATATAAAAAGTGCACGTTCTATATTGAAGTGAATGCTTCAAACTTTTCAAAGCATTTATGACACTGAGAGACTGTGGCAAGAATTGATCAGTTGAGAGATGTGAGATGATTCATTTAATTAAGTCCATAACGTATAAATCATGGATAAGTTGTCGTGAGAAAAAAGGCCTTCTTCGGGGACGTGTCAGAATAAATTGATTATTTCATTTCAACTGCTGGCATATTGGCGCAATCCACCCGGCCATTAAAATATCTAAAAAAAACAAACTGCAGGGGTTTCTGAAGTGAAAAATAATTCAAAGATTTGTGCCACATTTTCACCATTTTCAAAAATATCAGACCTACAAGCTCATAGCTTGTAGGTTTGATATTTTTCAATAACTAAAATAATGCCAAATATGCTAAGTAATGCTAAGTAATGTTAATGCTAAGTACTGTTAATACTGCTAAATAATGTTAATTCTAAGTATTGTTAAGAACGCTAATAATGCTAAATAACACAAATAGTGCTAAGTAATGCTAATGCTAAGTTGTGTCAATAATGCTAATAATGCTAAGTAATGCTAAGTAATGCTAATTATGCTAATAAAGCTTAGAGCACCAGAACACATACAATACAGAGAGGGGTAATTAATGAGGATAGCTGAAAAAAAAAACAGCTATTTCATCGTATCTTAAAATCAGGTCATTCATTAGCATGGAATAAATGTGTTTTTAATGATTATCTGCAGTGGCATTTCTGGGTGGAGGCCAGTCGGATCTAAAAATGGGCTCTGGGAACCCTCAGGGATCCTTGACGGGTTCCGGGAGATCTTTGCCGCAAAAAAAAATGCCTATTGCTTCTTACTGTGGGTAGTATTCAGAGGCGGATCTAGGCATGAGCATGGGGTGGGGGTAATGCCCCCCTAAATGCCCTCACTGCCCCACCAAACACAATGGCAAGCAAAACAACACAAGATATTTCACTTGCTTATATTTAAAATGATTTGAAACACTACTACTGCTACTAACTAACTACAGTTGTGTCACCTCTAAACCAACAGCATTTCATCATTGAAAACAGAAAACTCTCTGAGTCAGACCTTTAGCTTTATGCATGCTGCGTGTCTGTTGCAACTTCAACAACAACTGATGTTATTGTTGATGCTATATTCATATAAAAAAGTCCTGTAACATATAAAAGTCCTGTAACTAAAAATGGTATGTGCGACTTCATCGCCCGTGGCGCGAAGCGACACGGGCAATGAAGTCGCCCCCTACCATGTTCTCCTGCACCCCCCAATTGGAAAATGTTAGATCCGCCCCTGGTAGTATTGTATTTTTTTTTTCCAAGAGAAAGTGATTATGGCCTGATGTCAGCTGAGTAATTGTAGCCACCCGTGATAATCGCTTCATTATTATGCTATATGTTCTCTTCATATCTCATGAATGAATCCATATTTTGTTGACTTCATCATTATTAATCACATTATGTCTGGCCTTGGAAATGTGTCTTTTCTATATTACAGTCAAGATATCTGAAACATTAACCATCAAATAGTATCCTCACTCACCCCCTTTGTTATTTTTAAAGGAGAAATAACATGAAATTCTTCACTTTTATTTTGTGGGTGTTTTTGGCGCTGCCATGCGTGTTTTCTATCCCCACAAATGATCTAGTTTGAACAATCAGTCTTTCATGTCAAACAGGATCTTTAAAGTAAATTGCTCTCAGGAACAGCCGGTTTGATTTTGTCCTCATAATGATGTCATAAGGGCATCCTGCTTTGTATAATTCCTCCTCTTCTTCAGTTCCAAATCTGCATTTGCACTTTGTTTATAATGTCCACCATTGTTGATTTTCCAAGTTGACATGGAATTTAAGCAAGCCTGGTTTTATCTAGCATCAGTATTCTAATGACTCTACTATAAAATACCCTGCATATCAGCGCCCCCACCACCTCAGGACATTGTGGTACTGCAGCTAAACTGTCTATAAAGAAATGACAAGGACTGGTTATACAAGTGGTGGTTGAGGCTCAAACCATTAGAAATAAGCTTGAGGGACATATACAATAATGATATTAAGTATTAAAAACAATTTTAGGAATCCATGTTTGTCCTCCTTAATATAGCACCCAGGCAAATGTATGCTGCTATGTAAAAAAAAAAAAAAAAGGTTACATTATGTACAGTATGTACACCAAGTAGCTGGACTACTTTCTATATACTTGTAGCTTGATCAAGCTCCTTGGTGAAATATATGTAGTGCCCCAAGCTATGCCTTTTGAAGTAGCTGACATAACGCTGACAACTTTTATAGATTCATATTAATCTGACTCAGTCATCGGTTATGTCATACCTGGGCATACATGCGGCCCGGGGGCCAAATGCGGCCCTTTGGCTGACTCTGACCGGCCCGGGGACCACCTGTGGTCCTTGAGAGAGTTCCAAGTTAAATATGGAAAGTTGGTTAACCAGATGTAACTCTTTGAGAGCGTATAAATGAAACCAAATGGACCCTTGCGGGTCCATTTGGTTTCATTTTTACACTCTCAAGAGTTAAAATATTCATCATCTGAATTAGCCCAGAGTCTACACATTCAATCAGAGAATGTAAGAGAATGGTCATTTTTGTTATCCTGTTTTGTTTCCCAAATCCAGCCTGGAATTGTGGACAAAGACAAGAAAGTTTTGGGATCTGTGGGGCTAAAATGTCATCAAATGGTCCGTGGGTCAAATACTGAAGTGGGCCCTGGTGACAAAATGGTTGGTCTTACTTTTACTTGTATCTTGAAATTAAATTAATATTACGCAGACTTTAGTTCAGCCTTTAGTCTTGGCCCTCCACAATATTTTATGTATCTCATGTGCAGTGATGGGGATAACGCCGTTATCAATAACGACGTTACCTAATCAGATTACTTTTATTAGTAACGGAGTAACCTAACGAGTTATTTTTGCAATTTAGTAGTTAGTTACTTAGTTACATTTCCAAAAAAGTAACTCGTTACTATAGTTCGTCGCAATTCATTTTCTTGAGACTGCCCGGTGTTGTATATTCCTCCTTCTGTTAGGGTAGAATGAGAATAAGCCGACTGCACGTTGTGGCTTCATCCTTCTGTGAGTGATGTGCGTAGTTTACATTTTCTGTCTGCACATCCTGTAAGTCCGCCTAAGAAATAAAAGTAAACCTACTGTCTAGCTAGTGTCTAGTTATACTCTAGTATGAATCTTTTATTTTGAAAGGAAGAGGAAGAGGAAGTCCGCTGGCTGCTTGCATAGTGACACAGCTACTGTAGGCGTGACTTGCTAAAAGTCTTGTAAACAATGACGCTGTACACTTTGGATTAACTTTTGGATTAACACGCGCACTCTCGATTGGGAATCGGCTATAAACTCTGGCTGCGTTATTAGGTGAGTAATGTTTAATTCATTGTTTGGCCGCCGTGCCTTGTCTTATACTACTGTGAACTGTCTTGTTCATAGGCTGGGTTACGATGGGAAGAGATTGAGAAGCCTGCAGGTCTGCAGCCTGACCTGCAGAGCTGGTTGTGTTGTCATCGCGCAGTGTGGAGAGGACTGGTTGTACCGCGTACAACATAATATTGTCTGTAGGCTTACTGTGCATCTGAGATGCATAGCCTACTTTGTAGCAACCTAGATCATAGTAGGTGACATGGTGTCTGTACAGTTCTTGTTGTCGCTGTTATTGGTGCTGGTGGTTTCCATGTGCGCAACGTGGAGTGCGACTCATCATGTACTGGTAATACAATGCAACTAAATTGTGCATACGTTAAAAACAAAGAGAAAAGGAGTATTTTAATTGTGTTCAGGAACGGAAAATAACGGAAAATAATCTATTACGTTACTTTTTTATAGAAAGTAACTTGTAACTTAACGAGATTAGTTTTAGGGGGCAGTAGTCCAATAACCTAACGTCGTTAGTTTATAAAGTAACGATACCCAACACGCTCATGTGGCCCCTTGGGAAAAATAATTGCCCACCCCTGGGTTATGTGATATTCCCAACATTGATCATAGCATCCTCAACCTCAGTTCTGCCACATCCAGCTCCACCTCATGTCTTACCATCAGTGCCTGTGTCAGTGTTTCGGAGTCATACAGGCTGGCGTTCAGTTAATTCAATACGATTTCAAAGCTGCCACAGACAGACCTGACATTGTCCCACCTTGAGCAAGCAATTTTGCAGCAAAAAAAAATACTAAAGTGTCTCACCACAGACTTATATACTGTACGTCTTTCCTTCTCACTCTGGCTGATACCGTTCTGTCCCAAATCACTGCTCTTACTCCCTTCACCTTCACCACCCTTATTCCCTGACAGGGCCGGATCTAGAGGGGGGGGGGGGCAGGGGGGCAGAGCCCACCCAAACGTGCATCCTGTATGCCCACCCAATGAAAGCTCATATCAGTGGTTTTTAACCAGTGGTCTGGGGTCCACCAGAGGTCCTTGAGAGAGTTCCAGGTGGTCCCCAGCTAAATGGTGGAAAGTTGGTTAACCAGATGTAACTCTTTGAGAGCGTAAAAATGAAACCAAATGGACCCTTGCGGGTCCATTTGGTTTCATTTTTACACTCTCAAGAGTTAAAATATCCATCATGGGAATTAGCCCCAAGTCTACACAGCAAGAGAATGTAGAAGATTAATGTCATTTTGACCTGTATGTTTGTCTGTTTTGTTTCCCAAATCCAACCTGGGATTGTGGACAAAAGCAAAAGAAATCTTTAGTTTTGGGGATCTGTGCGGATAAAATGTCCTCAAATGGTGGTCCGTGGCTTAAATGCAGGATAAATAGTGGGCCCTGGTGTCAAAAAGGTTGAAAACCACTGCTTCATATGAAACACTTTGGAGTTTCCCATGCACCCTGCCTTTCTTCCAGCCCACCCTAGTAGGACTGGCTAAATCAGACCCTGCTCTTACTCCCTTCACCTTCACTACTCCCTGCATCTTCATTATTCCACTGTCCTCCCTCTTGTCATCAGGCCCACAAATTCTGTATGACTTTCAATCCTCCTCTCTCTCTCCCAGTGCTTTACTGTGGCAGGAATAAAACTACTTTTATAGGCTCATAACTATAGAGCTGTCGAATGATTTAAAAAAAAAAATGAATCAGATTAATCATGGCTTCAAAATTAATTTAATCCTGATTAATCACCATTTGAACTATGTCCAAAATATGATTTGAAAATGGGAAAAATCTGGTTACATGGAGACACACAGCTACACTTATATGTCTCCGTAAAACAACTGATTCTTTTTACTGAAAATTGCTCAGTGGGTTGATTCATGTGTGCACATCCGTTTAAAAATGTAATCATATTAATCAAAAAATGAATTATTGCCATTAGTTTGACTGCACCTAAAAGGGGAATTCCGCCCATTTTCAAAAAAAAAAAAAAAAAAAAAAAATCCTGACAGGATACAAATGTGAACCAAATGGACCCTAGCGGGTCCATTTGGTTCCATTTGTACCCTCTCAGGAAAAAAGGGGTCTGAAAGAAAAATCATTAACATGGTGAAATACATCTTGATGATGTCATCAGATGTATTTCACCATGTTAATGATTTTTTTCCAGACCTTCATTTTTAGGAAACACAGAATGGGGGGAACTTTTTTTTTTTATCATGTCCACAAAACATCTCTAAGGTATATTAATGACATATTAAAATGTTGAAAATGGGTGGAGTTCCCCTTTAACCACACGGTATCGGCATCCGGTCCCCCCTTCCAGTCTCTCTCTCCTCCACAATCAAGTATCCACATTGGCTCACAGTTATTGCATTTACACTGGAGATTAGTGACTATTAACATGCAAAAAGCGCACCGTACATAATTGCTCAGACTAATTTGGTACTACTTAACAATCCTAAACGGCATTAGACTCTGATGTCAACTGATTGCGAACGCAGTGAGCGATCACTATGTAAATCATGTGTGTGCATGTGTGTGTGTGTGCGCGCACGTGTGTGTGTGTGTGTGTGTGTGTGTGTGTGTGTGTGTGTGTGTGTGTGGGTGTGTGTGTGTGCATGTGCGTGTGGTGTCTGCATGTGCATGTGTGCGGCAAGACATACAGTGTCTTACTGGTTGATTTTTATGTGCTTTATTGAAAACACATTCAAAAGGATATTGTCACAATAAAGCCATTCATTAGGCTTGGGTTCCCTTGTCCTCCTACACATCACCTTTCGTCCAAACACTACACCTTCTTTAGTTTAGTTAGTTGTTGCACGCACTTCTCAGGTTTAAAATTATAAAGCATCAACCTACAACACACAAATATCGATATCTCTAAACATTGAGGTCTGGTGAGCAATCCTTCTGTCTGAGACAATGTGGGTTTCCACCAGGCTAGCCGAGTGTGTGTGGGTGGTTCTAGGAAGCACATTCTCCTCTCCTGAATGCCACAGAGGAGTTATTTCGGCTCGAAAGGTGGAAGTTATTATATATATATATATATGTTAGGTCTACACAGATAGACGGGTGACAGGTCCACTGTGTCCACTCAGTGTTGAGGCCTAGCTGGCAGGTCTCCACCATCCACTGCCTGAATGTGTTTTTTTCCAATGCTGTCTTGAGAACGAGCCTGTGACACTGACTGTATGTGTATATACAGTATATATATATACTCTATATGTCCTACTTATTTGACCACGCAGCATCCCCCTCTCTGCCTAGAGGAGATAGGAAGTGAGTCCTAATAAGGGCCATGTAGGAGCCGCCGCCAACCACACCAGCATGCACACTGCTGTTCTCCAATCAACAAAAGCAAAATAAATCCTCAGTTGTGGTGTGTGTTGGGGCTAAAATGTCCTCAAATGGTGGTCTCAAAAAGGTTGAAAGCCACTGCTTTAATTGGTCAGCAGGTCAGGAAGTGCCTACAAAGCCTCGACCTGGGTAAACTAACTCAGAAGTTGCATTATAAGGCGCCCTGTCGTTTTTTTTTTTTTTTTTTTCATTGTTGTTGTTTGTTTGTTTTTTTGGAAATTAAAGGCTTATAATTGCGCCTTACAGTCTGGAATGTGGTGCTGACAGAAAAGTGATTGATGGGATAGAAAAATGATGACTTCAGGTCAGCTGAGCTGAGCACGGTTGGCTAAACAGATACCCATGCTACACCAGGCTCTACTGAAATATAATGATGCTCAAATCACCAGTATAGACTAGGGATGCCACGGCATGAAATTTTACACGACGGTACGGTGACGTTATTGAAAATGTGGGTGGTTCTAGGTAGCACACTCTCCTCTCCTGAATGCCACCGAGGAGTTATTTCGGCTTGAAGGTGGAAGGTATTATATATATATATATATGAACGGAACACAGATAGAGGTGACAGGTCCACTGTGTCCAGTCAGTGTTGAGGCCTAGCTGTCAGGTCTTCAGAATCCACCGTCTGGAGGTGTATCTTTCCAACGCTGTCTTGAGTAGGAGCCTGTGACACTGACTGTATGTGTATATATATATATACATATATACAGGGGCGGATTGGCACATATTTTCCCACCGGGACAATTTTGTGGGGGAAAATAGAGTTAAAATATTCATCATGTGAATTAGCCCAACTTAGTCTATACAACTAGATCATGGGTTTTCAACCTTTTTGGATCCAGGGACCACCATTGATTCAGCATTTGAGCCACGGACCACCACTTGGGGACATTTTAGCCTCACAGACCCCCAAACTAAAGATTTATTTTGCTTTTGTCCATCTTCTAGTTGTGTAGACTTTGGGCTAATTCAGATGATGAATATTCTAACTCTTGAGAGTGTAAAAATGAAACCAAATGGACCCGCAAGGGTCCATTTGGTTTCATTTTTACGTTCTCAAGAGTTACATCTGGTTAACCAACTTAGCTGGGGACCACCTGGAACCCTCTCAGGGACCACTGGTGGTCCCCGGACCACCTGTTGAAAACCCCTGAACTAGATAATGTAGAAGATTAATGGTCATTTTGATCTGTATGTTCCAGGCGAGCATCTAGCACATTCTAGTGCATTTTGGAAGTGCCACTAGTGCATTTTGGATCTTGTCCAGGCCACTAGGTGGCACAGGCCACCGGGAAAACTCCCTGTACTCCAGATGGCCAATCCGCCCCTGCATATATACTCTATATGTCCTACTTATTTGACCACGCAGCAGCCCCCTTCCTGCCTAGAGGAGATAGGAAGTGAGTCCATATAAGGGCCATGCATGTAGGAGCCTCCGCAACACACCAGCATGCACACTGCTGTTCTCCAATTCAGTGGTTTTCAACCGCTGGTCCGTCGAGGACCAACAGTGGTCCTTGAGAGGGTTCCAGGTGGTCCCCATGCAGGCTACATGATGGAAAGTTGGTTAACATGATATAACTCTTTGAGAGCGTAAACATGAAACCAAATGGACGTGCCTTGCAGGACCATTTGGTTTCATGTTTGCCCCCCCCCCCCCCCCCCCCCCCCCCCATCCCCCCCCCCCCCCCCATGCCCCATCCATTCCTAGATCCGCCCCTGGACTACGGTAGAGAGAGAGAGAGACTGGAGAATAGATGACTTTGAATAGTGTTCAAGAATGGTTGGATGTGTTGTTTAGTATGGATTGAACATCAAACCAACGTTCCCACGCCATGCAGGCACAAACACCCCCAGGCGCAGCCGCTGCCACTGTGGGCGGCGGACGCTGATCCCTTGTCAGAGGAGCAACAAACCACTGGAGAACAGGGACGGATCTAGACATGGGCATTAGGGGGCGGCAATGCCCCCCCTGAATGCCCAGTCTGCCCCACCAAACACGATGGCCTGCAAAGCAACCCAAGATATTTCAAATTAAAGGTAGGGTAAGTGATTTGAAATTCATGGTGTAGTACCAGCCTGGTGCACTAGGGGCACCCAAGAGTAGCTACACTATGTGAACCTGCTGCTCGATCCTGATTGGAGGAGAATTCACCCTCCACCTGGGGAACTTTTATTAGCTTCTCTGCTAACGTGGGGGAGGGGGAAACTCCATATATGGTCTGCACACCTTATAATAGAGCATTTTAACAGAAAAACTTTTTTTTTTTGGTGTGATATCTGACAAAAGTGAAATCACTTCTCCTACCTTTAAAGTGCCTATATTTAAAATGATTTCAACCACTACTACTGCTACTAACTAACTACAGTTGTGGCACCACTAAACCAACAGCATTTCATCACTGAAAACAGAAAACTCTCTGAGTCAGACCTTTAGCTTTATGCATGCTGCGTGATGTTATTACTGTTGCTTAATTGCGTGATAAAAGTCCTGTAACTGAAAATTATATGGGTGCGACTTCATCGCCCATTTTCTCGCACCCATATTTTCTCTTGCCCCTCCAACATGTTCTCTTGCACCCCCCCCCCCCCCCCCCCCCCCCCCCCCCCCCCCCCCCCCCCCCCCCCCCCCCCCCCCCCCGCAAATGGGACATGTTACATCCGCCCCTACTGGAGAACAACATTATTTAGAAGCAAAAGCATTCACCAACATGCAAATCATAATGCTGTCTGCCACACTCATTGTTTTTTTTATTGAGGGGGGAGGATTATTCTTCAAATGACATGATGACATTTAGTAAAATGCTGTATGATGCGATGTGTGGGAATGGATGGGTGTGCGAGTGTGGCCATATCTGCTTAACCCCATTTGACCCAGACATATTTCTATTGCAAAAAAAAAATGTTTTAAACCTTGTACTACCATGTTTATTTATTTACAAAAATACTTTATTTATGCAAATTGGGATAATTATTAAAATAATTATATATATAGGGGGGGGGGTATCCTTTATTATACGAGTGTACATGTTTTAGACATTCTATTCATCACGAAAATATATTTATTGCAGGCATTTCACTCACTTTTACTAGGTTTAAAGGCCTAACGTCAATGGTTAAAAAAAACATCAAAAATTGCACTAAGTCCAGAGATTTTTTTAATTAGGTTAATTGCAGCCTCTGTGGGGGGGGGGGGGTATTTCTATGCCAATAGCATGAACAATTGCAATGAATGTTTAATTCATTAAGGGGTTAATGTTGCTAAAAGGCAACATTGGGCCTCGTCGGGTTGAAATGGGAATCCCAATGAAAATGGGTGGAATTCCCCTTTAAAGGACTTGCTGTGTGCCTGCTCTTGCACACAGCAGGTCCTGGCTTGTACTGTGAGATCTTTCCTCCTGTTGTCAACATCATTTCCATAAACGGCTTTAGAAGAGGAGCATCTTTCCAGACCATTTCCCCTCACATGTTTTGCTAAGTCAAGCGATCCTTATAAAAACCTGGTACATCATTAGCTGCATCATCAGATCAGCTCTGTGGTATTGTCAGCAACATTTCTTTCTACCTCTAGGTTCTCTTGAGATCTCAGCTGACTTCTGTAGCGCAGCAGGGACGGATGTAACATTTCCTAATTGAGGGGGGGCAGGAGAAAATGGTATGGGGGCGATGATGCCGCCGTTGAAGTTGCAACAGACACGCAGCATGCATAAAGCTAAAGGTCTGACTCAGAGAGTTTTCTGTTTTCAATGATGAAATGCTGTTGGTTTAGTGGTGACACAACTGTAGTTAGTTAGTAGTGTTTCAAATCATTTTAATATATAGGCACTTTATTTGAAATAATTTGGGTTGTTTTGCATGCCATCGTGTTTGGTGGTGCAGACTGGGCATTTAGGGGGGCATTGCCCCACCCCCATGTCCATGCCTAGATCCGCCCCTGCTGTAGAGTCTGCAAAATTAGTGGTTCAATAAGCACATTATGCATTTTTTCGTTGTGCTTCTTGCACTTAGCTTCGCCTGTGAACCAGGGTAAACTTTGCCTGTGTGTGTGTGTGTGTGTGTGTGTGTGTTATAGAACAGGGGTTTTCAACAGGTGGCCCGGGGACCACTAATGGTCCCTGAGAGGATTCCAGGTGGTCCCCAGGCTAAACGATGGAAAGTTGGTTAACCAGATGTAACTCTTTGAGAGCGTAAACATGAAACCAAATGATGATGTTTACACTCTCAAGAGTTAAAATATTCATAATCTGAATTGGCCCCAAGTCTACACAACTAGAGAATGTAGAAGATTAATGGTCATTTTTGATCTGTTTGACTGTTTTGTTTCCTCCAAAATCCATCCTGGAATTGTGCACAAAGCAAAACAAATCGTTAGTTTTGGGGTCTTGTTTGTGGGGCTAAAATGTCATCAAATGTTGGTCCCCTGTGACTCAAATTCTGAATAAATAGTGGGGCCTGGTATGAAAAAGGTTGAAATCCAGTGTGTTATAGAAGTTAGAAGAACACGCACCCCAAAGTCATTATTCCCGTTCACATTCACTGGCACTGGCTGATGATAAACGAGGATCTGAATGACACAGATGCCAAAAACAGCTCTGCTTCGTATCATGTCAGAATCACAGCGTCTGTGTTCTCACAGTTAGAGGCTTTTTCAGTTTACTTCCCAAGTCTGCAGAGGCACAGGGGTAAATGGTAAATGGTGCATTTATATATAGCGCCTTTCAGTGTTGCAGTGGGACTTTTAGAAGTGGGGGGGGAAGTCTCTTAAAGGGGTATTCCACCATTTTCATTTTTTTTTTCTGAGTGTACAAATGTGAACCAAATGGGCCCTGGCGGTCCATTTGGTTTCATTTGTACACTCTCAGAAAAAAAGGAAACTCATTAACATGGTGAAACACATCTTGTATTGCATGTATTTCACCATGCTAATGATTTTTTTTTTTCCAGACCTCCATTTCTAGGAAACACAGAATTGGGGGAACTTTTTTATCATCTCCACACAACATCTCTAAGGTGTATTAATGACTAAAATTAATGAATAAAAATTGAAAATGAGTGGAATTCCCCTTTAAGACACACACATGCACACTTGCATTTGCATGCACCTGCACAAGACACACAGACACACTATTAACACAAGTAGAACATATTGAGAAAGATTACCTAATTGCATTCATAGTATCCAAGTAAATGACAAGACAAAAAACATAGGCCTACTTTTGCCCCAAAAATATTTTAGATGTGAGAAGTGGGGGGACTCCGTCCCCCCGCTTAGCTCCAAGTGGTTCCACCTGGAACCCTCTCAAGGACCACTGGTGGTCTCCGGACCACCGGTTGAAAACCATTGGTCTTAATCAGCCGGTCTCATGACTTTAGTCAAAACTTTGAGGTGTGGCATAGCTGTTTGGCTAATTTAAACAGCCAAACAGCATTGCCCTACCTCAAAGTTTTGACTACTGTTAGTGTCTTGCTCAGGGACACATCGACACTGATTCTGGGGGAGCCTGGGTTCGAAACTGGCAACCTTGCAGTTACCATCCAGTGACTCTACCACTGAGCCACTGCCGCCCCCAAAATAACGTGACGGAAATTGAAAAATCTGTCGCGGCAGTTTTGGCCAACGGTCGAGACAAGATTTAGAACTGCAGTGACAGATTTAGAACTGGCGCGACGCCTGCCGTGGTCGGGAATCGGTTTTGCTCCTCCTGCCGAGAAATATTCCTCCCCATGGTGCCACTAGATTTCCACACTCACTCCAGAGGAGCCACACTGCATACTGTCATATCAGAAAATAGTTCTGTGTTGTTGTCTCTCCCCAGAAGAAGGGGCGGATCTAGGCATGCAAAACAAGATAAAACCAAGATATTTCAAATTAAAGTGCTTATATTTAAAAGGATTTGAACCACTTCTACTGCTACTAACTAACTACAAATGTTGCACCGCTAAACCAACAGCATTTCATCATTGAAAACAGAAAACTCTCTGAGTCAGACCTTTAGCTTTATGCATGCTGCGTGTCTGTTGCAACTTCAACTGATGTTATTACTGATGCTTATGCTTGCCTAATAAAAGTCCTGTAACCGAAAATGGTATGGGAGCGGCGATGAAGCCGCTCCCATACCATTTTCTCCTGCCCCCCCCCCCCCCCCAATTGGGAAAAGTTACATCCGCCCCTGTCCTCCCCAGAAGCTCCTAGCGTTGGCCGCCGTTTGTCTCTCTTGTTCCTGTTACACCTCGGGGCGGGTTGCATTCAGCCTTTACTGTCAGGAACGCTCTGCCCTTGCTCAACGTTTGTGTCATTTTCTGTTTCCGTGACACATTGATCCATATTTACTGTGTTCACTTCCCTCCCCATCTGAACCGATGCACTAGCTCTTGTCTTAATGCATGTGTTCCGCCGCCTCCGTCTGACGAAAAACACTGCACTGCCCTTCCAGACAAGACCAATGACAACTCCTGGTCCTTTTCCAGTCGGGACAATGATCCATTTCTCTCTTGTCATAAATATTATTTGATCTCCATTTTTTTTTACATCAGGGGGGTGGCGTACCTGGCAGTGTTGCCAACTTGGCGCATTTGTTACTATATATAGCTTTTTTCCAATACCCCCCTAGCGCTAAAATGAGTGAAAAAATCCTGGCGGAAAATCTAGTGCTTTTTTGCTGTATGGTGAGTTGGGGAGAAATTGGTTGACAGGCGCCAGAGATAAAACACTCATTTTTCACAATTTTTCCAACGTAAAATGAAACCAAATGGACCCTGTTGGGTCCATTTGGTTTCATTTTACGCTCTCAAGAGTTAAATTATATTTAATGAATTCTGAATTACCTAATTTTCAAGAATCTACACATTTAGAAAATGCAGTAGAATTGCTATTTTGACCGACATTCCCAGTTTCCCAGTCTTCTGTCCTAATTTAGTCCCAGAGACTAAACTCAACCTCAAATTGTGGTCCTCCTTCGTGGCTAAAATGCAGAATAAACAGTGGGCCCTGGTTTGAAAATGGTTGAAAACCCACTGCTCTAGCGCATACATTCTAGTGCATTTTGGAAGTGCCACACTAGTGCATTTTGGATTTTGCCAGTTGGCAACACTGGTACCTGCGTTTCTTTCCGCACGGATCACCGTATTTTACCCTTTGTGTACTGAACGCGTTTTGGTGTTTTAGCTGTTGAAAAATAGCAGATCTACAAGCTCATATCGCGCCACCGAGTGGCGCGATATGAGCTTGTAGTTCTGCTATTTTTGAAAAACTGTGAAAAGCATCAGAAATATCCTTGCTGCATACAGAGCAGCGTCTTGCCACCGAGTCGTTGCCATCCATTATTCTAACACAACAACACACGACCAGAGTTATGTAAAGTCAAGATTTACAGTTACGGTTTGTTGGACATCAACGGCCTGTTATCTTCTGTGTCTCTGCTCTTTTATGGGCTTGAGACTTTAGTTCAGTGGTTTTCAGCCGTTTTGATAGCAGGGCCCACTAATTTATTCAGCGTTTGAGCCATGGACCACCGTTTGAGGACATTTTAGCCCCACAGACCCCAAAACTAAAGATTTATTTTGATTTTGTCCACAATACCAGGCTGGATTTCGAAAACAAAACAGGCAAACAGGATTAAAAATATGACCATTAATCTTCTACATTCTCTAGTTGTGTAGACTTGGGTTAATTCAGTTGATGAATATTTTAACTCTTGAGTGTAAAAATAAAACCAAATGAATCTGCAAGGGTCCATTGGGTTTCATTTTTTTACTCTCTCAAAGAGTTACATATGGTTAACCAACTCTCCATCATTTAGCCAGGGGACCACCTGGAACTCTCTCATGGACCACTAGTGGTCCCCGGACCACTGGTTGAAACCACTGCTTTAGGTGAAACCATTTCACGTAAAACGGTGAAAGGTGTTGAGGCCATCATACTCGCGGTGATTCAGTTCAGGCGTCAGTTGGGCGTCTTCTAGACCAATCAGTGAACGAGGTGAAAGCTCCAGGGTGAAAGGACTTGACGAATATAGTAAACATAGCGAGATGTGTCGAGATTTGATGCGATCGTTGTTCACCGCGGTGATTGACGCAATGTAGTTTTATGACCTTTTAAAAAAACTACAACCACGGTTAAAAAAACTACAACCACGGTTGAAACCACTTCACCCTGGAGTATGACTGAGCCTTTAAGCCAAGGAACCTCAGCTCTAACCTTTAGTGGAATACGCCAGCTTTCCATCAACAAACTTTTTGTTTTTTCCAAGATCATTCAACTCTTCATGGTTCACTGCAGTCATGTAGTATCTGGCAACCACTGTCTTGCATTGCAGGGGCGGATCTAGGCATGGGGGGTGGGGGCAATGCCCCCTAAATGTCCTGACTAGCCCCAGTAAACATGATGGCATGCCGAACTACCCAAATTGCAAAGATATTTCAAATTAAAGTGCTTATAATTAAAATTATTTGAAACACTATGCTTCTAACTACAATTGTCGTACCACTAAACCAACACCATTTTCTCATTGAAAACAGATGTCATTATTGATGCTTAGTTGCCTAGTATAAGTCCTGTGACTGAAAATGGTATGGGTGCGACTTCATCGACGGGCGATGAAGTCGCACCCATACCATTTTTCACCTGCCCCCCAATTGGAAAAAGTTAGATCCGGCCCTGATGCATTGTATATTATTGCTGAACCGAAATACTCCCAAAATTCCGCTGCTGTGGGTGGCGTTTGCACTCATTTAACGTTGCACTCGGCTGCGTCTGTATAACTTTCAGTTTCCTCACTTAGCTCGACTCGCTCACATTTACCTTGACAAGTCTTTGGCCCTGTGAAATGTTGATTGACAGAACGCACACTTTCATCTGCAATCTGTACCTGTCCAAATGATTTGTACCCGCTTGGCATCGTCTGTTGATCATTTTGAAGCCAAGGCATGCCCCTGCTATTGTCTCTGCTGTTTCTTGCTTGATTCCCATCTCGGGAGCTGACAGGTTTTCTACCGAATATCCTCTTCAATGCTGATTTAATGGATGCAGCAACATTCTAGCTTTTGACGCTAGATTCTACAGTAGTTTCCGACACTAGATTCTAGTTATTGACACTAAATTATAGTTTCCGATGCTAGGATCTAATTTTTGACACTAGACTAGTTTCTGACGCTAGAATCTATAGTTTCTGACAGTAGATTCTATAGTTTCTGACACTAGATTCTATAGTTTCTGACACTAGATTCTAGTTTTTCTGAAAAATCTGTGTTCCTGTGTCAGTGATGGTTAGCATATTTCAAGCCAAGGACCACCAGAATTACCCATATTTGGCTGCAGATCCCCATCTGAAAACATGTTCTAGGGATCCCCCAGAAGCAAAGATTTGAGAAAAAAATATTTGCTTCCAAAATAATGTACTCGGAGATTTGCAGCACATTTTCACAATTTTTCAAAAATAGCAGAACTACAAGCTCATATCGCGCCACTCGGTGGCGCGATATGAGCTTGTAGATCTGCTATTTTTCAATGGCTAAAACACCAAAACGCGCTCAGTACAGAAACAGTTAAATATCCAACCATGCAGTTTCAGTTTAGTTAGTTTAAAAAGCCAATAGTGCATCGGTAAGCTCCACATTGTACTATAAGAGTAATGCCCCTCAAAATCAATAATAGTCTGCCATGGATTGGACATGCTTTAATCCTGTTATATGTTAGCAGCTCAAGTAAGCTTCGTAGACTTGATCTTTTTTCTTAAAATAGACATTGCGCCGCACACACAGTGCGAGGAGCCAGTTGTAGGAAGTAAATGAGAATCCAAATGGTCAGGCGCTTAAGACTAGGGGTGGCTGCAGTGTGATGGGCCAATCACACGAATCACAAGTCTCTGCTGACACTCCAGTTTGTCCCTTATTCAGGCTGCATGAACAGTGCTGACTCGCGCACTCAGTTTCTGACCCCTCAATGTCGCAACTCTTTCACTGGATGGCACCTAGGAGTTGTGCATTCTCCATTCACTTCATGGTGCCAGTCCAGTGGAGGCTCTCTTCTATGGTTTTGCGGTGGGGAGTTCGAGGAGGTTCATCATCATATTCATGTGGATTATTTCTTCGTCATAGATGTCCCCTTTTCTACATTTCACCATGAGGTCCCCCTCCCTTCAATGCAGTTTGCATAGGCGCAGGTTGTCTTAATTCTAATGTGTGTATTCTAGTAACTCTAAACTTATTTTTTCACACATCAAACCACACACGACAAGATAATTGGGCCGCTACAATTAATGGGGCTGAAATTTCATCAAATGGTGGTCCTCCGTGGCTCAAACGCTGAATAAATAGTGGGCCCTGGTATGAAAAAGGTTGAAAAAACAACAACACTGTTCTACAGCTTGACACATGTCTATTCCAGAAGCTGGAAAATGGAAAAAACACAATGCACCTTGTGCCATTTCAGTCAAGTAATGTAGCAGACAGAGTCACTGCTACTTTGGCATTTTCTGGGTTGTGGCTGCACCGATCCAGTTGGATGCCGTCCCAAGTAGGACAGTCACTACAGAGCTGTCGACGGGATGAGGACAGGGTGTCAGTGAGACTCACTGGACCAGGACTATATGCTCCTGACTCCAGGATCTGTGTCAGGGGTGGATCTAGGCATGGGCATCGGGCCCTAAATGCCCTGACTGCCCCACCAAACATGATGGCATGCAAAACAACCCGAGATATTTCAAATTAAAGTGCTTATATTTAAAATGATTTGAAACACTACTACTGCCACAAACTAACACTAAAATGGTGGCACCACTAAACCAACAGCAATTCATGATAGAAAACAGAAAACTCGATTGTTGTCTCTTGATGCTTATTTGCCTAATAAAAGTCCTGTAACCGAAAATGGTATGGGGGTGGCTTCATCGCCCCCCGATTGGGAAATGTTACATCCGCCCCTGATCTGTGTACATCTGTATTCTATGCTATTTTTAAACAATATATTCATTCTAGTTTGGAAGGAACGAAGACAGGCGTCTGTCACAGTCCACAGACCACACCACAAACTAATACATATATATTCTGAAGAGACAGGCCCGGATGTAGCATTTCTCTAGCATTCCTCTGGCACCTTCATGATGAAGCCGCCCCCATACCATTTTCATTGAAACTCTTTAGCTCTGTGACCCACTGTAAGATTTATATCTTGTACAAGGCTTATAGTCAAGTAAAGCATCAATAATAACATCAGGTGTTGTTGAAGTTGCAACAGACATGCAGCATGCATAAAGCTAAAGGTCTGACTCAGAGAGCTTTCCGTTTTCAATGATGAAATGCTGTTGGTTTAGTGGTGCCACAGCTGTAGTTAGTTAGTGGTCCAAATCATTTTAAATATATGTAATTAAATGTGAAATATCTTTGAAATTTGTGTTGTTTTGCATGCCATCATGTTTGGTGCAGGGGCAGTCAGGGCATTTAGGGGGCGTATTGCCCCCCTATGCCCATGCCTAGATGTAGGGATCCCAGCGACCAAAAAAGGTAAATTTGGTAGATTCTCCCGCACAAAAACCATCAGGGAACGGCACTGCAGACAAAAATAAATACGATCTTAGTCAGAATGGTGGTCCCTGGCTCTACCATGTCCACACAACATCTACGTATATTAATGACATAGTAAAATATTGAAAATGAGTGGAATTTCCCTTTAAGACACGTGCATGCACACTTGCATTTGGATGCGTGGATTTGCGTGCGCCTGCGCAACACACACAGACACGCTATAAAAACAAGTATAGCATATTGAGAAAGATTGTTTACAATGCCTAATTGTATCCATAGTATCCAAGTAAAGGACAAGACAAAAAACATAGGGCTACTTTTTCCCCAAAATATATTTTAGATGGAGAAGTGGGGGGGACGCCGTCCCCCTGTGTCCCCCTCCACTACACCCGTGCTGATATTACATTTCATTGGGTGGGCATACAGGAAGGATGCACATATGGGTGGGCTCTGCCCTCCACTGCCCCCCTGTAGATCCGGCCCTGCTACTCAGATTAGATGTGAGTAGGTCATTTTGCAAGCGTATAAAAGCCATGATGATGATGATGATTGCACGGCAGATTGCAGCCATAGATCCAGAGAGTGTGTGATGATGACTGTGCATTATGCTCTATTTGTACCATAGCAGTCACAAATTTGACTGGTACCGACTGGCTGGCATCACACTTTGAACCTGGAGTGATGGTGGGCCATATTGAGTTAACTACACAGCAAAAACAAAAATATGTTTTTCAGAGGCAAGACACAGGGGGCTTTCGAGCTGAGTTGAGCCAGGGAGAGAGAAAGAGACGGAGTGAGTGTGCGTGCAGCAGGGGCGAAATCCAAAAGCGACCTCGCCCGCGGGCGCCCGTTTTCAAAAGCGGGCGCCCGCTTTCACAAAAACGGGGCGCCCGGTTTCACAAAAACGGGCGCCCGTTTTCAAAAGCGGGCGCCCGTTTTCACAAACGGGCGCCCTTTTCAAAAGGTTATGGTTAGGGTTAGGTTAGGTTTAGGCATAGGTTTACTGAGGTTAAGTTTAGGGTTAGAGTTAGGTTTAGGCATAGCCTAGTTTGTGAAAACGGGCGCCCGCTTTGAAAACGGGCGCCCGCTTTTGAAAACGGGCGCCCGCTTTTGTGAAACGGGCGCCCGTTTTTTGTGAAACCGGGCTCCCGTTTTTGTGAAAGCGGGCGCCGTTTTTTGAAACCGGGCGCCCGCGGGCGAGGTCGCTTTTGGATTTCGCTGGCTCTCTGTCGTGACTGTGTGACTGTGTGTGTGTGTGTGTGTGTGTGTGTGTGTGTGTGTGTGTGTGTGTGTGTGCGTGTGTGTGTGTGTGTGTGTGTGTCTGATGCTGAGATATAATCATCATGAGTGCTCAGTGAAGAGCGGTTAGGTGTTAAGTGTCTTGCTCAGGGACACTTAGACCGCGGCCAGGAGGCACCGCTAAAGACCAACCTACATCTGCCCTAGTGTTGTGTGTATATGTGTGTGTGTGTGTGTGTGTGTGTGTGTGTGTGTGTGTGTGTGTGTGTGTGTGTGTGTGTGTGTGTGTGTGTGTGTGTGTGTGTGTGTGTGTGTGCATGTTATGCTTCAAGGCTTAAAAGCATCTATCCACCTAGCCACGTGCAGTACAGCCCACACATCAGGGGTGGATCTAGGCATGGGCATGGGGTGGGCAATGCCCTGCTAAATGGCCTGACTGCCCCACCAAACATGATGGCATGCAAAACAACCCAAAGATATTTCAAATTAAAGTGCTTATACATAAAATGATTTGAAACACTACTAATGCTACTGACTAACTACAGCTGTGTCACCACTAAAACCAACAGCATTTCATCATTGTAAACAGAAAACTCTCTGAGTCAGACCTTTAGCTTTATGCATGCTGCGTGTCTGTTGCAACTTCAACAACTGATGTTATTATTGAAGCTTAATTGCCTAATAAAAGTCCTGTAACTGAAAACGGTATGGGTGTGGCTTCATCGCCCGTTTGGGTTCGGGCATGGTCGAGTTCGGGGAGAGAGTTTGAGAAAAGTTCATATGCCCAAACAATGCAGTCTACCATTCATTAAGCCAGTTTGATATTCCTAAGACGTGCAACGTACAACACTACTGGTGAATAAAAGTCTGTATATATGTCCTGTCTAGCTGTCTGTTAGCTTCACACTTCTGCCACTTTATCACACCTGGTTAGCTTAGCACCTTCACCTCAAGTTAGGTGTACAGTTTGCACTTTACTAGTCTGCTGCACTATTGTTTGTCTCGTCTGTATATTGTCTCGACTTTGTCTTATTGCACTGTCTATTGTCTTGACTATTGTCTTATTGCACTGTCTATTGTCTTGACTATTGTCTTATTGCACTGTCTATTGTCTTGACTATTGTCTTATTGCACTGTCTATTGTCTTGACTATTGTCTTATTGCACTGTCTATTGTCTTGACTATTGTCTTATTGCACTGTCTATTGTCTTGACTATTGTCTTATTGCACTGTCTATTGTCTTGACTATTGTCTTATTGCACTGTCTATTGTCTTGACTATTGTCTTATTGCACTGTCTATTGTCTTGACTATTGTCTTATTGCACTGTCTATTGTCTTGACTATTGTCTTATTGCACTGTCTATTGTCTTATTGCACTGTGGAAAATGGAAACGCTATTTAATCCCTGTATGTCCTGACATACACTGGAGTGACAAATAAAGAACCTTGAACGTCTCGGTGGTCGATGTATACAGTACATGCCTTGTGGCCGTTGTGTTAACAACTGTAGGGGGGTATTGTTGTGCAAATACCATGACCAATTTCAATGAACTTCGGAACAATCAACCTCAACCATGATATTTATGTGAAAAAATAACACGGAAAATAATGATAACAACATTTTTTTTAAATAATTAAAGATTTAATGTTGCTAAAAAGCAACACTGCATGGGACCTTCTAGGGTTAAAGGCGCAAAGACAAGTTGTAGCTACTCCAAATCGACTCGCAACGTGAGTCTTTGCCTGGCACGAACGCGCACCATTTTTAGGCGGTAGCTGATTTACTCCAGCCGCAGTCACACCTGGTCTGTGAGTCCAAACTAATTGGCCCCTGAGCTAGGTGTGACATTGCACTCCTGCACTCCAAGATGAATCAGTTCTCCCCACACACATCACTTAGAGAGAGAGAGAGAGAGAGAGAGAGAGAGAGAGAGAGAGAGAGAGAGAGAGAGAGAGAGAGAGAGAGAGACAGAGCCTTTCTGGCATGGACCGTCTTGGCTTTTTTTTCGCCCCACACAGTCTCTACAATAAATGTACCTCAAATTCAAAACATCAACTCGTGACCATGAGTCAGAGGAGCTATAAGCCCCAGGTGGCTACGGCGAGTAGCATTGTCTTGTCACGCAGTGTAACATCCATCTCTACCCATTAAATCTCTTCGCAAAAAAAAGAAAAAAAAAAAAGAAATAGCCAAACTTTGAGCTTCGAATTCAACACAATGCATTGCAGGGCCGGATCTAGAGGGGGGGGGGGGGGGCAGAGCCCACCCAAACGTGCATCCTGTATGCCCACCCAATGAAAGGTAATATCAGTGGTTCAACCAGACCACTGGTCATTGAGAGAGTTGGTTAACCGGATGTAACTCTTTGAAAGCGTAAAAATGAAACCAAATGGACCCTTGCGGGTCCATTTGGTTTCATTTTTTACACTCTCAAGAGTTAAAATATTCATCATGTGAATTAGCTCTAAGTCTACACAACTAGAGAATGTGGAAGGTTAATGGTCATTTTGATCTGTAGGTTTGACCAGCCTGGTATTGTGGACAAAAGCAAAAGAAATCTTTAGTTTTGGCTCGAATGCCGAATAAATACAGTAGTGGCCTCTGGTTTCAAAAAGGTTGAAAACCACTGCTTCATATGAAAAACTTTGGAGTTGCCCACCCTGCCATTCTAAATCCGGTCCTGATGCATTGTGGGCTTGGGTTTGCCACTTGTTTGCGAGAGAATATAGGGAAGGTGGGGTTCGAGTGGTTAAACAGCAACAGATGGGAGGAAGAAGCCAAGGGCCGCTAGTGGAAGAAGATATTGAGAGAACGGCTCCTTACCTCTTGATGTAATATGGCTCGACACATGGAGTAGTTCCCCTTCAGAGCCCACGTTCCATTGGCCAAGCACCGTCTGTAAACGTTATCTGCGGGGCAGAGAGATGGGGGAGGGGTGAGGGGTGAGGGGTGAGAAGCAAGGGTGATGGTGATGAGTTATTTTCAAAGTTTCAGAGGTTAACCCGCAATTACAGGGTGAAAAGAGACATTTGAGTTCAATGAATTACCCCCACACTTCAAGCATCCTCACAATCATTTACTTAAAGATGGAGTGCCATGATGTTTTTGTACCCTAAAACATGATCATCAGCTATTAATGTTATATGAAAAGATGATTTTTTTCCCCCAAAAAAGTGTACAGTGTTTGTTAAACTGTTAGGGGAGGGGCTGAGCATGTGATGTCACTATATTGAGGTTTTTTTCATTGGTATGTTTGACTGGAAAGGTTCAGCCTCCAGGAAGAAACCCTAAATACAAAGGGAAGACGCACCTAGGGGTCTATTTACATACTGTCACCTCTTAAACATGTACAAAATTGGAAAAAATACAAAAATCACAGCACCCACACTTTAACACATTTACAGCGACCGCACTTTCGTCGTTTTCTGCCCGATGCCACGGCTCAAGCCAGTGCAAAAAACTTATTTTGAAGCGCCAAATCTCCTTAACAGGATGTGCGATGACGTCATGCTGTTTCTGGTGTCTTGACTAACCTGTCCTCTCACGATCTGAGCAAAAAGTCCCGGGTCAAAAGTCAGGAAGTGACGTCTAGCAACGGACGATCCACCCGTGAGCCACGACAACGACATTGGAGATCCCCAGAAAAGGCTCCTGAATGCATTGGATTGAATGGGTGCGAATGGGACGAAAAAAAAAAAAAAAAAAAAAACGGCTAGGCTAGCGGGCAATGTCAAGAGCTGAGACCATTGTCCATTGTCTGACAGAGAAACCTGAAAAGGACATTTTCTTGTGCTATTTCTCCATTCTCCTACTTTCCCACAAGATAGCTTTGTTAAACATTCACCATCGCTAAGGTTATGTAGAGATCTTTCAAAGAATCACACCCTTTATTTCTATTTCACTCTTGCATATTAGTCTAATTGGCCCGGCACACAGTCAAAGTGTATGTACACATAGATGCTTCAAAATGACAAGAGAAAGAATGCCAAGAGAAAGGTTGCTGTATCCCTTTTTTCCAAAGGTGTTGTTCTGCATGTAAATGAGGGACACTATAATCTTTGAGCGACACTAATCTTCCGTCTGCACTCACAGCAGCTGAAGTGAAATGCCTTATTATCGGAAACCGATGCCACGAAAAGGGACAAAGTGACAATGTGATTTTTGTATTGCTATATGTCAGTATGAGATGAGATGTGATAGCAATGTCAAAATGGTAGATGATTACTTGTTTTTGGCCTTTAGATCAGATAGAAATCGATACAGTCTATAGTGAAATGAATGGCTAAACATTAGAGGTTGCGCTGGTTACTTACTGTATGTTACATTTAATCCTGTAATAATGATTTTTGATTTTATTTATGAGCTATAAGCAGCTCTGTATATGCGTGTCCCTGTGCGTATCTGTCTGTGTATCTGTCTGAGGAAATAGCGTTTGTTGAAAGTGTCATTATTGACACACACACACACACACACACTTAATGAATTACTTGATTTTCAAAAATCTACACAATTAGACAAAGTAAAAGAATTTATATTTTGACCAACTTTTTTTCATTTAGTTTGACCTACGTTTTGTGGACAAAAATTTGAGAATCCTTGGGTTTAGGTCCGGAGAGATTAAACTCAACATCAAAGGTGGTCCGTGGCTAAAATGCTGAATATGAAATGCTGGTATGATTATGAAAAAAGTTGAAACCCCTTGAGGTGAACATTCAAAGCTGCTGGTATGCAAAGTATGGTATCTATTTGACATTGGCACGGCAGTTGAAAAGGCATGACAATTAGGGGGTGGGGGGGGGGGGGGGGTCGTGCCAACCGCCAGCAAACAATAGGCTGCTTCTTGGTGCAGTCTTGGTCTCACGCGTCTTCTCTTTTTTAAAAGGGAAGAATCCAGTGGGTGCACAATTCCACAATTCCACATAGCGTCGAATCTATCTCTTTTCTCAAGCGAACCCCCACGAGGCTACGCCGCTCTCAGCAGATTTAAGCAGAGCAGAGAAAGAATCAAGGGCACTTGGATATTCCATTGCCACTGTTGTGTCACACTGGTGGGTGGGGGGTGGGGTGGGGTAGGGTGGGCATAGGGAGAGAAGGTTGCTGGTGCCATCGCCTCGGAGCCCAACGGTTTCATTAAGAGAGAAGCGGAGAAGCCTATACGAGGTGTGAAACGACAATTACCATCTTGCATTCTAATGCGGCGGCGAAGCGAGAGAGGGAACATGGGCTTGTCTTATCCAGTACAACGGGTCAGCTTGATCCCCGGGAGAGTCTCTGACCGACTGAACGAGAGAGACGAAGGCTTTAATACTGCTGGGCATGTTGGGATAATTTGGTAGATGAACAAAGTGACGCGGGCAGTAAGCATCCTTCTAGTACCAGGTCAAGTTGACAGCGCCTTACTCCGTGCCTCTTGCACTCTCTCTCTCTCTGCCTACCAAGCAGTGTTGGGTAATACGCACTACGTAACTTCATATATTACAGATGTTTTCAACCTTTTTCATCCCAGGGCCCACCATTTAGTCAGCATTTAAGCCACGGACCACCATTTGAGGAGATTTTAGCCCCACAGGACCTCTCCCCCCCAAACTAAAGAATTCATTTGCTTCTGTCCATGACCGTTAATCTTCTAGTTGTGTAGATTAGGACTGATTCACATGATGAATATTTTAACTCTTGAGAGTGTAAAAATGAAACCAAATGGACCCGCCAGGGTCCATTTGGTTTCACTTTTACGTTCTCAAGAGTTACATCTGGTTAACCAACTTAGCTGGGGACCACCTGGAACCCTCTCAGGGACCACTGGTGGTCCCCGGACCACCTGTTGAAAACCCCTGGTCTACTCAGTCTCATGTGAACACACAGTTAATAAGTTACTCCATTCACTATTTAGATATTTGATGTTCATTTTAGCTGCCCCGCCCCCTTCTTATACAAACCCATTATAACTGAAAACTCCATTTTAACCATGACTGATTATTCGAAAACAATTGCATTTTCCAAAACATTATATTAAAAACAAATGAAAACAGTAAATGAAATTCCACTGCCCTCTCACGTATTAGTAGGACAATATCAGCCACCAGAAAAAAGATGGGTTGTTTTCGAATAGTCTGTCATGGTTAAAATGGAGTTATAAGTTATAATGGGTTTGTATAGGAAGGAGGTGGATGTGCTAAAATGAACATCAAATATCTAAATACTGAATGGAGTAACTTATAAACTGTCTGGTTTGTTCACATGAGGCTGAGTGGACCATAAAGTGACCAAAAGTTTTTTTGAAAGTGGAATATCCCTTTAATATATGAGGTAATATATCACCAAATGCAGTAACGTGTAACATAAATATTAGAGCTGTGAGTCACATGATTGCCCATAGTTAATCTTTAATTAATCACAGTTTAATGTACCTTAAATGTGTGTTTTTCAATATTTTTCATGTCAAGGTCCATTATTTATTTGGCATTTGAGCCACAGACCAACATTTCATGACATTTATCTTAGACCTCGAGACCTAATTTAAAGAACTTCTCCACAGTTCCAAGCTGTATTGATGTTGGTACCATTAGGAGCGAACATGCACATTTTGTAATTAGTTAATGCTGACAGCCTTAATAAATATATTATTTAACAAAAATATATTACCTTTTTTTCTGCATTTCTGTATGACTGTATGACTTTCTATATTACGTTCTGTCAATCTGCCTCATTGCCTCAATATGTTCTTGTGACATTATCTGACAACTGCATAAGTTAAATAGTGTTTTCAGGAGTGACGTATTTTGGTCAGGCCAGCCAGATAAGTAGATACAGAGGCTGAAAGGCATGCATTAGCATTCCGGTAGGTGACTGAGGGTAAATTTGCTATCCACTAGTTCTCAGGTCTGGTGTTTGCTGTTTTTTTCCCCCCTCAGTCGTGGTTTCAAATGTATTAGGCCAGGCGAGTTGTCTTGCTTTATTGTAGGTATGCCACTGGTCTTTGCGATATTTAATTAATAATGATACTAAATATTTAATTATGTATTCTTGAGGCTGTTGTGAATAACGAGTTAATGGGATGAAATTAATTTTGTTCATTAATCTGATTAAAATCTTTTGCGCAATTAACTCATGTGCACACTGACTCAACCCATTGAGCATTTTCTCATTGAAAAAAAAAAGACATAGGATTGTGTGTCTCCCTGTAACATAGAGTATAGCTTGGGGGATCTACAAGCATTGAGGGCTTGTAGATATCACCTATTTTGATACATATTTAAAAGATAAACAGTTCTGTTTCTTTTTTACATGTTCAAATACGGCACAGGAAAACATGGCATATTTTAGTTTAAATGATGATTAATCATGATTAAATTAATTTTGAAGTTGAGATTAATCTGATTAAAACTTTTAATCATTCAACAGTATTATGTAATAGTAAAGTAGTATGTAATGTAGTAATATCAATATATTGCACTTGCTAAAACGGTAATATGTAATATGAATATATTACTTAAAAACCGAGGTAGTAATTAATACGTAATATGAACAAAAAACAAAGTAATATGTTAGTAAATAGTACATAGTAAACACTGCTCCCAGGGGTTGCCAACCTGTGGTGTGCGATCCGCTGGGGGGGTATATGTACAGACATGGGGGAGAAAGAATACACGTCCCACTTTTAATCGAATAATAGAGGACACTATTAGAGGGTTCTTGGTATGCGCTGAGCGTTGGACAGGGCTTTCAGGTTCTGGTGGCTACCTGGGACACAATGACATTTGTAGGCATCCTGATTATGTGGATGTTACTGAATGGGTGTTCTGGATGTTTGATGCATTCGGGCACAGGTCAGCGATTTCAATTAATTAAAGTAGTGCGTAAAGAAAAACAATACGGCAACGCTGGCCAGCAAACTGGCATCATCTCTCCTCGACAACACCATGTTCAAAATGTTTTGAATTCCCCCACAGACATAAACAGATACAGTCGATATGACAATATATTACAATTCTTAATGCCATGATATCAATATCGAATCGCCAGGTTCAAAAACTTATTTTATATATTTATGTAGGGTGTATTCATTCATTTGTTCATGTCAGAAAGACTGACTGATGTTATCAGGCTGCATTGATGTGTATGGTTGAACTTTTTGTTATTTATATTGTTTAAAGTTGCTTTAAAATGTTCTAGCAGTTGGTTGAACTTGTCACAGTCCATATTGTTCAGAATTCCGCCCATTTTCAACATTTTACTGTAATGTATTTTACTTGATGATGACATCACCAAGTTGTGTTTGCGTCGTGTTTGTTAATGATTTTTCTTTTAGGACCTTTTTTTCTGAGGGTGTACCAATGGAACCAAATGGACCCGCAAGGGTCCATTTGGTTTCATTGGTACGCTCTCGGAAAAAAAGGTCCTAAAAGAAAAATCATTAACAAACACGACGCAAACACAACTTGAAAATGGGTGGAATCCTCCTTGTTCTAGTAATAATAAAAGCACAGTCATTTGTTGGAACAAATGTAAAGTATCCATATATCGAATCGAATCGCAGCACAACTAAGAATCGCAATATAAATCGATTCAGAACCCTAAATATCAGTATTGTATCGTGAGGCAAGAGAGGAGATGGAATGGTCCCAGTGTCTGAGAGGTTGGCCAAAAGTTTACATGAGGCTTAACCCAAGAGTATGCTAGAGAGAACACCCTGAGGAAACCTTGAGGCGAAATGGACATAGTGGCCAAGTTTGAGAATGCAGTTTGAGAGCATGGGGCCAGTAACATGAACGCGCATTAGGCTCCGCCCCCTCCATAGCTCTCCGCTCTGACGCACGCACGCACACGCGCACCGATCGTGCATGAGGTCGTCCGCGTTCATGTTCTCGGCCCCATTTTCCCAGAATGCTTTTTCCCCGGAAATATAGGAGTGAAATCGCCTCATGCGCTGAGTGAGCAACTCAATGCAAGTGGATGAGAGGGGAGCTCGGGTGTACTCTCTATTTAATATATACTCTAAGGCAGGGGTTTTCAACCTTTTTGGCTCCAGGGACCACCATTTATTCAGCATTTGAGCCACGGACCACCATTTGAGAACAATTTGCCCCACAGACCCCAAAACTAAAGATTTATTTTGCTTTTGTCCATCTTCTAGTTGTGTAGACTTGAGGCTAATTCAGATGATGAATATTTTAACTCTTGAGAGTGTAAAAATGAAACCAAATGGACCCGCAAGGGTCCATTTGGTTTCATTTTTACGTTCTCAAGAGTTACATCTGGTTAACCAATTTAGCTGGGGACCACCTGGAACCCTCTCAGGGACCACTGGTGGTCCCCGGACCACCTGTTGAAAACCCTGCTCTAAGGGCTTAACCCAATATATGGCACAAGTCGACCTCTGAGCCATGGGATGAACTTTGTAACCTGGCGATCCGATTGGCTGTCTCGTACCTCGGCAACGCCACGACAACCTCTGATTGGCCCGTGCCAATCTAGCAGCTGCCAATTAATTGACAATCGTCAATTCTTGTTTTTGCTCACGCTCATTCGGAGATGTCTCACCTGATGGGTGTTTTGTCAAGTTTACGCCATTTCCGAGCGATTCTAGGTGTTGTAACTTAAATTAGTTACACTATTTTGTCCTTTCATTTATTTGCACTATTGCCGTTAACAGTTACTTACATGATTGATTCCGTATTGATTTAAAAGAAATATTGATTTGTTTACAAAACATTGATTTCATATTTGATGTAACTTACTATTGCACTTATACAGTAGCAAGCGTTCTAAACTGCATTTCCCATAGTGCTTTGTTGCTAACCGGATATCCGCTAAAAAAAAGCTTGGTCTTCTATTGTTATAGTGTGAAACGAGAGAGAGAAAACGAGAGAGAGTGAAACCTGCCTACTGTTATGTGCCATCAGAAAAAAGTTTGTTTACAAGTCAAAGTACTCTCTTTGCTGCCTTTTCATTGTCGCCTTTTTTTCATTTCCTACGTCCTGCCCGTCTTTGAACGTAGTTTATTCTATTCTGTGATTTTACAATACATGGGCGTTGATAATAACTGCAGAAGCCAAGACTTTGTTTGTTTAGACATGCAACCACATTCTGTGACAATCAGTCTACTGTCCGGCATTTACTGTGGCCTGACAGCCAATTACTAGATGAAAAGAGACATTTGAGGTCAATTAATTGTCAGGCACTACAAGTACCCTGATAATTATTATTTAAAGATTTGTTTTTGGCTTCTTGCCTTTATTGATACATACAAGGGAAGACTGACAGGAAAGAGGGTTGTGACTAGTTACTGATACGACTAAAAAAAAGTGCTCTTGGCACAGGACTCCACCAGGCCAGCAAAACAGTCGCGGCTGTTCTGCAAAAACGGCTTTGAACAAAAGAGTTCACTGCTACTATGGGGCATGATTGAACCAGTTCAGAGTGACTGGTGGTGAGTGGAGCCTGCTGGGTGCTGGGTCACTGTGACCCGGGGCGGATCTAGGCATGGGCATGGGGGGGGGGGGGGGAGGTGCAATCTGACCCACCAAACATGCAAAACAACCCAAGATATTTCACATTAAACTGCTTATATTTGTAATGATATGAAACACTACTATTACTGGCATGGGCATGGAGGGGGGCAATCTGCCCCACCAAACATGCAAAACAACCCAAGATATTTCAAATTAAACTGCTTATATTTGAAATGATATGAAACACTACTTTACTGGCATGGGCATGGAGGGGGCAATCTGCCCCACCAAACATGCAAAACAACCCAAGATAATCCACATTAAACTGCTGATGGCACTACTACTGCTACTAACTAACTACAGCTGTGTCACCACTAAACCAACAGCATTTCATCATTGAAAACAGAAAACTCTCCGAGTCAGAGCTTTAGCTTTATGCATGCTGCGTGTCCGTTGCAACTTCAACAACAACTGATGTTAATATTGATGCTTAATTGCCTATTTAAAGTCCTGTAACAAATGGAGAAAATGGTATGGGGGCGGCTTCATTGCCCGTGGCGCGAAGCGACACGGGCGATAAAGCCGCCCCCATACCATTTTCTCCTGCCCCCACAATTGGGAAAGGTTACATGATCCGCCCCTGACTGTGACTGAGCCACAGTGCGGGAGATCCTATCCTATAGTAACAACAGAAATGAAGGGATATACTTTACTGACAGACCAAAGCGTTCATTGATATGAATGAGAATCCTTCTGGCAAGGGTTGTTGTTGTTATTGTTTTTTTTCAGCTGGCATTGGTGATGTGTCGCTGCTGCAACGTGCAGCAAGAGGAAGAAAACAACAGCCTGAGACAGCGCTCCGAAATGTTCTACAGTAGCACTCTCTACTATTTATGACTTTGCATGTAATCAATGCCAGCAGGGAATATTATTTTTCAAAACTGGGACTGCTTAAAAATAGATGGGCCAAAAGAAACTGAATCACCACAAGTGCAATTTTTATCAGTCTCATTATGACACACAACAGAGACAAACTTCTGAGGCTAGGAATATTTATTTATTATTATAGTGCCGCTGTTGCATTATTGATGATACGTTTTCTTTTTTTTTCTTTTTTGCTGCCGTTGTTTATTGCATTTTTACAGCTCTGTGTTATTCGAGCATTGTGCACATCGGTGCGATTTGTGCCGGTGACTGTCAGGGGCGGATGTAACATTTCCCAATTTGGGGGGGCAGTAGAAAATGGTATGGGTACGGCTTCATCGCCCGTGGCGCAAAGCGACTCAGTTACAGGACTTTTATTAGGCAATTATAAGCATCAATAATAATCAGTTGTTGTTGAAGTTGCAACAGACACGCAGCATGCACAAAGCTAAAGGTCTGACTCAGAGAGTTTTCTGTTTTCAATGATGAAATGCTGTTGGTTTAGTGGTGCCACAGCTGTAGTTGGTTAGTAGCAGTAGTAGTGTTTCAAATCATTTTCATTATAAGCACTTTATTTGAAATATCTTGGGTTGTTCTGCATGCCATCGTGTTTGGTGGTGCAGACTGGGCATTTAGGGAGGCATTGCCTCCCCATGCCCATGGCTAGATCCGCCCCTGGTGACTGTGCCTGTAAGGATGCTGTGTTTTCTATACAGTAGGCAGCAGGCGCTGTTAACTGGCCGCTAGTTTAGCCCCTTCTGTGCACATTTAGGTGTTTTAAGCCAGGGTTTTCAACCTTTTTCATCCCAGGGACCACCATTTATTCAGGATTTGAGCCACGGACCACCATTTGAGGATATTTTAGCTCCACAGACCCCAAATCTAAAGATTTATTTTGCTTTTGTCCACAATTCCTGCAGGCTGGATTTGGGAAACAAAACAAGCAAAACATACATTCTAAAATGGCTAATTCAGATGATGAATTTTAACTCTTGAGAGTGTAAAAATGAAACCAAATGGACCCGCCAGGGTCCATTTGGTTTCATTTTTACATTCTCAAGAGTTACATCTGGTTAAACAACTTAGCTGAGGACCACCTGGAACCCTCTCAGGGACCACTGGTGGTCCCCGGACCACTGGTTGAAAACCCCTGTTTTAAGCCATTGAAAAATAGCCGATCTAGTGGTGACACAACTGTAGTTAGTTAGTAGCAGTAGTAGTGTTTCAAATCATTTTAATTTTTAAGCACTTTCATTTGAAATGTC